>CM050449.1:61716055-62278555 GCA_027563935.2 Costus lasius | reverse complement strand
CTGCAGGAATTTAAACAGACCGAAGGTCGAAGCTTCAAGGGGAAAAAATGACTACTTCACAGTCACCACACAATCAAATTGTATCGAGTTTTGAAGCCAATATAAAAGGATCAGCTTCACATATCCATATTGATGAGATCCAATTACTAACTATAAATGAAAAAGTTGAATGAGCTAAGTATCATAGATCTGTCTTCTGTTAGGCAATGACCAACTGCAAGCAAAAGTAATCGACGCCACAAGCAATATAACTAAGCTGGATAAGTGAGAGAAGAATTATCTCTCTCTCTCTCTCTCGGAGCTTTTCTTCTACTCTACCATGAGATACCATTCCAATACCCAGGTGGATTACCACCACCTTGCGCTTTGCTCTGCTCAAACTGCTCTGAATTATTGCTCACAGGCACTAGTGTTTTCAGTTCCTCCATTGGAAACAACATCTTGCTAGCACTACCACCTCCATTTCCTCCTGCACTCCCTCCAACAATTCCATGATCCAAAGGAAAATTAAGAGTAGTTGGTCTAAACTCTTGCGCTATTCCAAATCCAGTAGCATACTCAGGCAGTGGAAAGAAAGGCCTGTTTAGCATCCCAATGGCGGACAGAGCTCCGACGGCAGCGTTACTAGGGTAGCTGTTGTACTCTGGTAGGCCATGCTGGGGGAAGGCCAGGTTGAGATCCTCTCCTCCATGCAACTTTGGCATTTTGTATGGAGGCATCAAGTGGTTATCAGGATGCAAGTACTCCTTGGGATTTGATGCGTTTGCTACGGCTCCTGCGGCAGTGGATGAGGGTATTGGGGAGGAGAAGGAGGAGGATCTCTTGTTCTTTCTTGAGCCACCGCCCACAGGGACATTCCTGAGGGACCCGCCCTCTGTCCAGTACCTCCTGCACGTCTTGCACAAATATCTGGGCTGGGTGAGGCTGTAGTTGTTGTAGTAGCAGAACTTGGTGTTTGTGGAGTTGCACCTGGGGCAATTGAGTGCCTGCTCCTTGTGCGGCTTTGGCCTCCTCTCAACCACCGGCGCGCCAGTGGTGCTGGCGGTGGCGGTGCTCGTGGCAGTGGTTGTGATGGATGAGGCAATTACAAACTCCTCCATGGGCTTCACCAGCCCCATGCCCTGGGGAGCACAAAATTGCCATATGCACAGACTAATCAGATAGCTAGAGAGGAAATTGGTTCAGCATGCTTTGCATATAAACAGATATCAAAATAACAAAGTCACCGAGAAGAAATTCACAAGAAAGGAAAAAAAGGGAAAAAGGTTAGAAAAAGATGAATGAGAAATCTGACAAAAACCATAGACAAGAAACAAAGCAAAGCAGCACTTTTTCCATGTCGCTACTGCTTTATTGCATTCGATCAACAAAAAAGAAGGCATGGAGACACAGAGAAAGGAGGAAGAAAAAAAAGCTGGGAAAACAAAGTGGTTTTGCTGCTTTCAAGAGTAAAAGGTGTAGGGGTGACAGGATTAAAAGCTTATGGGCAAAAGGAAAGTATGAGAGAGAGAGAGAGGCGAACTATAAAGATATATGATGCATAACGTGTATTGCAAAACAAATTCTTCAGATCTACAGAGAGACAAAACAAGGGTAAAGGCAGGGAAACCAACAACAACAACAACAAAATTTCATCAAGATCTGTGGATCTACCTGAGGCCACTGGGAAGCATCCATGCAACGGTTTAGAAATCTTCCAAGCAAGAAGAAGATGTAGGAAGAGAAAGAAGCTGTGGGCGAGGAATATTATTGGATTAGCCTTTGGATGGTGGAGTAAGAGAAGGAAGGATCGTGACGGGTTGCTGGCTGTGACATCTTTTGAACGGTGGTGGTGGTGGTGGATGATTCTCTTCTCCAATATACTAGTAAATTATTATAATTCATTTTTCTTCTTCTCTCTATTTCTATTCTGACGCTGGATTCGTATTAATTTGTAAAGCATTTTGTCCATTGCTGTCTCCGTGCTGACACAGTATGAGTCAAACCATTGAGGTGAGGAAATGTGTGCATTTGAAGCAAGGGCAGGACAAATCAGGTGTGCGTTGTGCTGCCTTTGTTAAAGCTTCGGTCGGGCCCAATTCTGTGCGCATGCAGAAAAGATGTATATAAGATGGTAGTAGATCAACACCTCTCTTTTTCTCCTATCTCTCTCTCACTCTCTCTTGAAAGGATGAAAATGGAACGGAAAGAAAGCATATAATATATTAGGATAAGAGAATATGTTGAAAAAGGGGATGAACACAATAAATTAAGTAATTAATAACATGTTAAAGGCAAAGGTTTATTCGGCTCTGTCGGTATGACCTGCTTTCCAACAATACACATTCAAACCTAGATATGTTGGAGTAGACAGAAGAGATTTCTTTTCACTCCTTTAGGGTAAAAAGGGATATTTTTCTTTTTTCTAGTTAGATGTCGCATTGAAATATGAAATTTATAGGTATTTCCATCTCATTCAAATTCAAATAGAGAACCCTCTCATAGTTTTCTCAAGCACTTGTAAACTTTCCTATGCTCTTCATTCAAAAAAGATGATAGTTAGTCCTTGTGATTGACTATTCATGAGAGCGGCCTTTGTGTCTATGTCACCTATGCTTTCCAGTTTCTCTTCTGTAATCAGTCACGATTGATGCTTCATACCTAACTTCAAGGAAGCTTCTTTCCGTAGAATTTTTTGTTTTCATTTGCATCTATTAAAGATATATATGACAGTCCATGTAGAGAAAAATGGAATTTAAGATTATTAGTTACAGTAAAATTACGTAGCAAATTGAAGGAAATTATCATGTCTTATAACCTAATATTAGCAGACAATCATTTCCACAGACATGCCAAGTCTTTGACAAATATTTATCATTACTTGATGAGAAGCCAACTTAAGATAAGATAGTTGCATCATTACTTGATGGTCCTTGTTTTTCTAATGTTAATATGGCGTATGTAGCTTACCTTCCTATGGTTAAGTGGCTAGTTTGTGGTATATGCAATAGCAATTGTTATCTCATATGCATGTTAACTGTGCAAGAATATATTATGACGCCACTTATCTAAACTTAACAACAAATGTATCCCCTGCCGATATCTGACTTGAGCACTTTCTGAATTGGAGTAAATTGGAAGACTATGCTAACCTAGGAATAGTAAGAGTGATTTTGCTCCAGGGTGATTTAGATCCCAAGCCTGAAGTGGATAAATAGTAAAAAAATTGGGAGAAAAGCGAAAAAAAAAGAGATGAAAATAAAAGCACGTGATAGTCACGTACTGAGACAAGAATATTAGGGTGAGCGGCAAGGATGTGGGACTAGCAGCAAGGACACGGAACAGGCAACAAGTAGGGACGCACGGTTGGGACCAAGTGAGCGGCGGTTTAAGAGCAGGGTGAGCAACAAAGATGCAGGGTAGGAGGCAGGTGAGTAGCAGGTTAGGAGTAGGGCGAGCGATGGGGACACAGGGTTCGGATTAGGAGAGTGGCGAGTCAGGAGGAGCAAGGGGAGTAGCAGGTCAAGAAAAAAGGTGAGTGGTAGTTTGGGTGCAGGGCAAGCGGTGGTTTGGGAGCAAGGTGATCAGTGGTTCAGGAGTAGGGAGAGCACTAGGAACACAGGGTTAGGAATAGGGCAAGCAATAGAGACGCAAGGTCAGGAGTGGCATAGGGATCACTTGTAAATTTATATATTAAGTATTAACTTATTTATCGCTATGCTTGTGTTGATATATAGGATAACTTGATAATGTCCCTGAAGATTGATATTGTTTAATCTTATAATTTAGTCCCAAGTCAAAGTACCTTAGTGACAAGCTTAGTATATGTAAGACTAGTATATGGGTTGATTGGATGCCGAGCTTTGACACAGCCACTTGGGTACATCAAGTAATAAATGTATTGAACCATCCTATAGTGAAGCTATGACTTGGGTGTCAAAAGTTATGTTCATAAGTGACAAAAGGTGCATTGGTCCTTAGACTTGAGGTCATCAGTACACACATATGATGAATGACATACTTTGATATAATCAAACACTTCTACATAGTTGAAAGTCATAATGACTGTCATTGCGTATCACATAAGTCATGTGAAGTGTAAGTGAATAATATTAGCATGAGTGGCAAGGATGTGGGGTCAGAAGCAAGGTGAGCGGCGAGGACACATAACAACAAAGCGGTAGGGACGTGGGGTTGGGGCCAAGTGAACGGCAATTCAGGAGCAGAGCAAGCAACAAGTGTTAGTGTATATGCACTAGGACCAGTTGTTGGTACGATATATGTGTACTGCATATAGATGTGATATATGCATGTCATATCTTGGCATTGTCGTTGTTATGCATTGGTACATCTGCATTAAATGTACATCTGCATAACAATGTCCCTATGAGATAGATTTTATCAAATCTCGTTGTTATGTCCCAAGTCGAGTACTATAGTGGATAAGGGACAACTATGGTGCAGGTGAGACTAGTTTATACGATGGTTAGCACGGGTTGCTGAAAGCAAATATATGGGTATATCAAGGTAGATATACTGGAACAACCATCCGTGAGAAGTTAACTTAGTGTCTCAAGTTAAATCTCATAGTGACAGAAGGGCGTTTGTCCTTCGACTTGAGGGAGTGTTGGGAAACCCTGAGGATTTTAAAATTTTACAAACATATACAGATATATACAGCGGAAGCAAATCCCTGAAATAAGCCAGTCCCAAAAACCCAAAATATCGAGTCAAGCGAGGGGGTTGACACGGTGAGTAAGATATAATACCTCAGAGCAATAGATGAAGAAGCGATGTAGGCACCCAAGTGTTTGCCCTGTGTAGTCTTGCACACAACCGATGCTTGAGTTCTCTTCTTCCACGCTTGGTGCTAGCCACGGGAAGAAGGTCCACGCCAAGTGAGAGCCTTCCTAGATCACTTGGGCCACCACCAAGAGAGGATGCGCCAAGGAGAAAGAATGAAGAAAGAAGCCGCCAAGTCAAAGCCCTTACTTGCGGCAAGAGGAGGAAGAAGGAAGAAGCTTGTGGCCGTGATAGAAGAAGAAGCTCCAAGGATCCCTAGCACTTGCCCCTTTGTTGTCCACACCTCCAAGAAATTATGTGTCGAAAGAGTTCGGCTAGGGTCACTTAAATAGCATGAAGAGGCAGTTTGGGGTGTGTGGAAGGTGTGGGTGATTAGGGCTTGAATTAAGGAAATTATCCAAAAAATTATCTTGATTAAATCCTTAATACCATATGCGCCTAACCTAAGCCTTACCAAAGCAAGCCCATGCCATATGTGCCCACATCATACCTTATGAGGCAATAATTCAATACATGCACCAAGACCTAGTCAAAGCATCATGATAGATTGCCTAATGTGTCATGGGCGCATGTCCTAATTTAATTAGGACTCTAATTATGTAAATAATCAGTCCACATGCGCCCACTACCTTCCAATTAATATCTCAAGTGATTAAATCAAATTCAATCTCAATCAATCACTTGGAAGATATCAATCATTGTAATATGCGCCACTTCTAATCCAATTAGGAGTTCTCATGTGCCTATGCCAATAATTCTTCCCCATTATAACCTTTAGCCTACTTATCTCTTCACTACAACTTATTAGCAAGCCCCATTGGGTAATGGACCTAGCCCAAACTTCATTATTCATGTTAACTAAGTCATTGGATCCAATCTAATGTAACCTAAGGTCAAATGAGGCTAACCATGGTTACTTTTTGGTCAATATGCCAAAAATAAAGTTTGGCTCTAATAAGCTTCTTCCATCTCATCTGACCCATTGGCGCTGATGAAATCTACCAAATAAATCTGAGTTATGAAATAACTCGATTCGAAGGCTACCTGATCAATATGAAAACTCGAGCATCATGGTGTGCGATCCTGTAGGTTCCTCTGATGTTAATAGTGATGAACTTAGGTCATCACAAGTAGCGAGTGGCACCTAGTAGTGCATCGCTGCTACCCAAGTCTTCGGAATGGATATCAACATCGATATCCTCATCATCACAACAGGGTACCAATGTATTACAGTCCTTTTGCCAAACTGATCTCTAATTGAACAAGTGTGTCACCACTTGCTTTCACCCAATCTCATGGTCATGACTAAATCAGGTTCACACCTGGGTATGTGTTGGGAAATCCCGGGAATTTTAAAAACTTTTAATTACATATAGTGGAAGTAATCCCCGAAATAGGTCGGTCCCAAAAACCCAGAAGATTGATGCTTGCGTGGGGGTCGACACGATGTAGGGAGAAAGTACCTCTGAGCAAGATGGAGCAATGCCGATGTAGACGCCCAAGCATGTGACATCTGTAGTCTCATATACAACGGATCCTCGAGTCTTCTTCTTCCACGCCCGGTGCTAGACTCATGAAGAAGATCCAAGCCTTAGAGAGTCCTTCACTTTACTTGCGCCACCTTCTAGGGAAGTTGCGCCAAGGAGAAGGAGCAGGAGGTGAATGCAACTAAGCCCAAGTCCTACTTGCACCAAGAGGAGAAGAGGAAGATGGCTTGCGGCTAGGTGATGGAAGAGATGTGCCTAGGAGACCTTTGCTATTGCCTTTGCTTGCTCACGCCAAGGGATGGAGAGTGCTCTCGCATATGATGATGTCCTATTAAGCAAGAGGCGGCAAGCAATAGTATATAGGCACAATTACATTAGGAGATGTGACTAGGGTAAGTGGGATAGCAATTAGGGTTTGAGGTAAGGAAAGACTCCAAGCCTTTTCTATAAACCTCTATCCATCTACCATATGCGCCTGGGACTTACCATGCAAGTCCCTAAGGCCATATGCGCCCCAAGTCTTGCCATAGAGGCAAGCCTTCCTGTTGGGAAACCCCGGGGACATTTTACAATTTTTTCAGAGTCATAGACATACATACATACATTGCACAGCGGAAGAATGTCCCCAAAACAGGCCGGTCCCAAAAACCCAGTGAAGATCGCAAGCAAGAGAGTTGACACGATGAGTTAGGAAATACCTTAAGAGCGGTTTGGAGTGATGCCGATGTAGGCGCCCAAGTGTGCGCCCTCTGCAGTCTCACACACACGGATCTCTTGAGTCCTCTTCTTCCACGCCCAGTGCTAGCCTCGGGAAGAAGATCCAAGCCTTAGGGAGATGCTCCACTTCACTTGTGCCACCAAGAGGAAAGGATGCACCAAGAGAAGAAGGAAACAAGTCAAGCCGCCAAGCACCAAAGCTCCTTGCGCCAAGAGGAAAGGAGGGAGAAGCTCGCGGCTATGGAAGAAAGAAGATGCGCCCTTGTTGCTAGCTCTCGCCCCTCTTCTTGTGTTCACACCTCCAAGGATTAATCATCATAAGAGGGGGCGACTAGGGTCACATATATATAGGGCAAGAGGCGGTTAAGGGAAGGGCCATGATCATGACAAGTGTAGGGCTAGGATGAGGAGGTTCAAGACAAGGAAAGTCTCCAAGACTTTACCATAAACTCCATTCAACCTATCCATAATTGTCCAAGTACCATATCAGCACAAGACATGCCTTAGAGGCATTCATACCATCAAGGGAGAAGGGCTAGGCGCCAATTGCTTCCTTAATGAAGCAATTTTGCCACCCAAACCCCATTATACCCCTTAGGCGCCAATGAGGTTGGGCTTCTCCCCATTATACCCTTTTAGCCTCTTATCTCTTTATGAGAACTTGTTATTGGGCCTCATTGGATAATGAGCTAGCCCAAACTCCATTACATGGGTTGATTAAGCACTTGGATCCAATCCAATGCAACCCTAATCCAAATGTGACCAACCATGGTCAAATGCGGGTCAACCTGCCAAAAATAAAGTTTGGCTCCAATAACATTCTTCCATCTCATCAGGCCCATTGGCGCTGATGAAATCTCCCAATTAGATCCGAGTTATCCAATAACTCGATCATAAGGCTTCCCGATCAATACGAGAACTCAAGTATCAAGGTGTGCGACCCTATAGGTTCCTCTGACGCTGGCAGTGCTGACCAAAGGTCATCACAAGCAGTGAGTGGCACCTAGCAGTGCATCGCTGCTACCCAGGTCATTGGAATGGATATCGACATCGACATCCCCATCATCGCAACTAGGTAAAGATGCATTACAGTCTCTTTGCCGAACTGATATCCGATTGGACAAGTGTGTCACCACTTGTTTTCACCCAATCACATGGCTATAACTAAAACAGGTTCTCACCTGGGTATGGCCATACACTCTCAGTCATAGAACCATAGAGGAGCTCTATGGATATCATACTTCCCTAAGGAAGGGGCAAATCCTTTGTCTGTCCATTGACCTTCTCATATGGGTCGTGACATGCTCAATGACAACCGTTATGACCTTCCAACTACGGCGAGGTGTTAGGTTATATCAAAGCAAGTCCCTAACCATATAGAATGATCAATGACCTCAAGTTAAGGGATCAATGCATCTCCTGTCACTTGTGAGGATAACTCATGACACCAAGTCATAGCCTCACAGCGGGTCTATCCAGTACATCATCCAATGATATACCCATGTGTCTGCGTCCTAACCAGCCCACATACCAGTCTCACAAGTACCATAGCTGTCCCATATCCACTAAAGTACATTGACTGGGGACTATAGTTCGAGCATAGATCCAATCTGTCTCCAGGGACATTATCATGTTAGTACATATGCGCAGATGTAAACAAACATAGATAACAACAATGCCAGAATGATATATAAATATCAAAGTCAAGTAGTACATAAGTGGACCAAAACTAGGTCCTAGGGCATATACACCAACAATCTCCCACTTGCACTAAGACCTAGAAGTTGAGGGATCTCAACCCCATATCTCTAGCGTGACCATCATGCTTCTGCTGCGCTAAAGTCTTGGTCAATGGGTCTGCCAGATTGTTCTCTGTGTCAACTCTGCTAATCTTGACATCACCTCTGTTAATGATCTCTCTGATCAGGTGAAATCTTCTGAGTATGTGTTTGGATCTTTGATGAGACCGTGGTTCCTTTGCTTGTGCAATTGCTCCATTGTTGTCACAGTAGAGTTCAATGGGATCCATTGCACTAGGGACCACCTGAAGATCACATAAGAACTTCCTTATCCAAATGGCTTCCTTGGCTGCCTTAGAAGCGGCCACATACTCAGCCTCGGTTGTAGAATCTGCTATGGTGGATTGCTTGAAGCTCTTCCAGCATACAGCGCCTCCATTTATCTTGAACACATAGCCAGCCTGTGATCTAAAGTCATCAGGGTCAGACTGGAACGATGCATCAGTATAGCCCTGCATACTGAGCTCTTCCTGTCCCCCATAGACCAAGAACAAATCCTTAGTTCTTCTCAGATACTTTAGGATGTTCTTTACAGCCACCCAGTGCTGCAGACCTGGATTGGATTGGTATCGGCTGGTTATGCTTACAGCATATGCCACATTTGGTCTAGTACACAACATTGCATACATGATCGATCCTACTGCCGAAGCATAAGGAATTCGACTAATGTCATCCCTCTCAGTCTGTGTTGTAGGACACTGGCTCTTGGAGAGAGTAAGGCTATGTCTTACTAGAAGGTATCCTTTCTTGGATTGCTCCAAGTTGAACCTTTCCAGGACCTTTTCAATGTAGGTACTCTGACTAAGGGCCAGGAGCCTCTTGGATCTATCCCGGTAGATCCTTAGGCCTAGAATATAGGCGGCATCCCCTAAGTCTTTCATCTCGAAACACTTCCCCAACCATGTCTTCACAGCTTGAAGACTAGGGATGTCATTTCCGATGAGCAGTATGTCATCAACATACAAGACCAGAAAAATCACCAAGCTCCCACTGAATTTTCTGTATACACAGGCGTCATCTTCGCTTTTGATAAAGCCATAATCTCTCACGGCTTCATCAAATCGAAGATTCCAACTTCGAGATGCTTGCTTTAATCCATAAATGGATCTCTTTAGCCTGCAGACCTTATTAGCCTCTGCAGGATGGATGAAGCCATCAGGTTGTGACATATACACATCCTCAGTCAGCTTCCCGTTAAGGAACGCTGTCTTCACATCCATCTGCCATATCTCATAGTCATGATATGTAGCTATAGCAAGCAGAATCCGAATGGATTTGATCATGACAACTGGCGAGAAGGTTTCATCATAGTCCACCCCGTGGACTTGTTTAAATCCTTTAGCCACTAGTCTACCCTTATAGGTAACTATATTGCCATCCATGTCTGTCTTCTTTTTGAAGACCCATTTACACCCTATGGGTTTTACCCCATCAGGCAGCTCAACCAAATCCCAGACCTGGTTAGCCGACATGGAATCCATCTCGGATCGCATGGCGTCAAGCCATCTTTCGGAGTCCGGTCCACTGACCGCCTCATCATAGGTTCTGGGTTCATCCTCAATGATGAAGATCCCATCGTGTTGGGTCGGCAGCGACCCGTTCCTTTCAAGTGCACGACGAATTCTCCCAGACCTACGCGGGACCTGTGTCTGAGCCTCAGGTTGGCTAGCAACCGGTGCAGGTGGCTAAGATTCCATCTCTTTGTCTTGTGCTTGCACTTGGACCTCATCCAAGTCAAACTTCCTCCCACCAACTTCTTTCATGAGAAATTCTTTCTCTAGAAAGACAGCACCCCGAGCAACAAAAACTTTGTTCTCGGTTGGGACATAGAAGTAGTATCCTTTAGTTTCCTTAGAATACCCCACAAACACACATTTATCAGATCTAGGTTCTAGCTTGCTAGAATTCTGACGTTTGACATAAGCCTCACATCCCCAGATCTTGATAAAAGTGAGATTAGGGCGTCTCCCACTCCACATCTCGTATGGTATTTTGGAGACACTCTTAGATGGAACATTATTCAGTATCAGAGAAGCTGTTTCTAGTGCATGCCCCCAGAATGATGGAGGTAGAGTTGCATGACTCATCATAGATCGAACCATATCCAATAAAGTTTGATTTCTCCTTTCAGACACACCATTCCATTGAGGTGTTCCAGGAGGAGTGAGTTGGGATATGATCCCACACTCTCTCAGATAGTCAAAGAACTCACCGCTCAAGTACTCTCCACCTCGATCTGATCGAAGAGCTTTAATGGATCTTCCAAGCTGGTTCTCTACTTCATTCTTGAACTCCTTGAATTTCTCAAAGGACTCAGATTTATGTCTCATTAAGTAGACATAGCCATACCTACTGAAGTCATCAGTGAAGGTAATGAAGTAGTTGTACCCTCTTCTGGCTTGTTTATTGAAAAGCCCACACACATCAGTATGTATGAGATCTAATAAACCTCCTGCCCTCTCACCAATCTTGGTGAAAGGGCGCCTTTGTCATTTTCCCTAATAAACAAGGTTCACAAGTATCAAATTCCTCCAAGGAACTTGAATCTAACAATCCATTTGCATGGAGTTGTTGGATGCGATTCTTGTTTATATGGGCTAATCGACAGTGCCATAGGAAAGCACCAACTGAACCACTCAGTTTGGTCCTTTTATTACTTATGTTACAAATAGAACTTTCCATATCCAAGATATATAGACCATTGCACAAAGTACCCTTCCCATAGAACATATTTGCAAATGAAAAAGAACAAGAGTTCTTATTTATTTAAAATTTAAATCCTTTCTTTGCTAAGCAAGGACTGGATACAATGTTCTTAGTAAGTGAAGGTACACAAAAGCAATTATCTAGTTCTAATTGAAGTCCAGAAGGCAAGGAGAGAGTCAAAACGCCTATAGCAACAGCAGCAACCTGTGCCCCGTTTCCAACGCGTAGGTCAATCTCTCCAGGCCGCACTGATCTACTTTTCTTGAGCCCCTGCATATTTGTACAAATATGAGCCCCACATGCGGTATCCAATACCCATGACATAGAAGTAGAAAGATTGACTTCTGTAACATAGATACCTGAGCTAGAAGTTAAGGCCAAGCCTTTCTTCTCCTCATTCTGAAGCTGCTTGCAGTCCCTTCTCCAGTGACCCTGCTCGCCATAGTGAAAACACCTTTGGTCCTTTGACTTCTTCGCCTTTTTCTTCAGTGCCTTGGTAGGACCTCTGGCACTGCTCTTAGCACGTGCCTTACCCTTCTTCTTTATCTTCTTGGTCGCAGGGACCAAAAGAACAGAATTGGGTTTGGTCTTACCCATCTCTCGCTTGGCTGTTTGGAGCATATTCATCAATTCCTCCCGTGTGCACTCAATCCGGTTCATGTTGAAATTAATAATAAACGGACTGAAGCTAGGGGGCAGGGAATGCAGAATAAGATCCACAACCAGCTCGTTGTCTATGGCATGTCCCGATCTCCTGAGATGATCCACATTCCCAATGAGTTTGAGAACATGGGGTCTCACTGGTGCACCCTCAGACAACTTACACCGAAAGACTGCTTTGGCGGTGTCAAATCTCTCAGTTCTAGCCTGAGCCTCGAACATCTGTTTCAGATGAGTGATCATCTGAAAAGCGTTCTGCTCCTCATATTGCACCTGCAGTTCAGGTGCCATGCTGGCTAGCATAAGACATGCAACCTCCAAAGAGTCATCCTGATGCTTTCTATAAGCATCTCTGTCTGCCGTTCGGGCATTAGGCGGAGGAGCCGCAGGAAGAGCCTGTTCAAGGACATACAGCTTCTTCTCGAGCTTGAGGACTATCCTCAAGTTCCGATGCCAGTCCATAAAGTTAGTTCCAACTAACTTATCCTTATCAAGGAGTGATCGCAGTGATAATCCGCCAGTGTTCGTAGCCATTTTTCTACAACACCCAAGAAAAACAGATTAGTATTACTTCGAATCATTTAAACTGGACTTGTTTTAAATGATTTCTGCTCCCACTATTTTAAATTCGAATTGACAACCCACAAAGTCAATCGGGAAGTTTAAGACTTCCTAGTGAGATGGGATCCTTATTTCACATGAGGCTTTGTGTCCCACGAGGGTGGGATGAGATGCACAAAGTAACCCATGTTTCCTAAGGTGGGCGCGCCGGCCGGTTGCTCCAAGCAACTCCCCTTGTTGAGACAGTCTGGGCATTTCATGTCCAGCGAGGGCTGGATACAACATGAAACCCTTACCTCTTAACGATGCCTCTAGACTTTCATCATGTGCCCAGCACATGTGAACTTCTAGTCAAGTCCATTCCTAACCGTTATGCCTAGGGCCAACGAGTTTCCTTGCGAAGGCACGCCCAGATTAAAACTGGACTGGGGAAACCATTGTCACCACACACTTCCTAAAGATAAGTGGGTGTGTCCCACGAGGGTGGGAACCAGTTCACAACTCCATTGATCGATAACTTAGTGAAGGCTACGCGTTAGAAGGCTACTAGACTTGATATTTTATTATGAGGGTTTTTAAGGTCTCATCAGTTTTACCTTATGTCTAACAATACAGGCATGCAATCCTATAGTGATAACATAACGATAAAACATTACAGGCATGCTTTTAGCAGATAAGGAAAGCAGTAAAAGATGATGTGATCAAAGCCCTTTCAAGACATTTAACCAACCCATGCCAAAAGGAGGTTCAACTCTTGACATAGGACTCAAGCCCCTAAGATAGACCTATCCTAGCCGCCCTCTATCTTGGTCTTCAAGGTTGGCTCCAAGGTCCTTCTCACATGGTTTAGCTCTCAAACCTTAAGGGTGGACCCCAAGGGTTCGGCCAATGCCATGGTCTTCCTCCAATGAGGATGCGCCACAATGCAAGAAGCCAAGTTAGCTAGCTCTCAAACCCAAGGGTTCGGCCATGCTTAACTTGCGCCACTAAGCAGGCTTGCACCTCTTTCTTTGATGCTTGTTGCGCCACCATCCAAGGTATGCATGCGCCAAATTCCAAGTACATGCGCCACCCTAATCTTCTTCTTAGTTAAAAGCAAAAAGAAAAGCGGCACGCAGGCCTCACAAGGATACATCACAGGCATGCAAAGGGGGGCTTGACTAATGATCACAACATCATGCACAATCAAGGTATTTGCTCATGCAATTCTACATGCTCATGAACAACATAAAATCTAAAATTTTACTTTTTCATAAAACTAGTCTCTTTTTCTCATCTTCTTCACACAAATCTTTTGGTTAATTGCGATTTATTTTTCATGATGATTTCAGAGATCCTTTCGGCTGGCAATTTTGTCAGATCAAGAGACTTGGCCAGTCCGAAGACACAATGCCCGTCCTACTTGACAAAATTACGTGCGCCTTTAATCTTTAAATCAGACAAGAAAAATAGTCCAAAAATCCAAAAGAGATTGAGAGGATGATAGAAACAAGAAACCCTAATTTTTCCTACTTAGAAAAATCGTTTGCCATGCATCATGCTATTTATGAAAATAGAGATATGGCATGTGAGCATGAAAGAAAAGCATAAAACATCGTTCGAGTCTTGCAAGCCGCTCTGATACCATTGTTGGGAAACCCCGGGGACATTTTACAATTTTTTCAGAGTCATAGACATACATACATACATTGCACAGCGGAAGAATGTCCCCGAAACAGGCCGGTCCCAAAAACCCAGTGAAGATCGCAAGCAAGAGAGTCGACACGATGAGTTAGGAAATACCTTAAGAGAGGTTTGGAGTGATGCCGATGTAGGCGCCCAAGTGTGCGCCCTCTGCAGTCTCACACACACGGATCTCTTGAGTCCTCTTCTTCCACGCCCAGTGCTAGCCTCGGGAAGAAGATCCAAGCCTTAGGGAGATGCTCCACTTCACTTGTGCCACCAAGAGGAAAGGATGCACCAAGAGAAGAAGGAAACAAGTCAAGCCGCCAAGCACCAAAGCTCCTTGCGCCAAGAGGAAAGGAGGGAGAAGCTCGCGGCTATGGAAGAAGGAAGATGCGCCCTTGTTGCTAGCTCTCGCCCCTCTTCTTGTGTTCACGCCTCCAAGGATTAATCATCATAAGAGGGGGCGGCTAGGGTCACATATATATAGGGCAAGAGGCGGTTAAGGGAAGGGCCATGATCATGACAAGTGTAGGGCTAGGATGAGGAGGTTCAAGACAAGGAAAGTCTCCAAGACTTTACCATAAACTCCATTCAACCTATCCATAATTGTCCAAGTACCATATCAGCCCAAGACATGCCTTAGAGGCATTCATACCATCAAGGGAGAAGGGCTAGGCGCCAATTGCTTCCTTAATGAAGCAATTTTGCCACCAAACCCCATTATACCCCTTAGGCGCCAATGAGGTTGGGCTTCTCCCCATTATACCCTTTTAGCCTCTTATCTCTTCATGAGAACTTGTTATTGGGCCTCATTGGATAATGAGCTAGCCCAAACTCCATTACATGGGTTGATTAAGCACTTGGATCCAATCCAATGCAACCCTAATCCAAATGTGACCAACCATGGTCAAATGCGGGTCAACCTGCCAAAAATGAAGTTTGGCTCCAATAATATTCTTCCATCTCATCAGGCCCATTGGCGCTGATGAAATCTCCCAATTAGATCCGAGTTATCCAATAACTCGATCATAAGGCTTCCCGATCAATACGAGAACTCAAGTATCAAGGTGTGCGACCCTATAGGTTCCTTTGACGCTGGCAGTGCTGACCAAAGGTCATCACAAGCAGTGAGTGGCACCTAGCAGTGCATCTCTGCTACCCAGGTCATTGGAATGGATATCGACATCGACATCCCCATCATCGCAACTAGGTACAGATGCATTACAGTCTCTTTGCCGAACTGATATCCGATTGGACAAGTGTGCCACCACTTGTTTTCACCCAATCACATGACTATGACTAAAATAGGTTCTCACCTAGGTATGGCCATACACTCTCAGTCATAGAACCATAGAGGAGCTCCATGGATATCATACTTCCCTAAGGAAGGGGCAAATCCTTTGTCTGTCCATTGACCTTCTCATATGGGACGTGACATGCTCAATGACAACCGTTATGACCTTCCAACTATGGCGAGGTGTTAGGTTGTATCAAAGCAAGTCCCTAACCATATAGAATGATCAATGACCTCAAGTCAAGGGATCAATGCATCTCCTGTCACTTGTGAGGATAACTCATGACACCAAGTCATAGCCTCACAGCGGGTCTATCCAGTACATCCTCCAATGATATACCCATGTGTCTGCGTCCTAACCAGCCCACATACCAGTCTCACAAGTACCATAGCTGTCCCATATCCACTAAAGTACATTGACTGGGGACTATAGTTCGAGCACAGATCCAATCTGTCTCCAGGGACATTATCATGTTAGTACATATGTGTAGATGTAAACAAACATAGATAACGACAATGCCAGAATGATATATAAATATCAAAGTCAAGTAGTACATAAGTGGACCAAAACTTGGTCCTAGGGCATATACACCAACACTTCCATCCAAGGTAGAAGGGCTAGGCACCAAAAGCTTCCTAATGAAGCACTAGGCACCAACTTCTCCCCATTATGCCCTTAGGCACCAATGGGGTTAGTTTTCTCCCCATTATACCCTTATGCCCTCTTATCTCTTGTGACAACTTATTATTGAGCCTCATTGGGTAATGAGCTAGCCCAAACTTCTTTACACATGTTGATTAAGCCATTGGATCCAATCCAATGTAACCCAAACTCAAATATGACCAACCATGGTCAATTTCGGGTCAACCTGCTAAAAATGAAGTTTGGCTCTAATAAGTCTGTTCCATCTCATCAGGCCCATTGGCGCTAATAAAATCTCCCAAATGGATCCGTGTTATCCAATAACTCGATCATAAGGCTACCCGATCAATATGAGAACTCGAGTATCAAGGTGTGAGACCTTGTAGGTTCCTCTGACGTTGGCAGTGATGAATTAAGGTCATCACAAGTAGTGAGTGGCACCTAGTAGTGCATCACTACTACCCAAGTCGTCAGAATGGATATCAATATCGACATCCCTATCAACGCAATAAGGTACTGATGCATTACAGTCTCTTTGCCAAACTGATATCCAATTGGATATGTGTGTCACCACTTGTTTTCACCCAATCTTGTGGTCATGACTTAATCAAATTCTCACTTGGGTATGACCATACACTTTTAGTCATAGAACCATAGGGGGGCCCCATGGATATCAAGCTTCCCTCAAGAAGGGGCAAATCCTCTATCTGTCTATTGACCTTCTCATATGGGTCGTGACATACTCAATGACAACTCTTATAACCTCCCAACTACGGTGAGATGTTAGGTTGTATCAAAGCATGCCCCTAACCATATAAAAGAGTCAATGACCTCAAGTCTAGGGATCAATGCATCTCCTGTCACTTGTGAGGATAACTCATGACACTAAGTCATAGCCTCACAACGGGTTAATCCAGTATATCCACCACTGATATACCCATATGTCTACGTTTGCACCTCATGCCTAACTAGATCATATACCAGTCTCACATCTACTAGAGCTGTCCTATATCCACTAAGGTACATTGACTAGGGACAAGAGTTTGAGCACAGATCCAATCTATCTCTAAGGACATTATCATGTAAGAACACAATCGCAGATGTAAACAAAGCATGATAACGACAATGCCAGAATGATATATATATATATATATATGAAATATCAGTGTCAAGCAGTACAAAAGATAGACCAATAATAGGTCTTAGGGCATAAACACTAACAATCTCCCACTTGCACTTAGACCTAAAGGTTGACGAATCTCAACCCCATGTCCCTCGTATGACCATCATGCTTCTGCTATGCCAAAGCCTTGGTCAGTGGGTTTACTAGATTGTTCTTTGTGACAGCTCTGCTAATCTTGACATCACCTCGGTCAATGATCTCTTTGATTAGGTGAAATCTCCTGAGTATGTGTTTGGACCTTTGATGAGGTTGTGGTTCCTTTGCCTGTGAAATTGCTCCATTGTTATCACAATAGAGCTTAATAGGATCCACAACAGTTGGAATCACCTGAAGATTAGTAATAAACTTCTTATCCAAACGGCTTCTTTTGCTGCCTCAGAAGCGGCGATATACTCAGCCTCAGTCATAGAATCAGCAATGATGGATTGCTTGATACTTTCTAGCATATAGCGCCTCCATTCATCTTGAACACATAGCCTACCTGTGATATGAAGTCATTAGAGTCTGACTGGAATGATGCATCAGTGTAGCCTTGAACATTGAGCTCTTCCTATCTCCTATAGACCAAGAATAAATCCTTAGTTCTTCTCAGATACTTCAGGTTGTTCTTCACAACCACCCAGAGCTGCAGACCTAGATTGGGTTGGTATCGGCTGGTTATGCTCACATTATAAGCCACATCTGGTCTAGTACACAATATTGCACACATGATCGAACCTACTACCAAAGCATAAGGCGCTCGACTCATGTCATCCCTTTCAGTCTATGTGGTGGGACACTGGCTCTTTGAGAGAGTAAGGTATCCCATCTTGGATTGCTCCAAGTTGAACCTCTCTAGGACCTTATCAATATAGGTACTCTGATTAAGGGCTAGGAGCCTCTTGGATCTATCCCTGTAGATCCTTACGACTAGTGAGATGGGATCCTTATTCCACATGAGGCTTCACGTCCCACGAGGATGAGATGAGATGCATAAAGTGACCCATGCTTCTTAAGGTGGGTACACCGGCTGATTGAACTTGTCAATTTACCTTATTGAGACAGTTTAGGCATTTCATGTCTAGCGAGGACTGGATATAGCATGAAACCCTAACCTCTCAATGATGCCTCTAGAGTTCCATCATGTGGCCACCACATGTGAAAAACTAATGAAGTCTATTCCTAACCGTTATGCCTAGGGCCAACGAGTTTCCTTGCGAAGGCACGTTTAGGTTAAAACTGGACTAGGGAAACCATTGTCACCACACACACCTTCTAAAGATAAGTGGGGGTCTCCCACGAGGGTGGGAAACAATGTATAACACCACTGATCGATAGCTTGATGAGGGCTATGAGTTAGAAGGCTAGCCAGACTTGATATTTTTGATTGAGGGTTTTTGAGGTCACATCCTCTTAGTTTTATCTTTTATCTAATATTACAATCATGCAATCCTATAGTGATAACAACAAAATACAACATCACAGGCATGCTTTAGCAGATAAGGAAAGCAGTAAAGGTGATGTGGTCATAGCCTATTCAAGACATTGAACCAACATATGCCAAAGGTGTTCAATTCTTGACCTAGGAGACAAGCCTCAACAAGACCTAACCTCACCTCCCTCTAGATTGATCTTCAAGGTCAGCTCCAAGGTCCTCATCATGGTTTATCTCTCAGACCCTAGAGGTACCTCTAGGGTTCGGCCAATGCCAAGTTGACTCCTCCAAGCATGTTGCGCCACCTTGCAAGCCACAAGATATATAGCCCTCAAGCCCTAAGGCTCAGCCAATCCATCTTGTGCCCCCATGCAAGGATGCACCACCAAGGAAGAAGCTTGTTGCACCACCATGCAAGGTGCGCAAGCAAGCAAGCTTCATGCATGTGCCAATAAGTTTGCACCATGAGGGGCGCCCCTAATCTTCGTTTATGAATTTACAAAACAAAAGGAAAAAAGCGGCATGCAAGCCTCGCAAGAATACATCATAGGCATGCTAGAGGCTTGATATATGACCACAACACCATGCACAAGCAAGATACTATCTCATGCAATTCTATATGCTCATGAAAAACACAAAATTTGAATTTTAGTTTTTCATCAAAACATGTCTCTCTTCCTTCACCTCTTATCACAAATCTTTGGTTCTTTGTTTCTCTTAGGAGTCTACAAGAGGCATATCTATTGCCCTCCTTGCAATCTTTAAATTGCTAAGATTAGGGCAATCACCCAGTCCATACCCCGCATAATCTCAACAAGTCTCTCATGATGGGTCTATCCCACCATGAGAGGAGAAATTGTTTCTTCCACATATGGGTCTATCCCACCATGTGAAGAAAGCAAAGATCCACAAGAAATTGAAGAAAGGTAAGGAACAAAAGGCCTGTAATTTTCTACTTTAGAAAAAGGCATGCACATATCATATGTTTTTGAAAACTTTGATGGCATGTGAGCATATAAAAGCATTAAGAAACATCATTCGAGGCTCGCAACTTGCTCTGATACCACTATTGGGAAACCTCAGGGATTTAAAATTTTTTTAATTACATACAGCGGAAGCAAATCCCCGAAATAGGTAGTCCCAAAAACCCAGAAGATTACTGCTTGCGAGGGGGTCTACACGATGTAGGGAGAAAGTACCTCAGAGCAAGATGGAGCGATGCCGATGTAGGCGCCCAAGCGTGCACCCTCAGTAGTCTCACGCACAACAGATCCTCTAGTCCTCTTCTTCCACACCCGGTGCTAGCCTTCGGAAGAAGATCCAAGCCTTAGAGAGTCCTTCACTTCACTTGCGCCACCTTCTAGGGAAGTTGCACCAAGGAGAAGGAGTAGGAGGTGAATGCCGCCAAGCCCAAGTCCTACTTGCGCCAAGAGGAGAAGAGGAAGATGGCTTGTGGCTAGGTGATGGAAGAGATGCGCCTAGGAGACCTTTGCTATTGCCTTTGCTTGCTCATGCAAAGGGATGGAGAGTGCTCTCGCATATGATGATGTCTTATTAAGCAAGAGGCGGCAAGCAATAGTATATAGGCACAATTACATTAGGAGATGTGGCTAGGGTAAGTGGGATAGCAATTATGGTTTGAGGTAAGGAAAGGCTCTAAGCCTTTTCCATAAACCTCTATGTATCTACCATATGCGCCTGGGACTTACTATGCAAGTCCCTAAGGCCATATGCGCCCCAAGTCTTGCCATAGTGGCAAGCCTTCCATCCAAGGTAGAAGGGCTAGGCGCCAAAAGCTTTCTAATGAAGCACTAGTCGCCAACTTCTCCCCATTAAGCCCCTAGGCGCCAATGGGGTTAGTTTTCTCCACAATATACCATTATGCTCTCTTATCTCTTCATGAAAACTTATTATTGGGCCTCATTGGGTAATGAGCTAGCCCAAACTTCTTTGCACAAGTTGATTAAGCCATAGGATCCAATCCAATGCAACCTAAACTCAAATGTGACCAACCATGGTCAATTTCAGGTCAACCTACCAGAAATAAAGTTTGGCTCTAATAAGTCTCTTCCATCTCATTAGGCCCATTGGGGCTGATGAAATCTCCCAAATAGATCCGAGTTATCCAATAACTCGATCATAAGGCTACCTGATCAATATGAGAACTTGAGTATCAAGGTGTGCGACCCTGTAGGTTCCTTTGACGTTGGTGGTGATGTACTAAGGTCATCACAAGTAGTGAGTGACACCTAGCAGTGCATCATTGCTACACAAGTCATAGGAATGGATATCGACATCGACATCCCCATCATCGCAAGAAGGTACTGATGCATTATAGTCTATTTAACAAACTGATATCCGATTGGACGAGTGTGTCACCACTTATTTTCACTCAATCTCATGGTCATGACTAAATCTAGTTCTCACCTGGGTATGACCATACACTTTCAGTCATAGAACCATAGGGGGACCCCATGGATATCAAGCTTCCCTCAGCAAGGGCCAAATCCTCTGTCTGTCCATTGACCTTCTCATATGGGTTGTGACATACTCAATGACAACCGTTATAACCTCCCAACTATGGTGAGGTGTTAGGTTATATCAAAGCATGTCCCTAACCATATAGAAGAGCCAATGACCTCAAGTCTATGGATTAATGCATCTCCTGTCACTTGTGAGGATGACTCATGACACTAAGTCATAGCCTCACAGCAGGTCGGTCCAGTATATCCATCACTAATATACTCATATGTCTGCGTTAGGACCTCATGCCTAACCAGCCCATATACCAGTCTCACATGTACCAGAGCTGTCCCATATCTACTAAGGTACATTGATTGGAGACAAGAGTTTGAGCACATATCCAATCTATCTCTAGGTACATTGACTGTAAACAAAGCATGATAATGATAATGGCAGAATGATATATATATGAAATATCAGTGTCAAGTAGTACAAAAGATAGACCAATAGGTCTTTGGGCATAAACACCAACAGTATGGCCATACACATTCACTCTACCATGGGGGGCCCCATAGATATCAAGCTTCCCTTAGGAAGGGGCAAATCCTATATCTGTCCATTGATCTTCCCATATGGGTCGTAACATACTCAATGACAACCTTTATAACCTTCCAACTATGGTGAGGTGTCAGTTTGTATCAAAGCATATCCCTAACCATATGGAAGAGTCAATGACCTCAAATCAAAGTATCAATGCATCTCCTTTCACTTGTGAGGTTAACTCATGTCACCAACTTAGGGCCTCACAGTGGGTCGATCCAGTATATCTACCACTAATATACCCATTGTTTGCGTTAGCATCTTGTGCTTAACCAGCCCATATACTAGTCTCACATGTACTAAAGCTATCCCATATCCACTTAGGTGCTTGATTGGGGACAGAGTTTGAGCACAAATACAATCTGTCTCCAGGGATATTATTATGTAAGTACATATTCGCAGATGTAAATATAGCATAATAATGACAATGCCAGAATGATATATATAAGATATCAATGTCAAATAGTACATAAGATAGACCAACAACTAATCCCAAGGGCATATACACCAATAGGGAGTTCGTATCTCTTTATAGTAAGGGGTATGCTTTAATATAACTTAATGCCTCGCCGTAGTAGGAAGGTCATAACGGTTGTCATTGGGTATATCATAAGCCTTATAAGTGATACAACTTGCCAAGAGAGGATTTACCCCTTCCTTAAATGGATGCTTAATGCCCATGGGCCCCACATACGCATGCACAACTGAAAGTGTATGGCTATACCCAGGTGAAAGTTTGATTTAGTTATGACCATTACATTGGGTTAAACAAGAGTAACACACTTATCAAATTAGGACATCAGCCTAGCAAAGGGACTACAATGCTCAAGTACTTTGTTACAGTTTAGGAGATGTCGATGATGACCCCATTTCAATGATATGGGTAGCAGTGATGTACAGCTAAGTGTCACTCACTACTTGTGATGACATAAGGTTATCACTGTCAATGTCTAAGGAACCTACAGGGTTGCACACCAAGACACTCGGGATATAGTATTGATCAGGTAGCATATGATCGAGTCATTTGGATGATTCAGATCAGATTGAGAGTCTGATGCATTGTGGATGCATCTGATGAGTTGGAGATGATCATATACAGTTAGATTTTGCATTGAGATCAGTTGACCTCGATTGACCTTCAAGTGACCACATTTGACCTTGGTTTACTAGTCCTAGTCAACAAGTCAAGTGATGTAAAAAATACTATATTGGTTCAGTGGCTTGTCTACTTGATTCTACGTAATCTGGAGGGGTACACAGGCTTAGGCACATATTTGAATATTTATATTCAAATAATAGAATAAATTTAACAATTATTCATGACTTAAGTTATTGGATCCACGATTTAAACTCTATATAAGGAGGGCTATGGGGGCACATATATGTATGCCTTCTTTTGGAGAAAACCCTAGCCGCCTAGGATAGATCTCTCCCTTCTCAACCCTAGCTACCCATAGCTTCTTGTAGCTAACCATGCTTGGAGGTTGTCACCCACCCTCAAAGGGGCGACAAGCTTCCTCTCCATAGGTGCAAAGAGGGCTTGATGGCTTCTTCTCCTTCCTTGTGCGCCCTCTTTGGGGAATGGTGCTTGTCAAGAAGGAAGGAGGGATTGATCTTCTTCATGGGTGCATCTTGATGGTGGCGCAACTGTTGAAGAAGTGGCTTGGTTCTATATTGGCATAAGTGGTAGAGCTTCCCTCTCCCTGCAGCCAATCTCCCTCATCTTCATCTTGGTGCTTGTCCTTGGAGGATTGCTAGAAGAGGAAGAGTCTCTTTGGTGCATCTTGGAGGTGGCAAAAGCAAAGAGAGATCACAGGCATGGATCTTCTTCCTGAGGCTAGCACCGGATGAGGAAGAAGATATCTCGACGAGCCAATTGTGTGTGTGATTACAGAGGACGGGTAGCTACGCATCTCACCATCATCGCCCATCCCTGAGCTTGTTTATAAGGTACCTTACTCTATCACATCTGGTGGTTCCCCTCGTAAGCCAGTCTTGTTGAATTAAGAGACTCATTTCGGGCATTGCTTCCATAGTGTTTTGAATTTTTAAAATTGCCTAGGGTTTTTTAACAGTGGTATCAGAGGTATCTTATAAGTCCCACGCAATGTTTTCTAGTTTTCTACATGTGCCTACCATGTCATAAATTTTTATTAAGAATTTATGTCATGATTTTTCTTATTAGAAAAGGTAGGTCTATCGTTCCTAACTTCTCATGTGGGATCTTTGTGATTTTTGATTTCTTCACACATGTGGATAGACCCAATGTGTAGAATTAATTTCTTCTCGCACATAGAGGATAGACCCACTGTGTGAGACTTGCGATGATTATGTGGGCATGGACTGGGTGATTGCCCTAACCTTTGCGAGTTATGGATACTTACAAGGGGGCGGGAAGCTGAGAGCATGCATGTGCCGCTTGTAGAGAATCCTGAGAGAAATGAAAATCAAATATTTATGATGAGTTATTAAGGTTGATGCATAGGTTTTTATGAAAAAACTAAAATTGATTTAATTGTTGGTTTTTCATATGCATGTAGAAAAGCATGAGTAGGTGCTTGATTGATGCATTATGATATTGATGGAGCTACTGTAGGTGGGATGATCCTTAAAGCCATACTCTAAGGTATTACACAATGCACGCAAAAATGGGAAAGGGTCTTTAGATAAGGGAAGTGAAAATCGCTTCAGAAATGCAGCAGAAACACGATGAAATCAGCGTCGAGTTCGATTGGGGCAACACAAAAGCGAAAGAACACAACGGCACGCAACTACAAAATGTAACATGATAACCTCGTAGCACTTTAGCACACTTCGCTTAGTAGATTTTAAGCTTAGCCTGTCGCGATGGGGAACAGTGGTTTCGCAGGGCATAGCTCGCATGTCTATGCGCCTAAAATACACCAAAGAACAACACGGAACGTCCACGTCTCCGGCGTATAGATACCCGTGGAAAAAGAGAGATCACAATGGGAAAACTAGAGCGTAACGAAGTGAAAAGGCAGGCGGACCTGACCCACCAGCAGTGGTGGGATTTACTTCTTTGAATGCAAGAAACCAAATCAACTTTGGAATCAAGGCGCCGACCTCGGCCTGTAGATGACTCTGAAGGCGAAGCTCCGACTTCGACTTCTACACCCACTGGAAGCTCTCAGCTCACCAGGAGTACTCTACCACCAAGAGAACTGGAGAATGAAACAATCTAGCCTCCTCTTTTATAGAACAAGAGGGGAGGGAACAAGATAAAAGTAGTACGAGATGAAAATCCTAACAACTACCTACTCCTGCAACCCATAAAGTAGTCAAGCTGCAGCTATAAGACAAAAGAAAACAAACTTCCACCTACTATTCCTTGAAGCTGGCGCATATTCCTCTGCTCTTCGTACGGAAGTGACTGGGGCGGTTAGACGCGTTCGGAGTACACTGTGATGAAGCAGCAGAATTTGGACGTCGTGGGCTAGGTTACTACCGAAGTGGTGTGCTCTTGGGCCATGTTGCTCAGGTGATTGCGAGGCCCGTCTGGGGTTGGGCCTTCAGGGGGGATAGCTTGTCATGCCCTTGGGTTGAATAGCTTCGGTATGAATTGACAACGGGTTGATAACTCCCACGAAATGGTCCGGGGGTTGCAAAGTGCGTTGGGATTGCTAGATTTCCACCTTGTTGGGCTCCCATGGGTCCTCCAAGGATGGATGAACATGGTACGGAGGGTTGCGTACGTCAAAACGGGGTCGACAGGGCATATCTGTAGCTTCACGGGGAGTCGTAGTCTGGCCGCGGCATTTTCCACAGTCGTGACTTTGCCCGCGTCGGAAATCACCAGTTTTCTCAAGTGTGCCAAAATCCATAGAAACTTCCTCGGCCTAGCCCTGACTTTTTCCATGGCCCGTGACTTTGTTTGCATCGAAGATCACTATGTTTTCAGTTGTTCGAAACTCCACAAAAACTTCCTTGGTCTGGCCGTGACTTTTTCCATGGCCCGTGACTTTGTTCGCGTCAAAAATCACTGCGTTTTCAGTTGTGCTGGAATGGGCAGAAACTTCCTCGGTCTGACCGTGACTTTTTCCATGGCCCGTGACTTTTTTCGCGTAAAAAATCACTGCGTTTTCAGTTGTGCTGGAATGAGCAGAAACTTCCATGGTTTGGCCGTGACTTTTTCCATATCCCGTGACTTTTTCACTAGAAATTTTTTGGGGCGCCTTCTGGAGTAGATTTTCCCCTTCTTCCATGTTGTCTTCTCCTGCATCAACTCCCCCCTTGTTTGAAGAGTTCTCCTTCGGAGAACTAGGGGGAAGAGGGTCATCAACGTCCGAAGGCTCCTCCAATGGGCCGTATAACGGGAGGAGATCCACCACGTTGAAGGCAGGGTGGATTCCCATGTCCTCGGGCATTTTCCACAGTCGTGACTTTGCCCGCGACGGAAATCACCAGTTTTCTCAAGTGTGCCAAAATCCATAGAAACTTCCTCGGCCTAGCCCTGACTTTTTCCATGGCCCGTGACTTTGTTTGCATCGAAGATCACTATGTTTTCAGTTGTTCGAAACTCCACAAAAACTTCCTTGGTCTGGCCGTGACTTTTTCCATGGCCCGTGACTTTGTTCGCGTCAAAAATCACTGCGTTTTCAGTTGTGCTGGAATGGGCAGAAACTTCCTCGGTCTGACCGTGACTTTTTCCATGGCCCGTGACTTTTTTCGCGTAAAAAATCACTGCGTTTTCAGTTGTGCTGGAATGAGCAGAAACTTCCATGGTTTGGCCGTGACTTTTTCCATATCCCGTGACTTTTTCACTAGAAATTTTTTGGGGCGCCTTCTGGAGTAGATTTTCCCCTTCTTCCATGTTGTCTTCTCCTGCATCAACTCCCCCCTTGTTTGAAGAGTTCTCCTTCGGAGAACTAGGGGGAAGAGGGTCATCAACGTCCGAAGGCTCCTCCAATGGGCCGTATAACGGGAGGAGATCCACCACGTTGAAGGCAGGGTGGATTCCCATGTCCTCGGGTAGATCTAGCACATAGGCGTTGGAACCGATCCACCGCACCACCTCATAGGGCCCCATGTAACGTGGCTGGAGCTTAAAATGAGCCCTATTTGACACTCGCTTGGGGTGGAGACGCACCCTCACAAACTCACCCATAGAAAAATGACGTGGCCTACGGTGCTCGTTGGCCTTCATCGCATTATGAGTGTTGCCCAAAAAGATACAATGCCGAACTTCATCATGCAAGCTAGCTACATGCTGGGCAAAGGAGTATGCATGCTCAGATAAATGAGACTCCATGGGTAGGTCATGCAGGTCGATAGGTTTGCGGGGTTGTCGGCCCGTAACGATCTGGAAGGGACTAAGACCCGTAGACCTATTAGTTGCGCTATTGTACGCGAACTACTCCATGGGGAGAATGGTATCCCAAGATCTCGGGTGATCACCGATAAGGCACCGGAGCAAGTTACCCAGACTACGATTAACCACCTCAGTTTGCCCATCAATTTGGGGGTGGTAAGCGGTGGAAAATTTCAGAGTGGAGCCCGAGAGGGAACAAAGTGAGCGCTAGATGTGGCTCACAAATCCCGTGTCACAGTCGGACATGATGGTCAAAGGGAGACCATGAAGACGGACTATCTCCCAGAAGAATAGAAGCGCGACATGGGTCGCATCGGCAGTGCGTGTGCAAGGGATGAAGTGTGCCACTTTCGAGAACCGATCCATGACCACGTAGACCGAATTGAAACGAGATGCAGTCCAGGGCAATCCTAGGACAAAGTCCATACTGAGGTCGTGTAATACCCTAAAATTTATGAAACCCCCCTTATGATGTTATGCAAATAATAAGTTTGGTAAATAATATTACTTGGTCAATTATACATGCTTGAAACCTTGTTATTTTCTAGGGTGATGATGGTATCTTGGTACTATGGGCTTAAATGTCCTTATTGGAGTCTTAAAAGGGGCATTTTTGGAAAAGCTTGCCACATAAGCCTTGAAGGTTAGTAATGTGAGAGGAAAAATCGTGATAGGAAGGGGAGAAGGCTGACAACGTTGGTTTGGAAAGAACCCTAGGAGGGAGCCGCCAACAAGAGGAAGGATTGGGAGAAGAACTTCATCATCTTAAGGCAAGTAAATCTTATTCTTGTTTTCGTTAATCTGGTTCCTCCTCCATGCCTCACCTAATTTTGATGTCTCTTGTGTCTTCTATGCTTGATTTGGGTTTTGAATCTCATGATATTCGTTTCTATGGGGTCGGATTCAAATATTTATAGGGTTTTAAAATCCTGTTCTGCTGAAATCTGCATTTTCTAATCTGACCTTTGTGTGCTTTAACCCCAATATCTCATGACCTATAGATCCAAATCGCACGAAATAAATTTTGTATGAAAATAGATTCATTCAGCTTTAATTAGAATGTGATATCGACCATATCCGAGCTGTATTCGTGTTTCAATCTGTATTGAAATCGAGCTGTACAAAATCAGTTTCTGGAAATCTAGATTTTCAACCTTTATGCGTTCGAACCCTCATATCTCCCTAGGTATAATTCGAAATCTTGTGAAACTAGACTCATTGGAAAGTACACTCGTAGTGCTACATTGTGAATGCTATTTTTCCTAATTTCGGTTGGGTATTAATTCTGAAACATATGCCACATTCCTAACAAACGAAGCTGTTTTCTGGAAATCTGGAATTCTGCCCTCTTATGTTCGACCGCTCATATCTCTCTGACTATAACTCCAAATCTGACGAATTTATTTTTATTGGAAAGTAGATTCAAATAGCTTTATTTTGAATATTATATTGATTATTTTAGGTTACTTACTCTGTCAGAAACATTTGTTGCAAGTATGATATATGAATCTATTTTCTGAAAATCTAACATCCTGACCTTCCTATGTTCGACTGCCCATATCTCCCTGCCTACAACTCAAAATATTGTGAAACCAGTTTTATTGGAAACTAGACTCAGAGAGCTTCATTTGGAATATAATATTGACTATTTTTGATTAAGTATTCGACCTAAAATATAAGTCGAAATCGGATATGATGAATCTGCCCTGTTTTAGTTACATGCTTAATATCAAAGTGGATATTGTGTTTTGAGCTTGAAATTATTCTAGAAGCAACAAGATCATTATGAATCTATTTCTTATGCCTTAACTCATGACTGTGAACTCATGGTATGTCCTATGACAAATATTGTGTTCAATGACTTATGTTATATCTTATCTTCAATGTGATGCTCATGCTCATTGTCTTAGTATTCTTCTTATGAAAGCTATTGTGGGGAGAATTTGTGTAAACCCAAATGAGAGATTTGTGGATGGATGTGGAGCAAAGTGCCACACCTCTAAAAAGGTGGGGGCCACCTCTTGAATCCCTCCATTCAAAAGAGTTGTGAGAGCAAAGTGCCACACCCCTAAAAAGGTGGGGGCCACCTCTTGAATCTCACTTCTCATATGGTAGTTGTGGAGCAAAGTGCCACACCCCTAAAAAGGTGGGGGCCACCTCTTGAATCCCACTACATCATGATAGATGTGGAGCAAAGTGCCACACCCCTAAAAAAAGGTGGGGGCCACCTCTTGAATTCGTGGGAACCACTGCTTGAATCCCTCTATCTATTTGTACGAAGAGCCCTAAGATGCTCTAGCTAGCTTTTGTTTGCTCTTTCCTGACGAGGATGGGTTCAACTTCCAGACGTGGAAGGAATTTTGAATTATGATTATTTCCCCCACATCTATGATCCATGACTACTCATGATATGAATGCACAACAATGATCAATGATTACTGTGATATGAATGCTCAATGATGATTAATGACTACTTGTGACCCAAATGCCTTATCTAAGGAATGTATGGCTATCTTGTTTTCCCTATCCAATTCATGTGCTCCAGGGGAAATTCTGTTATCTTTCATTATGTCTTTATTGTGTTGACTATTTCGTTGATATGTTTATCCTCTTTAGTTCGTTTTCCCTTAGCCATTGGGATTACTTACTGGGCAATTTATGCTCATTCTTGCTTGCACTAACCCTTATTGCAGATTAGTGGGCAAAAGCTTGGCTACGCATTGTGGGCAAAAGCTTGAAAGTGTTGGAAGCTCATTTTGGAATTTTGGCTAAATCATGAGACTTTGTAATCTTGGAAAATATTGTATGCTCCATAAAAGACTTGTATTAAGAGTTGTCATGAGACTTGTTTTGAGGAGTATGTTACAAGTTTTGAATGTTGATTGCAATGGCTTATGTTGGTAGCATGTTTTAGTTCTCAGATTTTGGGATTGTATGACTCTACTCTGCTTGGGTAAAAGTTTTTAATGGAATGGATATTTTTCTGTTGCAACTTGGATAATGACATTATATCACTTGTTTTATTGTTCAAGGCATTGAACTTGATATTGATTGTCGATCTTGCAAAAAATTATGTCGTATGATTATCTTTTATGGATTGTTGTTATCTAAGGGTGTGACAGCAGTGGTATCAGAGGATTGATTTGAGGAGTTAGTCTTGATTTGATTATGATGATAATTATGATTGACGATCTCTTAATTGATGTTTATATAGGTGGATACAATGGGAAGATCAAATCATCCCTCGAGTGATTCAGTTTATCAAATGGCTGGAGTTTTAAAGGCTTTGGAGACTATGTCTAGTTTGATGCAACAACAAGTAGCAAGAGATGAAAATCTTAACAATTCAAATGCATCTAGTCAACAAAATCATGATCAATTGGGAATTGAGAGGTTTAAGAGACTGAATCCTCCACCATTTTCAGGAAATCCAGATCCCTTGATGGCTGAAAGATGGATTATGCAACTAGAAAAGATCTTTGGTGTACTCAATAGTTCAGATAGCCAAAAGGTGTTATTTGCATCATTTATGCTTGAGGGTGAAGCTGAGTATTGGTGGAGAATGATTAAGAGAGTTGCTGATTCTAAGGAAGAAACAATTACCTGGGCTTATTTTCTTGAAAAGTTTAATGAGAAGTTCTTCCTGAAATGCCTTAGGGATCAAAGGAAAAGGAATTCATAAATTTAACTCAAGGGAATCTTACAGTGGCACAATATGAAGCTAAATTCACTGAATTATCTAGATTTGCACCACATTTGGTTTCAGATGAAGCACGAAGGGCAAAGAGATTTGAAGGTGGTTTGAGACACAACATAAGGACAGGACTTTCAGCCTTAAAATTGAGATGCTATGATGACTTAGTTGATCAGGCAACTATTGTTGAGAGGGATGTGGACGAGATGCTTGAGGTGAGAAACAAAAGAGGAAAGGAAAGGACAATTGGCTACAAAGATAAAAGGACAAACAGATATGAAGGGTCGTTCAAAAAGTTTAAACGATCCAATAAAGAGTCAAGAATGACCAAGAATGTTCAATCTTGTGCAAATTGTGGTGGAAATCATGAATCAAAGGCTTGTTATAGAGTTACTGGAGCGTGCTTTGCTTGTGGAAAGTTTGGCCATCGGATAAAAGATTGTAAATTTAACAAGGGAAAGGAATCAATGCCCACAAAGCCTGTAGCCCATGCTAAAGTCTATACCATTGCCGAACGTGATTCCAAAGCTTCAAAGTCGGTAGTGGAAGGTACTCTTTGTATTTCCAATAAAGTTGCAAGAGTTTTGTTTGATCCTGGCTCTAATTTATCTTTTGTTGCACGTCACTTTGCACTTCATTTGGAAAAGGAACCCAAACAACTCGATCTTATGATATTAGTCTCTACAGCTATTGGTGACTCTCTAACTGCTAATCTTGTCTATCCTTCTTGCTTATTCATGGTGGGAGAACATAAACTTTTAGCTGATTTAATCCTTCTAGATCTCCAAGATTATGATATCATACTCGGTATGGATTGGCTTTCATCTTATCATGCTACTGTTGATTGTTATCAAAAGGTAGTTACCTTAAGTCTTTCGAATGAAATCCAATTGCAAATCAAGGGTCTTTCTCATGATCAATATCCAAACCTTATATCATTTATGCATGCTTCTAAGCTCCATCAGAATGGTTGTGTATGTTATTTAGCTTATGTCAAGCAATGTCAAGAACTTGAACCTAGCTTAGATGAAATACCTGTGGCTAGAGATTTTTCAGATGTGTTTTCAGATGACCTGCCTGGCTTGCCCCCAGAAAGAGAAGTGGATTTTGGTATTGATCTTGTTCCAAACACAGCACCAATATCTAAAGCTCCTTACAGAATGGCAGCAATAGAGCTAGCTGAGTTGAAAAAGCAATTGCAAGAGCTTTTAGACAAGGGCTTTATTAGACCCAATGTGTCACCATGGGGTGCTCCAGTATTATTTGTCAAGAACAAAGATGACACATTAAGGCTTTGCATAGATTATAGGCAACTGAATCATGTAACCATTAAGAATAAATATCCTTTACCTAGAATTGATGATTTGTTTGATCAGTTGCAAGGAGCACAAGTGTTTTCAAAGATTAACTTGAGATCCGGTTACTATCAAGTAAAGATCAAGAATGAAGACATTCCAAAGACAGCTTTTAGAACTCGGTATGGGCACTATGAATTCTTAGTCATGTCTTTTGGACTAACAAATGCACCTGCAGTTTTCATGGATCTAATAAACCGAGTATTTCACTTCTTGTTGGACAAATGTGTGATTGTATTTATCGATGATATTCTGATTTACTCCAAGAATGACCAAGATCATCAAAGAGATTTAAAGATTGTTTTGTCTATTCTAAGAGAGAAGAAGTTTTATGCAAAGTTGAGCAAGAGTGAATTTTGGTTAAGGGAAATTGGCTTCCTGGGGCATGTTATTTTAAGTGAAGGTATATCTATCGATCCAAAGAAAGTGGAAGCTATTGTGAATTGGAAGAGACCAAGCAAAGTGGCAGAGATTAGGAGTTTCTTGGGCATGGCCGGTTACTATAGAAGGTTTGTTGAAGGATTCTCCAAGATTGCAAGCCCTCTCACTAGGCTAATCAGGAAGAGTGTGAAGTATGATTGGAATGAAGCATGTGAGCAAAGTTTTCAAGAGCTAAAGAGAAGATTGACGAGTGCTCCAATCCTCACTATTCCTAATGCAAATGATAAATTTATGGTTTACACTGATGCTTCAGGCAAGGGCCTTGGGTGTGTGTTGATGCAAGCAGGTAAAGTGGTTGCTTATGCTTCAAGGCAATTGAAAGATTATGAGCAAAATTACCCAACCCATGATTTAGAGTTAGCTGCTATCATCTTTGCGTTGAAAATTTGGAGACACTATTTGTATGGGCAAACATTTGAGATCTACACCGATCACAAGAGCTTAAAGTATATCTTCACTCAAAAGGAGTTGAACATGAGACAGAGGAGATGGATAGAGCTATTGAAAGACTATGATTGCACCATTCTTTATCAGTCAGGTAAAGCTAATGTGGTAGCAGATGCACTTAGTAGGAAATCTTCAACTATAATAGCATCATTAATGGTGAAACAATGGCAATTACTTGAAGAATTCAGTGCCTTGAGTCTTAAAGTGATCAAACATGAGCCAAAGGTATTACTTGCTTCTTTTAGGATTGAATCTAGCTTTCTTCAACAAATTAAGGAAGGACAGCTTCAGGACCTAAGTCTAATGCAATTTAGAGAAGATAGTGTAAATGGATTGAGGAAAGACTTTTTCATGAGAGGGGATGACATTTTGAGGTTTAAGGATAGAATATGTGTTCCTAAGGATTCTGAAATTAAGGCCAGCATATTGCAAGAATCTCACAACTCAAAGTATTCTATTCACCCAGGCAGCACTAAGATGTATCAAGATTTAAAGAAAACCTTTTGGTGGAGTGGTATGAAGAATGATATTGCACAATATGTTTCCAAATGTTTAACATGTCAATTGGTTAAGGCTGAACATCAAAGACCGGGTGGCTTACTTCAACCTTTGAGGGTACCTGAATGGAAATGGGAAAGCATCGGAATGGATTTTGTTTCAGGATTGCCTAAAACTTCTAGAAACCATGATGCTATTTGGGTTATTGTTGATAGGTTGACAAAATCTGCACATTTCTTGCCCATCAGAATGACATACTCACTTGATAAAATCTCTAGTATGTATATAAATGAAATAGTGAGATTGCATGGTGTTCCAGCTAAGATTGTATCTGATAGAGATTCAAGATTCCTTTCTAGATTTTAGAACAGACTACAAGAAGCTTTGGGAACTAAACTCAAATTTAGCACAGCTTATCATCCTCAAACAGACGGGCAATCAGAAAGAACCATTCAGACTCTTGAAGATTTGCTAAGGGCTTACATCATAGATTGGAAGGGTGAGTGGGATAAGGATCTTGCTCTTATTGAATTCACCTACAATAATAGCTTTCATTCAAGTATTCAAATGGCTCCTTATGAAGCTTTGTATGGGAGGAAGTGTAGGACTCCTATTTGTTGGGAAGATGTTGGTGATAGAAGACTCTTAAGCCCAGATGCAGTGCAAGAGACCACTGAGAAAATACATGTGATAAAGGATAAACTAAAAGTAGCTCAAAGCCGCCAAAAGAGTTATGCAGACAATAGAAGAAGGGAACTTGAGTTTCAAGTTGGGGATCATGTTTTTGTAAAAATTTCTCCTTCTAAAGGTGTTATGAGATTTGGGAAGAAGGGGAAACTAAGCCCAAGATTTATTGGACCTTTTGAAATTCTTGAAAGGGTTGGCCTGGTTGCTTTACCACCATCCTTGGTTCAAGTCCAAAATGTGTTCCAAGTTTCCATGTTGAGGAAGTATCATCATGATCCATCGCATGTCATTGAGCATGAGCCTATTCAGATAGAAGAAGATCTATCTTATGTTGAAAGACCTATAAGAATTGTGGATAGGAAGGAAAAGATCTTGAGAAATCGGGTTATACCACTTGTGAAGGTTATTTGGCAGCATCACTCCATTGAAGAGCCAACTTGGGAATTGGAAGCAGATATGATAAGAATCCATCCATATCTTTTTGATAATCAAGGTAATGCAACTTTAGGGGACTAAAGTTCTTTTGAGGAGGGAGAGATGTAATACCCTAAAATTTATGAAACCCCCCCTTATGATGTTATGCAAATAATAAGTTTGGTAAATAATATTACTTGGTCAATTATACATGCTTGAAACCTTGTTATTTTCTAGGGTGATGATGATATCTTGGTACTATGGGCTTAAATGTCCTTATTGGAGTCTTAAAAGGGGCATTTTTGGAAAAGCTTGCCACATAAGCCTTGAGGGTTAGTAATGTGAGAGGAAAAATCGTGATAGGAAGGGGAGAAGGCTGGTCACGTTGGTTTAGAAAGAACCCTAGGAGGGAGCCGCCACCAAGAGGAAGGATTGGGAGAAGAACTTCATCATCTTAAGGCAAGTAAATCTTATTCTTGTTTTCGTTAATCTGGTTCCTCCTCCATGCCTCACCTAATTTCGATGTCTCTTGTGTCTTCTATGCTTGATTTGGGTTTTGAATCTCATGATATTCGTTTCTATGGGGTCGGATTCAAATATTTATAGGGTTTTAAAATCCTGTTCTACTGAAATCTGCATTTTCTAATCTGACCTTTGTGTGCTTTAACCCCAATATGTCATGAACTATAGTTCCAAATCGCACGAAATAAATTTTGTATGAAACTAGATTCATTCCGATTTAATTGGAATGTGATATCGACCATATCCGAGCTGTATTTGTGTTTCAATCTGTATTGAAATCGAGCTGTACAAAATCAGTTTCTGGAAATCTGGATTTTCAACCTTTATGCGTTCGAACCCTCATATCTCCCTAGGTATAATTCGAAATCCTGTGAAACTAGACTCATTGGAAAGTAAACTCGTAGTGCTACATTTTGAATACCAGTTTTCCTAATTTCGGTAGGGTATTCATTCTGAAACATATGTCACATTCCTAACAAAAGAAGCTATTTTCTGGAAATCTGGAATTCTGACCCTCCTATGTTCGACCGCTCATATCTCTCTGACTATAACTCCAAATCCGACGAATTTATTTCTATTAGAAAGTAGATTCAAATGGCTTCATTTTGAATATTATATTTCTTATTTTAGGTTACTTACTCGGTCGGAAACATTTGTTGCAAGTATGATATATGAATCTGTTTTCTGAAAATCTAACATCCTGACCTTCCTATGTTCGACTGCCCATATCTCCCTGCCTACAACTCAAAATTTTGTGAAACTAGTTTTAGTGGAAACTAGACTCAGAGAGCTTCATTTGGAATATAATATTGCCTATTTTTTATTAAGTATTCGACCTAAAATATAAGTCAAATTCGGACATGATGAATCTGCCCTGTTTTGGTTACATGCTTAACATCAAAGTGGATATTGTGTTTTGAGCTTGAAATTATTCTAGAAGCAACAAGATCATTATGAATCTATTTCTTATGCCTTAACTCATGACTGTGAACTCATGGTATGCCCTATGACAAATATTGTGTTCAATGACTTATGTTATATCTTATCTTCAATGTGATGCTCATGCTCATTGTCTTAGTATTCTTCTTATGAAAGCTATTGTGGGGAGAATTTGTGTGAACCCAAATGAGAGATTTGTGGATGGATGTGGAGCAAAGTGCCACACCCCTAAAAAGGTGGGGGCCACCTCTTGAATCCCACTACATCATGATAGATGTAAAGCAAAGTGCTACATGGAGCAAAGTGCCACACCCCTAAAAAAAGGTGGGGGCCACCTCTTGAATTCGTGGGAGCCACCGCTTGAATCCCTCTATCTATTTGTACGAAGAGCCCTAAGATGCTTTAGCTAGCTTTTGTTTGCTCTCTCCTGACGAGGATGGGTTCAACTTCCAGACGTGGAAGGAATTTTGAATTATGATTATTTCCCCCACATCTATGATCCATGACTACTCATGATATGAATGCACAACAATGATCAATGATTACTGTGATATGAATGCTCAATGATGATTAATGACTACTTGTGACCCAAATGCCTTATCTAAGGAATGTATGGCTATCTTGTTTTCCCTATCCAATTCATGTGCTCAAGGGGAAATTCTGTTATCTTTCATTATGTCTTTATTGTGTTGACTATTTCGTTGATATGTTTATCCTCTTTAGTTCGTTTTCCCTTAGCCATTGGGATTACTTGCTGGGCAATTTATGCTCATTCTTGCTTGCACTAACCCTTATTGCAGATTAGCTTGGCTACGCATTGTGGGCAAAAGCTTGAAAGTGTTGGAAGCTCATTTTGGAATTTTGGCTAAATCATGAGACTTTGTAATCTTAGAAAATATTGTATGCTCCATAAAAGACTTGTATTAAGAGTTGTCATGAGACTTGTTTTGAGGAGTATGTTACAAGTTTTGAATGTTGATTGCAATGGCTTATGTTGGTAGCATGTTTTAGTTCTCAGATTTTGGGATTGTATGACTCTACTCTGCTTGGGTAAAAGTTTTTGATGGAATGGATATTTTTCTGTTGCAACTTGGATAATGACATTATATCACTTGTTTTATTGTTCAAGGCATTGAACTTGATATTGATTGTTGATCTTGCGAAAAATTATGTCGTATGATTATCTTTTATGGATTGTCGTTATCTAAGGGTGTGATAGGTCGTGCCAGGGACCTTCAGCTACCGGCAAGGGTGTGTAAAGGCCGGTGTTCGGGGGACGGGGTTTGGCGGGTTGACACGTGCCACAATGGCGCACGATGCGTTCCACATCTTTGTGGAGAGAAGGCCAAAAGCGGCGCTCCTCTACCATCTCAAGGGTCTTGTCGCGACCATAATGGCCAGCGACGCCACCTGCGTGCGGCTCGAGCAAAAGATGGTCTCGAAGCGATGTTCGGGAAATGCACAGGCGTTTCCCCAAGAAAAGGTAGCCCTTGCAAAGCTGATACGGGGACTTGAGGTCCGGGGACTTAGACAAAGCAGCGTAAATGGCACCAAAATTGAAGCACGTGGTGTACTCCTCCTTGACATGGTCAAATGTGTTGACACGGGTGCGCATAACACATAAGAGAATGCGGACTCGGCTCAAGGCATCCGCGACAACATTTTCCTTGCCCGCCTTGTGGTTGATCACAAAGGAATACTGCTGTAAGTATTCAACCCACTTGGCATGGTGGGCGCCCAACTTCTTTTTGGCACTAAGGAATGACAAGGCCTGGTGGTCGCTATAGAGAACGAACTCGTGGTGGTGGAAATAGTGTCTCCACTGACAGAGCGACTGGACAATGGCGTAGAACTCCTTATCATATGTCGAATAACGCTGGCAGACAATGTTCAACTTCTCACTAAAGAAGGCAACCGGGTCGCCTTCTTGGCTCAAGGTTCCTCCGATACCGGTACCAGAGGCATCACACGCAACTTCAAAGACTTTTGAAAAGTTTGAAAGTCGGAGAACGGGTGATGCAGGAGCAAACGGGCCCATGAACGCACTTGAGGGCGGCCCAATCCCACCAAAAGACACTTTGGGAGACTCCCTAGGACCCTAGGAATTTTCCCTGGAATTTTCACCTTAGTCAGAGCTCCCCAGACCCCAACACGGCCAGGCCGTGCGCCCCATCACGGCCGTGACATGGTCGCCCGAAGATGCGAACGCCGAACACGGGCGTGCTCTTGATCACGGGCAAGCCGTGCCCCGGTTATGTGGATTTTAGCAGCTCCCATCACGGCCGTGCTCCTGTTCATGGGCAAGCTGTGCCCGGCTATGTGGACTTCGCCCACTCCAAACACGGCCGTGCTCGCCATCACTGCCAGGCCGTGTCCGCCCCTGGAGATGTGTTGCAGCCCTGACGACCCCACTTCGATGTGCACCGCCCTCCCTACCATGTTGCTCCACCCCACGATGACCCAAAGGAGCCCAACAAGGTGGAAGTCCGGTGATCCCAACGCCAAAGTAAACCCCCGGACCGTTTCTTGGGTGTCATTAGCCCTCTTTCCATCCATACCGAAGGGGCGCAGCCCAAAGGCACTATGAGTCAACCCCCTGAAGATCCAACTCCAAGTGGGCCGCGTAATCTGATTAGCAACACAGCCCAAGACCGAGCCGCGACGGTGGTAACCCAGCCCACAACATCGAAGTTCTGTTGTTTTGTCGCCATATGCTCGGAGCGCATCTAAACCGCCCCCGTACGAAGATGCAGGATTGTGCTACCAGCTTCAAAGAATATTAGGTACTAGTTTGTTAATTTTCATCTTGTAGTTGCAGCTTGACCACATTTGTGGCTTGCAAGAGTTGGTAGGTGGTTAAAGTAGAGTGTCCCTTGTGTATTTTGTTTGTTCCCTCCCCTCTTACTCTATAAAAGAGGAGGTAGGGCTAAGTGTTGAGTAGTTCTCTTTGGTGTTTGAGAGATCTCCTAGTGAGCTTAGAGTCGCCAGCGGTTGTGAAGACAAGCCGGAGTCTTGCCTTCGTCGTGTTCGGGTCGAAGACGTCTCTTCGATTCCAAGTTATTCCGCTTTCGGTTTGAAGTAAATCCCACCTTTCTGGTGGGTCAGGTTTGCCTATTTGTCATTCTCTTGCACGTTTCTTTGCTGCGATTTTCTCCTTTGTCCTTCACCCATGGCTGTCCGTCCATCGGAGACGTGGCATCTCTTGTCTTGGTTTGTTTCAGCTGCGTAGGCGCGCAAGCTGAACCCCGCACAACCGCAATCCCCCAACGCAGGCTAAGCTTAAAACACGCTAAGAGAGCTGCAGGAATTCGCTAAATTTTCTACGAGGTTATTGTGCTGTATTATTTAGTTGGGTGCCATTCTCTTCATTCGCATTCGTGTTGCCCTAATCGAACTCGTCGCTATCTTCGTCGTGTTTTCTACTGGCTTCCCTACACCTTTTCGACGCATTTTCTCTTCCCTCGTCTCACGACCCTCTCCTGTTTTATCGAGCATTGTGTAAAACCCCAGAGTACGGCTTAAGGACCTCCACACCTATTAGTTGCTACATCAATTCTAGTATCAGAGGAAGTTGCACGTTCGATTCTTATCGTTCGCACGATCCCTCTGCATCGCATTGCATATTTCTGCATCCGTTTGGTGTTTTCAGCATTTTACCTTAGTCGTCTCCCCCTTGTTTGTGCATGGTGACTACGCGGTCACAAATTATGTCATCTCAATACCCAGAAACCATCCCCGAAACCCAAGAGTCGGTTCAGCCTTCGGAAGGGGCTAACACCCGGTTAGAGTCTATGGTTGCGCTTGAGGCGCGAATCGATCTGAAGCTTGATGCGCTGTCCGCGCAAGTGGACGCTCAACAAGCAAGCACACATGCCATGGCCCAGCAGATTTTGGCTGGGATCCAAGACCTTATAGGTCAACCCGGGTCCACGGAGCATGGTTGCCCGAACTCGGTTAACCCTCCGGTGTCTGCGAACCCAGCCCCACTAGAGAGTTGCCCCCGATGGCTGCGCCCACAAGGCGGCGCATCCACGAGGATGAATGGGGTCACTTGCGACCTCATGAGGTCCCTAGGAACCCGAGTTACAGTGATGATCCCCTCGATGAGGATGATGTTTGGGCCGCACAAGGGCCCCAGCCCGATGGCCGTTTTGGACACGCATGGGCCGCACCTCGAACCCCAGCCCATACCCGCGTTGAGCGCCCTCGGGTGGACAATGATTTTCGTCGTTTCATTCGTAACACCCCTGCACCATTCACAGGTGGTCTTGACCCCACACAGTTCTTAGATTGGGTCGCATCCGTTGACGCGTATTTTGATCTTAGCGATTGTCCTCCGCACTCCCGGGTTCGGTATGTGCGCACCTTACTTGAGGGGCCTGCATGTTTACATTGGGAAAACGTGGAGCGCCAAAACGCGTAGCAGGCTCTTTCCCCGATCACTGAGTGGAAGGAGATGCGGTATCGCCTCCGCGAGCGTTATGTACCCCCTTCATATAGGCAGCGCCTTCTTGATCGGTATAGTAGCCTACACCAAGGGTTAGGTACTGTCGAGGAGTACCGACTCACCGTCGAGACGTTGCAACTCCGTTGCAATTTACAGGAGGACCACGAGTTAGTTTTATCGAAATTCAAGAATGGGCTCCGTGCGGATATCCGCCGAGCCTTACCCACTTATGGATCGGAGACCCTTGACCAGACTTTTCAGCGCGCTCGAGACATCGAGCAAGACCTTCGCGTCGCTGCAAGGCGCAATGACCTTGGCCCCCATAGGCATCCTCATGCGGGCGGTCCCCCGCAACCGCACCTGCGACTTGAGCGTCTGGAGCCTCGTCTGGACCCACGACCCGCACCCCCGGCCCTTCAGCCCCTTAGACGCCCACCCCCTGAGGCTTTGACTTCTCGGCCCACTTGGGAGGAGAAGGGCAAGGCCCCAGCGGTCGGAGCCTCTGGCCATATTACTTGCTACAACTGTTTGCAGCTGGGTCACATGTCGCGTGAATGTCCCAAGAAGCCCGCTCGAGCCGACACAGGTTCGGCTCGCGTCTCCACCATAACCCCCGCTGAGCACGATGTTGAGGTGGAGTGTTACACTAGCGGCGAGGAGTCGGGTCCGTCCACACTTGTCGTCCGTTGCAACCTTGTGCAGCCCGCGCCTACCGAGGATTGGAGGCGCTCGGGCATTTTCATGACTTACATTAAGTGCAATGGGCACTCGTGTAAAATCATCATTGATGGTGGTAGTAGCCTGAACGTGGTCTCTCGAACCGCGGTCATGCATTTCAGCCTTCCCCTGGAACCCCACCCGAGACCTTACTCTATGGCCTGGGTCGATACCACGAGCCTTCCGGTCACCCACCAATGTCAGGTTCCCATTGCGTTTGGGAACTATCGTGAGAAGGTGTTGTGCGACGTTGCAACTATGGACGTCGCCCACGTCCTCCTTGGCCGCCCGTGGTTGTACAATAGAGACGTAGTCCACTATGGCTGGTCGAACACTTATGTGTTCGACCATGATGAGCAGAAGATCCGCCTGATCCTAGCTCCGCCTAAGGAGCTTCGTGCGTCCACCTCCAAGGGCCTGATTATGCCCTCGGCACCTGCCCCTCTACCTTCCCCCATGGTCTCCCTCATGTGCACCCTCGCATTGGTTCGCGAGGCTCATGCGGCCAAGACCGTCTACGCACTCATGGTGCGCGAAGTGTAGGACCCTATCCCTTGCCCTGATCTGGCACCTCTTGTTGAGGTGTCCGCCCTCCTTGCCGAGTTTAGTGATATCAGCCCCGAGGATTTGCCTCATGGCCTTCCTCTGGAAAGGGAAATTCAGCACGCGATTGACCTCCTCCCGGGAGCACCCCTCCCCAACCTGCCCCATCATCGCCTTAACCCTGCGGAACACGCTGAGTTACAGCGTCAGGTCGATGATCTCCTCACTAAGGGGTACATCCACAAGAGTCTCAGCCCTTGCGTCGTTCCCGCGCTCCTCACACCCAAAAAGGATGGGTCGTGGCGCATGTGTGTCGATAGCCGCGCTATCAATTGGCTCACTGTCAAGTTTCGGTTTCCCATTCCTCAGCTTGACGACATGCTGGATTTGATATCCGGTACGTCGTGGTTTTCCAAGCTCGACCTCCGAAGCGGATATCACCAAGTCTGCATTCGTGAGGGCGATGAGTGGAAGACAGCATTTAAGACCAAGGATGGTCTTTACGAATGGCGTGTCATGCCATTCGGGTTGTCCAATGCCCCATCTACGTTCATGCGCTTGATGAGTCAGGTCCTCAGGCTATACATGGGCAAGTTTTTGGTCGTCTACTTCGACGACATTCTGATCTTTAGTCAGACCTGCGATGAACACTTGGAGCATCTTCGCTCCACTTTTGACCTACTGCGCAAGGAATGCCTCTTCCTTAACACGAAGAAGTGCGCCTTCCTAACCAACAGCGTGTATTTCCTTGGATACATTGTGTCCGACCAAGGTCTGTCCGTTGACCCTGCGAAGGTTGAGGGCATCCGGCATTGGCCCGAGCTTCGCACCGTGACTGAGGTCCGTAGTTTCTTGGGTCTTGCGGGGTTTTACCGCAGGTTCATCCGTGGGTTCAGCTCCATTGCCACCCCCTTAACCCAGCGCCTCTCTAAGGATGACTTTGAGTGGACCCCTGCCTCTCAATGGGCTTTTGACGCGCTTAAGGATGCCCTGACCACCGCTCCTGTCTTGCGCCTCCCTGATTTCTTGAAAGTTTTTGAGGTAGTGTGCGATGCCTCCGGGTCCGGCATCGAAGGATCCCTTAGTCAAGAAGGCCATCCCGTGGCCTTCTTTAGCAAAAAACTGAATGCAGTTCGACAGCGTTACTCCACGTACGACAAGGAGTTCTACGCGATCATTCAGTCCCTCCGACAGTGGAGGCATTACCTCCTCCACCGCGAGTTCGTGTTGTATAGCGACCATCAGGCCCTCTCCTTCCTTAATGCCCAAAAGAAGTTGGGCGCCCGCCATGATAAGTGGGTTGAGTTCCTACAACAGTATTCCTTTGTGATCAATCACAAGGCGGGTAAGGAGAACGTCATCGCAGATGCCTTAAGTCATGTCCGGACTCTCTTATGCGTGATGCGCACTCGCATCAATACCTTTGACCATGTCAAAGAAGAGTACGCCACTTGCTCTGATTTTGGTGCCATCTACATCACTTTGACCGAGTCCATCGACCCCGACTCTCCCTACGAACTGTGCGAGGGTTACCTCTTCTTGGGGAATCGGTTGTGCATTCCCCGTTCTTCGCTTCGAGATCATCTTTTGCTCGAGCTTCATGCGGGTGGCATCGCCGGCCATCATGGCTGCGACAAGACCCTTGAGATGGCAGAGGAACGGCTCTTTTGGCCTTTCCTCCGTAAGGATGTTGAGTGCATTGTGCGCCATTGCGGTACGTGTCAGTTGTCCAAGCCCCGCCCTTCGAACACGGGTCTCTACACCCCTTTGCCAGTGGCCAGCGGCTCGTGGCGCGACCTGAGCATGGACTTTGTCCTTGGGTTGCCTCGGACCACCTCCCGCTTCGATTCGATCTACGTCGTTGTTGATCGGTTTTCGAAGATGGCCCATTTTATCCTTTGTTCACGCACAGCGGACGCTTCCCACGTCGCACATCTTTTTGTCTGAGGGATCGTGCGTCTCCATAGCCTTCCCTCCACCATTGTGTCCGACCATGACACGCGTTTTGTGAGCCACTTCTGGCGCTCACTGTGGGCCCTCTTGGGTACCACTCTGAAATTCTCCATGGCCTATCATCCCCAAACCGATGGGCAAACCGAGGTCGTTAATTGCAGTTTGGGCAATCTTCTCCGTTGTCTCATCGGGGACCATCCGAGGTCTTGGGATTCCATCCTACCCATGGTTGAGTTCACGTACAATAGTGCTTCTAATAGGTCTACGGGTCTCAACCCCTTCCAGATTGTTTCGGGCCATCAACCACGTAAACCTATAGACCTGCATGACCTTCCTATGGAGTCTCACCTCTCCCCACATGCATATTCCTTTGCTCAGCATATTGCTAGTCTGCATGATGAGGTCTGGCGTCATATCTTTTCGGGCAACATTCATAATGCAATGAAGGCCAACGAGCATCGTAGGCCACGTCATTTCTCTGTAGGTGAGCTGGTAAGGGTGCGTATCCACCCTGAGCGTCTACCCAACAGGGCGCATTTTAAGCTTCAGCCGCGTTACATGGGACCTTATGCGGTGATGCGGCGGATCGGCTCCAACACCTACGTTCTGGACTTGCCCGAGGACATGGGGATCCACCCTGTCTTCAACGTGGCGGACCTCCTCCCCTTCTACGGTCCTTTGGAGGGCCCATTTGACGCTGACGACCCGCTCCCTCCTAGTTCTCCGAAGGAGAACTCATCAGATCACACAGCAGAAGCTGATGCAGGAGCAAACGGGCCCATGAACACACTTGAGGGCGGCCCAATCCCTCCAAAAGACACTTGGGGAGACTCTCCAGGACCCCAGGAATTTTCCCCAGAATTTTCACCTCAGTCAGAGCTCCCCAAACCCTGACACGGCCAGGCCGTGCACCCCGTCACGGCCGTGACACGGTCACCTGAAGACGCGAACGCCGAACACGGGCGTGCTCCTAATCATGGGAAAGCCATGCCCGGTTTTGTGGATTTCAGCAACTCCCATCACGGCCGTGCTCCTAATCACGGGCAAGCCGTGCCTGGTTCTGTGGATTTCAGCAACTCCCATCACGGTCGTGCTCCTGATCACGGGCCAGGCCGTGTCTGCTCCTGGATATGTGTTGCAGCCCCGACGACCCCACTTCGATGTGCACCGCCCTCCCTACCATGTTGCTCCACCCCATGACGACCCAAAGGAGCCCAACAAGGTGGAAGTCCGGCGATCCCAACGCCAAAGTAAGCCCCCGGACCGTTTCTTGGGCGTCATTAGCCCTCTTTCCATCCATACCGAAGGGGCGCAGCCCAAGGGCACTACGAGTCAACCCCCTGAATATCCAACTCCAAGTGGGCCGCGTAATCTGATTAGCAACATGGCCCAAGACCGAGCCGCGACGGTGGTAACCCAGCCCACAACATCGAAGTTCTGCTGTTTTGTCGCCATATGCTTGGAGCGTGTCTAAACCGCCCCCATACGAAGATGCAGGATCGTGCTACCAGCTTCAAAGAATATTAGGTACTAGTTTGTTAATTTTCGTCTTGTAGTTGCAGCTTGACCACATTTGTGGCCTGCAAGAGTTGGTAGGTGGTTAAAGTAGAGTGTCCCTTGTGTATTTTGTTTGTTCCCTCCCCTCTTACTCTATAAAAGAGGAGGTAGGGCTAAGTGTTGAGTAGTTCTCTTTGGTGTTTGAGAGATCTCCTAGTGAGCTTAGAGTCGCCAGCGGTTGTGAAGACAAGCCGGAGTCTTGCCTTCGTCGTGTTCGGGTCAAAGACGTCTCTTCAATTCCAAGTTGTTCTGCTTTCGGTTTGAAGTAAATCCTACCTTTCTGGTGGGTAGTTCGCCTGTTTGTCATTCTCTTGCACGTTTCTTTGCTGCGATTTTCTCCTTTCTCCTTCACCCACGGCTGTCCGTCCATCGGAGACGTGGCATCTCTTGTCTTGGTTTATTTTAGCTGCGTAGGCGCGCAAGCTGAACCCCTCACAACCGCAATCCCCCAACGCAGGCTAAGCTTAAAACGCGCTAAGAGAGCTGCAAGAATTCGCTAAATTTGCTACGAGGTTAGTGCGCTGTATTATTTAGTTGGGTGCCGTTCTCTTCATTCGCATTCATGTTGCCCTAATCGAACTCGTCGCTATCTTTGTCGTGTTTTCTACCGGCTTCCCTGCACCTTTCCGACGCGTTTTCTCTTCCCTCATCTCACGACCCTCTCCCGTTTTATTGAGCATTGTGTAAAACCCCAGAGTACAGCTTAAGGACCTCCACACCAATTAGTTGCTACATCAACGGGGGCTGTGGTTATGGCGTCCTTAAGGGCATCAAAGGCACGTTGTGTGGCAGGGGTCCACTCAAAGTCCTCTTTGGACAAACGTTGGGTCAGCGGGGTTGCAATCATGCTGAAGCCCTGAATGAAGCGGCGGTAAAAGCCCGTAAGGCCCAAAAAGCTGCGGACCTCAGACATGGTGCGGGGTTCGGGCCAATACCGGATGGCCTTGACCTTGGCTAGGTCAATAGAAAGACCCTCATCGGACACAATGTAGCTTAGGAATTGGACGCAGTTGGTCATGAAGGAGCACTTCTTCGTGTTAAAGAAGAGGTGCTCCTTGCACAGGTGGTCAAACGTGGAGCGAAGATGCTCTAGGTGTTCTTCTTAGGTCCGACTGAAAATTAAGATGTCGTCGAAATAGATGACCAGGAATTTGCCCATGTAGGGCTTGAGAACTTAGGTCATGAGCCGCATGAAAGTGGATGGGGCGTTGGACAACCCGAATGGCATGACGAGCCATTCGTAAAGACCATCCTTAGTCTTGAACGCGATTTTCCACTCATCACCTTCCCGGATGTGGACTTGGTCGTATCCACTGCGAAGGTCCAGCTTAGAGAACCAGGATGCCCCAGAAGCTAAGTCCAGCATATCATCAAGTCTAGGTATAGGGAACTAATACTTGATGGTGATCCTATTGATGTCTAATGCAGGGGACAACAGTAGGGACTCGCGCAACATCAAGGTGTAGATGACTTTGGATTCCGTGGCCTCGTGCATGAGTGTGGACATGCGCATAAGGGACACAATAGTGGGTGTTGGCGGGGCAACGGTGGGGGGAACGATCACGCCCTTGGATGTGGACGCGTGCAATTCCTTGGGTGGGGTTGGGATCAAATGGATCTTTTGGTCACCGTGGTCAAACACATATATGTTCGACCGGCCATAGTGAACCACATCTCTATCATAGAGCCAGGGGTGTCCTAAAAGGATGTGGGCGACATCCATCGCTGCCACGTCACACCACACCTTCTCACGATAGTCCCCAAATGCAATGGGAACTTGGCAACGACGGGTAACCGGGAGGCTTGACGCGTCAACCCACACGATCGAGTAGGGCTTGGGGTGGGGCTCTAGGGGAAGATCGAAGCGAGTAATCGCCGTCCAGGAGACCACATTCAAACTACTTCCCCCATCAATGACAATCTTACATGAGTGCCCATTGCACTTGATGTAAGTTGTGAATATGCTCGTGCGTCTCCAATCCTCGGAGGGCGGGGTTTGCACAAGGGTGCACCTCACAATCGCAAGTGTGGGGTTGATGGAGGCAGTAGCCCTGCTCTGAGGAGATCTGCTCGGACTCGTAGGGTACCTAATCGATATGGGTTCCCTTAGAGTCCCCTCTCTCTTACATTGCATTTTAGGTTAAGTTGCTTTCAATAACATCATGCATCATGTAGTCAAATATGGTAAGTCCACTTGTAGTAGGTAGTGCATTGTAATTCATGAAACTTATTGTACTCTTGCATCATGATAGAGTAGTGCATGCATACTGTAGGCTCCATTTGGCAGGTCACTCCAGTAAGAAGCAGCTCAAGCTCCAGCTCATCATCACTCAAGGTCCACTCACCAAGTTCAGCTCCAGAAAAGGAAGGAAGACTTCAAAGTCCAAGTTCACTTCAAAGCCATGATATGACTCACTTGCCATCCTTGTTGGGCGCATATTCAAGAGATCAAATCAGCCACCTCATCATGATATGCGCCAACCTCTACTCCAATCAAGAAATGCATTCAATTCCCTCATCCATCAAGATCCACAATCAAAGGGAATATCCATCAAGATCCACAATCAAAGGAGAGCAATTATGAAGACATTTATGTTGAGTTGCCATCTCTTGTTGCCGCCCAAGCTCTCATGGAAAGGATTCGAAATTTGAAATCCTTATCCATGCGCCAACAAACATTATGAAGACCCTCTCATCGCCCATTTAATGAATTGCCAAGAGAAGATCATCCATAGAAGGAATCTCTTAAAGAGGATTTGCGCCCACCTCCTCATGATGATTTTGAATTTCAAATTCCATCCATCTTTGTAGAAGGCGCATGGAAGCAAATGACTATCCTGCCCTAGCTCCATCTCGCCTATAAAAGCATAGTCTTCCCCCTTGTATTCGATTACCTCTTGATGAAATATATTGTCTATTAGTTGCCTAGCTTAATTAATTGTGTTAGTGATAAGTTCCCCTTTAGCCGAGCCTTTCACCTTCTTCTAGTTCTCCACCGAAACCCTAAGAAGCCTTCTTCTTTGTGTGTGTGCGCCACTTCAAGGAGTACTTCTTCACTCTCGGTTTGGAGCAAGAAGAAGAGCACCCTCGGCCTCAAGGAGTTCTCACCCTTCGGATAAGTCTTCTTCTTTACACCTCTTATTGTGATTCTAAGAACTCTTCTCTACACTCATATTTGTTTATATAACTTATAGGTTGCGCTTGGAGTGGCCTAAGAGGGGCATTCCCCCTCCCCTTTCTCCTTCTCCCCCTCTCTTTAGTTGTTTAGGATTAGCAAGGGAATTTGTGAGGCTTAACCTCGCCCCTTGATTTATTCCTGTATTAAAATCCGTGGCTTGTACGGATCTTCTGTGTTTGCTTGTAAGCTCCACCCTACACCTTCCATCAGAGTTGGACCGGTGAAGATCGGGAAGCACAGCCCTTCAATTCTCAAGGGCTGCACTGTAAGTTTAATTCTTGCATTTACTGCTTTCTAGGTTTTTTTACTGTTCTAATTGTTCTCGGTTTTCCTATATATTCTAAAATACAAAAAAATTAGTTTTCAAACCTCGTTAGTGTAACTTCGGTTTTCTTATTATTAAGCTAGCTATCAAAATCATTTTCAAAAGGCGTTGTTTGAATGTTCTAGTTCCCTGTCCTACATCAGCTTGGTATCAGAGCTTGGTTCTTAGACTAGAATTTTAAGCCTCAAACTTATTTTCTACTTCTAAGCGATCTTTGGATTTAGGTTGTTGAAAGAATTTGACTACCTATTTATCTATCACTTTGCCTTATTTTTCAAAACTATAGTTTTCAAAACACCCATGCAAACTCGGTCTAAAACACAACAACAAGAACAAAATCCCACCATGGACCATACGGCCATGAATGAGAAGTTTGAATTCTTAACTGAGCAAATAGGGACCCTTACCCGAAGCCTTAACCAACTCACCACTGAGTTCCATGACTTTAGGGAAAGGTCTTCTAATCATGCTAGTGAACCACCTAGTCCTCAACATGTGGACACTCAACAACCACCTGCGTGGAACGGGCATCAAACCCCAACCCGTGCAGGCACCCAACCTATGTGGAATGGATACCCTAATCCACACCATGTAGGGACCCAAACCCAACCAACATGGAATGGATACCCCAATCCTAACCATGCACACCAACCAACTATGTGGAATGGACCTCCCATTCAAACCCCACCTCAACCCAGGTTTAGGGAGGATGAAGTGCACCGCGCTATCAAACTCAATCCCCCAACCTTCAATGGCTCTTTAGAACCCCGAGACTTCTTGGATTGGACAACCAAGCTCGAACAATATTTTGAGTGGAGCATGATCCCTGAGCACAGCAAGGTTCGACTTGCAAAGTGTCTTCTTGAGGGAAATGCCAGGTTGTATTGGACCAATATAGAGAACAACCAAGAAAGGCTCAACCTACCTCCCATAGAAACTTGGCTAGAAATGCGCCAACAACTTAAACTGAAATATGTCCCTTCATACTTTCAGAGTAAGTTGTTTGACCAAGCCTCTAGCTTAACCCAAGGATCAATGACCGTTGACCAATACACTGCTAGCTTTGAGGAATTCCTCCTTAGGGGAAACCCAGGAGAAAACCCTCTATTTACCCTTAGCAGGTACAAAAATGGTCTCCGATCTGAGATTAGAAAGGGCCTTACCTACTACCAGATAGACTCCATAGAAGTTGCCCATCTTAGAGCCAAGGAAATTGAACAAGAACTTAAGGTTGCCTATAGGAAAGAGTTTAGTGCCTCTAGACCAAGTCCTAGACCAACCCAACCTCAAAGCTCTCCTAAACCAACTCAACCTCAAAGCTCTAGTACTTCTAAACCCAAGCCCTCTAGTTATCCTGACGCATCTAGAGTCAAATGCCATGGGTGTCAACAATATGGACACTATATGAAAGACTGTCCCAAACGAGTCTTATACCTAGGTGAGGAAAACCAAACCCCTAGACTTGAAGATATTAATGACCCAGATTCTGACTGCCAAATCCTAGAAGACAATGAGTATGATAGTAGTGAGGAACCTACCCAAAACACCTTAGGAGTTGTTAGGTGTACCCTGATCAAACCCTCACCCACGGATGATTGGCGAAGAACTAGTATCTTCCATACTTACACGAAATGCAATGGAAACATGTGCAAAGTAGTGATAGATGGGGGTAGTAGTCTCAACGCTGTCTCCCACTCTGCAGTCACCAAGTTTAAGCTTAAGATGGAAGCTCACCCAACCCCTTATAACATCTCTTGGGTCAACCAGTCTAGTGTGCCAGTAACCCATAGGAGTCTAGTGCCTTTACAGTTTGGTACCTATGATGGACAAATTTGGTGTGACATCATCACCATGGATGTCGCTCAAGTCCTCCTAGGCAGACCATGGCTATATGACATGGATGTAGTCCACTACGGTCGGACTAACACCTATGTCTTTAGTCACTCAGGTCAAAAGATCAAACTTAAACCATCTATGCCTAGAGAGCTTAAAGTCTCAACCAATAAGGGAAACATAGAAGAGACCAAAACCATACAACCAACCCTTCAGCTCTTGAGACCTAAGGATTATAGACCTGATCAACCTTTATACACCTTAGTCCTGAAGGAAGTCAACCAAGAGGAAGAGAGCAAACCACCCCCTGAAGTAGAAGCCCTCTTAGAACAGTATAATGAGCTTACTCCTGAAGAACTACCCACAGGTGTAAAACCCGAGAATTTTGATGTATTAAACCTCGGTATGTGACTCATTTTAATTATCTATAATCAGGTATTTATTAACCTTGTTGGTGGGATTTTTGGCTAAGGGGAAAATTATTCTCCTGCAGGGCAAAAATAAGTTGCTGTGGAGGAGTCTTGAACCTGAGACCTCTCCTGTGTATGTTGGCCTGGCTACCAGAGTTCCAGCCCAGTTTTTGTGTTAGGTATGTGGGCGCCCCCTTATTATGTGAGCATACAGATTAAATGCAGATTTCACTTAAGTGACTTGGCATCACTTAAGTTGTTTCCGATTTTCATCCTAACCCTAGCCGACCCTTACGATTTTTCCTCTCCCTCTCGTGGACTCTCGTGGACGACTTTGGCAGCGCCTTCCCCCTTCGTCCAGCTCCTCTTCCGGCGAGCTTTCCGGCGGTGGTGCTTGGTCTTCCGGCGTGGTGGTGGACGGCGGCGTGTGGAGGCTTCAACAATCCCCTTTGCTCACGGTTTGCTTGCAAACCATTCCCAAGGCGAGTGGAAACCTTATGCTACCTCTATTCCAAGTTTATGATCTTTCCTTGACATGTTTCCTTGCTTAATGATGGGAAAAACGAGTAGGTTTGAATGTTTCTTTACCATGAAACCGTGAGTGCTATTTGAAGTTTCGAAAATGAGATTTAGGGGCTCTAATCATAGGGCTTTTCGTTCTTTACTTGATTAGATGCCTTAGGAGGATGAATTATCATGATTTGGACCTTCAATTTGATTGTATAATGTATTCATGAAAAACCCTAGAGTAGGACATGCGCCCATGCCCTAAATTGATGAAATTTCATGCTAACTTTTGGGGAAAACTTAGGATTCATGAAATTAGAAGTATGAGGGAATTTATCATGAATTTTATGCTATTTTTGGAGCCTTAATTCATGCTGGCCGAAATTTACCCTAGGGGTATTTTGGTCAATGTTCAGTTAACTTTTGGGGCAAAGCTGTTATTCATGTAATTGAGTTCGTTAGGTACTTAAATATGATTTTTGCCTAATTTTAGGAATTTTCTATGCATAGTTACAAGTGTAATCGTTCTCTTGAAATTAAGTGATGGTAATATGTGCAATGTTTGTAAATTCTGTTTGATAACCTAGAGTATAGATGTTACAATCTAATTGCATGAAATCTAGGATTAACACATTTTACCTGTATGGAAACATTTGTTGAGAACTTAGCATGGTATCTTCCTAACCTGATTGCATGAAACTTAAGGACTACCCTGTCTAAGACATTTATGCTGTTTAATTAATTTCGAGTGGTGAATGATATCCGGGTGTTAGTCTTTTGCTATAAGTGTGTGGCATAAGTCATGTACATTATGTGTGACCCTGGAGATGTTGTGAAGTGAGGCAAAGTGCCACGCCTTGGTCAGGCGGGGGCCACCACTTGATCTTCCTTCACAGATGTGATTAGTTTAGCATAAGAGGGACAAAGTGCCACGCTACTGGTAAGCGAGGGCCACCTCTTGAACTCTCTGACTGCTGTGTGACCAATGTGGGGAAACAAAGTGCCACGCCGTGACTTGGCGGGGGCCACCTCTTGATTTACCACATTGTCTGAGTGGGTAGATGGAGATCAGCGTGCCACGTCTTAGCTAGACGGGGGCCACCTCCTGATTCCTCCCCTACTGTTTGGCATGCATGCATTCTCTGAGCCCTGACGAGGGAAGGGTCGGACCTTTGTGGTCGTTTCGTTCTGTTCTGGATTTGGACATGTTAGGATGTGCATCTACGTATGTGTTCTGTTTCGCCATGTGATATGCACGTTTCTATTTCGGTTTTGCTGTATTATGGTTAGATTTCGCCATGTGGATTATTTTGTAAGTTGTGTTCTCATCTGTATTTGATTTGATAATTAATAATCGCATTCGGTAAATGTTTTGAAAAACCTTACATGCTATATTTTTGAATGTATTAATGGAGGGGTTTCATAGGGTTCTCACTTGCGGAGCTGTTAGCTCACCCCCTCTAATATCTACAGGTGAGAGACCGTGATTGATACAGCGTTATGCCCCTTGAGATATGAGTAGCTTGACGAAGCTTTGGGCTTTGTGATATGGACCTTGTAAAAGATTTCGGTTGTATTTGAGTACTTGTATCGTGACTCCGTTATTTGGGGCCTGCGTGCCTGTATTAGTTATACTTTGTTTTGGATGATGGATACTATATTCTGGTTACATGTGAGGGCTTAGGCCCATTTTGTTATAAGATTTCGGTTGTGGTATTTTCATCGTTTTGATGGGATTTTATGTTCGGTCTGATGTGATATGAGACTTTGTCTCCGTATATGTATAGTACGGAGTTGTGAACTGATTCGGTTATGTTTAGTATTATATCAGTTGAAATTACTTGTTGTTATGAATCAGTACAGCATGTGCATGTATGGGAATTTTCCCGACCCTGTATGTACGCATACATGCTGCCGGATTTTTGTATAAATTTTCAGATCTTTTATTCCCTAGCTCCGTTAGTAGTATGATCTTGGCGTTCGGTTTTATTTCTCGTGGCGTTCCTCGTATGATTTCCGCATGAACTTCGGGGTTAAGTATCGAGGGCCGTTACATATGGTATCAGAGGCGAGTTTCTAGCGAATATTAGATCTGGGTAGTAAAACACTGTTTGTGTATTGCATAGAAATAAACCAAGTAAGGAACTGGTTGCTAGTAAGATAAGGAAATTATTGTTTGTCTTGACTTGCAAGGTGTTTTGCTAGGTAAGAATGGTGCGACCCAAGGGTAATGCTGATGATCAGATGGCTGGCTTTATGAGGGCTTTGGAGTCTATGAGTGGTATGATACAACAACAGGGTGCCCTCATTCAGCAGCAGGCTCAGGTTATGCAAGAACAGCAACAAATGATGAGAGAGCAGCGTGAGCAGCATCAGGAGTTTCAGCAGCAACTCCTGCAGCAGAACCGCGATCAGCAACAAGAATTTCACCAGCAAATGCAGCAGCAGATGCAGTCCCAGTCTCATTCCCAGCCACAGTCGGCTGAGAAGGAGAATGTGGGGAGTTCTCAGGAGAATGGGCATAAGAGGTATGCTCAACTGGTGAAGGAATTTCAGCGTATGAACCCTCCAGCTTTTTATGGGAGCCCAGGGCCTAGAGCAGCTGAGGACTGGCTTGCTGACCTGGATAAGATTTTTGCGGTGATGCGAAGTAGTGAAGAGGATAAACTGTGCCTGTCAGTATATATGCTGAAAGGGAATGCCGAGATATGGTGGAAAGGAGTTGAGAGGCTAGCAATTGAAAAAGGGGATACTGTAGACTGGGTTTACTTCATGAGAAAATTCAATGACAAGTACTTTCCACCTAGCATGAATGAAGAGAAGGAGGTGGAGTTTATCCACCTGGTGCAGGGTGACCTTTCTGTGGCTCAATATGATATCATGTTCACCCAGTTGTCCAAGTATGCTCCCCATTTGGTCAGCACTGAGGAACTAAGGGCTAGGAAGTTTCAGAGGGGTTTGAGAAAAGATATCAGAGATCGGATTGTGGCACTGCATCTAGAGACCTATGCTGAGGTTTTAGAGAGGGCTCTCACAGTGGAGAGGTCAATTTCTGAGCAGGCAGTGGTGATTGCCCCAACCCCTGTTGTGGAGACTGCCGCTCCAGTTCCCCAGAGTCATGAAAAGAAACAATATAAGCACAAGGATAAGAAAGGTAGGCATCCTCCCTATCAGAAGAATTTTAAATCTGCCCGAGGTGATACCGTGGAAGGCAGAAAGTGCTATCATTGTGGAAGCAGTGGTCACGAGATCAAGGACTGCTATAAGAAGTCAGGGGCTTGTTTCAAGTGTGGTAAGGCCGGACACCGTATCAAAGACTGCCCACAGCTGAAGTCTTCATCTCAGGGTGCTGATAAGCCCACAGTGCAGACTCGAGTATATGCTATTGCTGAGAAGGATGCCAGGGCTTCCAAGTCAGTTGTGGAAGGTACTCTTTTTGTTTTCGATCAGTTAGCACGTGTTTTATTTGATCCTGGTGCCAATCTCTCTTTCGTATCAGTTCATTTTGTTCGTTATTTGCCTGTGGCACCTGAGACTCTTGATTGTGCTATATCTGTCTGCACCCCTATGGGTGATTCCCTGGTAACAGATGTGCTTTATCCTGATTGCATGCTTAGGATAGAGGAATATGACTTGTTTGTTGATTTGATATTACTTGACATGCTTGACTATGATGTGATATTAGGGATGGACTGGTTGTCCTCTTACCATGCCACCCTAGATTGTTTTGAAAAGTTGGTGACTCTGAATTTGAGTGATGGTCATCAATTGCATATCAAAGGTTTGATTGCAGATCAGGGGTTACATGTGATCTCTTTTCTGCATGCTCAAAAGTTATTGGCTGGCGGCTGTAAAGGCTACTTGGCACATGTAAAGGTTCAGGATGAACCTGTGTCTGATTTGACTTATATACCTGTGGTGAATGAATTCCCAGATGTATTTTCTGATGAGTTATCTGGTTTACCACCTGACCGGGAAGTGGAATTCAGTATAGACTTGATACCTGGCACTGCCCCAATCTCTAAAGCCCCGTACCGCATGGCCACCTCTGAATTGGCTGAGTTAAAGAAACAGCTGGAAGAATTGCTAGAAAAAGGGTACATCAGGCCTAGCGCGTCTCCTTGGGGAGCGCCTGTGTTGTTTGTAAAGAAGAAGGACGGATCACTGAGAATGTGCATCGATTACCGTCAGCTGAACCAGGTAACAATTAAGAACAAGTACCCTCTGCCCCGTATTGATGATCTCTTCGATCAGTTACAGGGCGCTACTGTCTTCTCCAAGATTGACTTAAGGTCTGGGTATTATCAGCTGAAGGTCAGAGAGGAGGATGTAGTTAAGACAGCATTCAGGACAAGGTATGGGCATTATGAATTTTTAGTTATGCCTTTTGGACTAACGAATGCCCCTGCTGTCTTTATGGATCTTATGAATAGGGTGTTTCACCATCTCCTGGATAAATGCGTGGTTGTATTTATCGATGACATCTTGGTTTACTCGCGGAGTGCTCAAGATCACGCACAGGACTTATGCAAGGTGATGGAAATTCTGAGAAGTAATAGGTTGTATGCCAAGGCTAGTAAATGCGAGTTCTGGTTGGAGAAGATTAACTTTTTGGGACATGTGATATCTGGACAGGGTGTGTCTGTGGATCCAGCTAAGGTAGAGGCTATTATTAGCTGGGGAAGACCAACAAACACATTTGAGATTCGAAGTTTCTTGGGCTTAGCAGGTTACTACCGCAGATTTGTTGAAGGGTTTTCCAAGCTGGCGGGCCCTTTAACAAAGTTGACCAGGAAGAATGCTGATTTCATCTGGGATGCCAAGTGCGAGGAAAGTTTCCTCGAGCTGAAGAAGCGTTTGACTAGTGCACCGATTCTCACTATACCTAGTGGCGGTGAAGGTTTCACTGTGTACACGGATGCCTCTGGCAAAGGTTTGGGCTGTGTACTCATGCAGCATGGTAAGGTGGTTGCCTATGCTTCCAGGCAGTTAAAGGAATACGAGTCCAACTACCCTACCCATGACTTGGAGTTGGCTGCAGTGGTGTTTGCATTGAAGATTTGGCGTCATTATCTGCTGGGTCAGACTTTTGATCTGTACACCGACCATCAGAGCCTCAAATACATATTTACCCAGAAAGAACTCAACATGCGGCAGCGGAGGTGGATGGAACTGATCAAAGACTATGATTTTACTATTCACTATCAGGAGGGCAAGGCAAATGTGGTTGCAGACGCATTGAGCAGGCGGCCTGTGACCTCTATGGCTGCACTTCTTGTGCAGGAGTGGCGCTTGCTTGATGAGTTCAGTAGGCTTCGATTAGATGTGACACCTCGTGGTAATAAGTGTTTTGTTGCTGCACTTAGAGTTGAGTCTGATATTTTGCAAAAGCTGAGCAAAGCACAGTTGGTTGATCCTGAAATTTTGAAATGGAAAGAAAAACTGGAGATGGGATTGATTGAGGATTTCAGCCTATCCACAGATGGTTTGCTTAGGTTCCATGGAAGGGTTTGTGTCCCTGAGGACCCTAAGTTGAGACAAGAGATTTTAGCTGAAGGCCACAGTTCTAAGTATTCTATTCACCCTGGTAGTACCAGAATGTATCAGGACCTGAAGAAAAGTTTCTGGTGGCAAGGGATGAAGAATGATGTGGCGCAGTTTGTGGCTAGATGTTTGACATGCCAGACGGTTAAAGCCGAGCATCAGAGACCGGGTGGATCCCTCCAACCACTTCAGATTCCTCTGTGGAAGTGGGAAAATATCAGCATGGACTTTGTCTGTGGATTACCCCGGACCAGAAATGGGCACGATGCTATTTGGGTTATCGTGGACAGACTCACTAAGTCCGCCCACTTTTTGCCTATCAGGATGACTTATCCTTTGGAGAGGCTTGCCAGGTTGTACATTGACGAGATTGTGAGATTGCATGGTGTTCCGGTGGATATTGTATCTGACCGCGATTCCAGGTTCTTATCTCGGTTTTGGAAGAAGCTTCAGGAAGATTTGGGCACCAAGCTCAGTTTTAGCACTGCATATCACCCGCAGTCTGATGGGCAGACTGAGAGGACCATACAGACATTGGAGGACTTGTTGAGATCTTATATCATTGACTGGCATGGTGAGTGGGACAGAGACTTAGCCCTGATTGAGTTTACTTACAACAATAGTTACCACTCTAGTATCCAGATGGCTCCGTACGAGGCATTGTACGGAAGAAGATGCAGAACTCCCTTGAGTTGGGAGGAGGTAGGTGATAGAACCTTGCTCCAGTCTGATGCTGTGCAGGAAGCCACAGATAAGGTAAAGATTATTCAAGAAAAGCTAAAGGCTGCACAGGATAGACAGAAAAGCTACGCTGATGTGAGAAGGAGACCTCTGGAGTTCATGGTGGGTGAACATGTATTTGTTAAGGTTTCTCCTACAAAAGGTGTGATGCGATTTGGAAAGAAAGGGAAATTAAGCCCTAGATATGTGGGTCCGTTTGATATCATCGAGAGGGTTGGACCTGTTGCTTACCGATTAGCCTTACCGCCATCCTTGGAGCATCTGCACAGTGTGTTTCACGTATCCGTGCTTAGGAAGTATTGTCATGACCCGTCACATATCTTGGATTCCACACCTTTGCAAATTGATGAAAATCTGACTTATGTTGAAAGGCCACTTAAGATTGTGGATAGAAAAGAGAAAGTCCTTCGAAGCAAGGTGATACCTCTAGTGAAAGTTATTTGGGGAAATCAGTCCGTGGAAGAAGCTACTTGGGAGTTGGAAACCGATATGAGAAAGGATTACCCACATTTGTTTTGAACCTGCTCCCGGTTTGCTTTAGAGGACTAAAGCCTTTTAAGGAAGAGAGGATGTAAAACCCGAGAATTTTGATGTATTAAACCTCGGTATGTGACTCATTTTAATTATCTATAATCAGGTATTTATTAACCTTGTTGGTGGGATTTTTGGCTAAGGGGAAAATTATTCTCCTGCAGGGCAAAAATAAGTTGCTGTGGAGGAGTCTTGAACCTGAGACCTCTCCTGTGTATGTTGGCCTGGCTACCAGAGTTCCAGCCCAGTTTTTGTGTTAGGTATGTGGGCGCCCCCTTATTATGTGAGCATACAGATTAAATGCAGATTTCACTTAAGTGACTTGGCATCACTTAAGTTGTTTCCGATTTTCATCCTAACCCTAGCCGACCCTTACGATTTTTCCTCTCCCTCTCGTGGACTCTCGTGGACGACTTTGGCAGCGCCTTCCCCCTTCGTCCAGCTCCTCTTCCGGCGAGCTTTCCGGCGGTGGTGCTTGGTCTTCCGGCGTGGTGGTGGACGGCGGCGTGTGGAGGCTTCAACAATCCCCTTTGCTCACGGTTTGCTTGCAAACCATTCCCAAGGCGAGTGGAAACCTTATGCTACCTCTATTCCAAGTTTATGATCTTTCCTTGACATGTTTCCTTGCTTAATGATGGGAAAAACGAGTAGGTTTGAATGTTTCTTTACCATGAAACCGTGAGTGCTATTTGAAGTTTCGAAAATGAGATTTAGGGGCTCTAATCATAGGGCTTTTCGTTCTTTACTTGATTAGATGCCTTAGGAGGATGAATTATCATGATTTGGACCTTCAATTTGATTGTATAATGTATTCATGAAAAACCCTAGAGTAGGACATGCGCCCATGCCCTAAATTGATGAAATTTCATGCTAACTTTTGGGGAAAACTTAGGATTCATGAAATTAGAAGTATGAGGGAATTTATCATGAATTTTATGCTATTTTTGGAGCCTTAATTCATGCTGGCCGAAATTTACCCTAGGGGTATTTTGGTCAATGTTCAGTTAACTTTTGGGGCAAAGCTGTTATTCATGTAATTGAGTTCGTTAGGTACTTAAATATGATTTTTGCCTAATTTTAGGAATTTTCTATGCATAGTTACAAGTGTAATCGTTCTCTTGAAATTAAGTGATGGTAATATGTGCAATGTTTGTAAATTCTGTTTGATAACCTAGAGTATAGATGTTACAATCTAATTGCATGAAATCTAGGATTAACACATTTTACCTGTATGGAAACATTTGTTGAGAACTTAGCATGGTATCTTCCTAACCTGATTGCATGAAACTTAAGGACTACCCTGTCTAAGACATTTATGCTGTTTAATTAATTTCGAGTGGTGAATGATATCCGGGTGTTAGTCTTTTGCTATAAGTGTGTGGCATAAGTCATGTACATTATGTGTGACCCTGGAGATGTTGTGAAGTGAGGCAAAGTGCCACGCCTTGGTCAGGCGGGGGCCACCACTTGATCTTCCTTCACAGATGTGATTAGTTTAGCATAAGAGGGACAAAGTGCCACGCTACTGGTAAGCGAGGGCCACCTCTTGAACTCTCTGACTGCTGTGTGACCAATGTGGGGAAACAAAGTGCCACGCCGTGACTTGGCGGGGGCCACCTCTTGATTTACCACATTGTCTGAGTGGGTAGATGGAGATCAGCGTGCCACGTCTTAGCTAGACGGGGGCCACCTCCTGATTCCTCCCCTACTGTTTGGCATGCATGCATTCTCTGAGCCCTGACGAGGGAAGGGTCGGACCTTTGTGGTCGTTTCGTTCTGTTCTGGATTTGGACATGTTAGGATGTGCATCTACGTATGTGTTCTGTTTCGCCATGTGATATGCACGTTTCTATTTCGGTTTTGCTGTATTATGGTTAGATTTCGCCATGTGGATTATTTTGTAAGTTGTGTTCTCATCTGTATTTGATTTGATAATTAATAATCGCATTCGGTAAATGTTTTGAAAAACCTTACATGCTATATTTTTGAATGTATTAATGGAGGGGTTTCATAGGGTTCTCACTTGCGGAGCTGTTAGCTCACCCCCTCTAATATCTACAGGTGAGAGACCGTGATTGATACAGCGTTATGCCCCTTGAGATATGAGTAGCTTGACGAAGCTTTGGGCTTTGTGATATGGACCTTGTAAAAGATTTCGGTTGTATTTGAGTACTTGTATCGTGACTCCGTTATTTGGGGCCTGCGTGCCTGTATTAGTTATACTTTGTTTTGGATGATGGATACTATATTCTGGTTACATGTGAGGGCTTAGGCCCATTTTGTTATAAGATTTCGGTTGTGGTATTTTCATCGTTTTGATGGGATTTTATGTTCGGTCTGATGTGATATGAGACTTTGTCTCCGTATATGTATAGTACGGAGTTGTGAACTGATTCGGTTATGTTTAGTATTATATCAGTTGAAATTACTTGTTGTTATGAATCAGTACAGCATGTGCATGTATGGGAATTTTCCCGACCCTGTATGTACGCATACATGCTGCCGGATTTTTGTATAAATTTTCAGATCTTTTATTCCCTAGCTCCGTTAGTAGTATGATCTTGGCGTTCGGTTTTATTTCTCGTGGCGTTCCTCGTATGATTTCCGCATGAACTTCGGGGTTAAGTATCGAGGGCCGTTACAACAGGTCTTCCACCTCTTAGGGACATCCAGCATGCAATAGATCTTGTCCCTGGTTCAACCCTTCCCAATCTACCCCACTATAGGATGAACCCTACTGAGCATCAAGAACTTAAGAGGCAGGTAGATGACCTATTAGAGAAAGGACATATCAGAGAAAGTCTAAGCCCTTGCGCCGTACCTGCTCTGCTCACCCCTAAAAAGGATGGCAGTTGGCACATGTGTATAGACTGCAGAGCCATAAACAAAATCACAGTAAAGTATAGGTTTCCTATTCCTAGACTTGATGATATGCTAGACATGTTAGTTGGCTCTAAGTGGTTTATTAAGCTTGACTTAAGAAGTGGATACCACCAGGTCAGGATAAGGCTAGGTGATGAATGGAAGACCGCTTTCAAGACCAAGGATGGTCTCTATGAATGGTTAGTCATGCCTTTTGGCTTGACTAATGCTCCTTCCACATTCATGAGACTCATGACCCAAGTCTTAAAGCCTTTCATTGGAAAATTCCTGGTAGTCTACTTTGATGATATCCTCATCTATAGTAAGACCAAAGAGGAACACCTAGAGCACCTTAGGAAGACCCTTGACCTTCTTAAGGAAGAACAGCTCTATATCAATCTCAAGAAATGCTCCTTTCTGTCACATAGTGTGATCTTCTTAGGATTCATAGTGTCTGAGCATGGCCTTCAAGCCGACCCATCCAAGATCCAAGCCATCAAAGATTGGCCTGAACCTAAGACCATCACTGAGGTCAGAAGCTTCCATGGCCTAGCTACCTTTTATAGGAGATTCATAAGGAACTTCAGCTCCATAGTGGCACCTATCACTAGTTGCCTAAAACAAGGTGAATTTTCTTGGACTAAATCTGCTAGCAAAGCCTTCCAAGAACTTAAGGATAAGATGACCACTGCCCCGGTCCTTAGACTGCCTGACTTCAGTAAAGTCTTTGAGGTAGATTGTGACGCCTCTGGAGTTGGCATAGGGGGAACCCTAAGCCAAGAAGGTCATCCCATAGCCTTCTTTAGTGAAAAACTCAACGAGGCAAAACAAAAATACTCTACCTATGATAAGGAATTTTATGCTGTAGTCCAAGCCCTAAGGTATTGGAGACATTATCTCATTCATAGGGAGTTCACTCTCAATAGTGACCACCAGGCCCTCTCCTACCTAAGTGCTCAAAAGAAATTAAACTCAAGGCATGCTAAGTGGGTTGAATACCTACAACAATATACTTTTGTGCTTAGACATAAATCAGGATCTGAAAATAAAGTAGCAGATGCCCTCAGTAGAGTAACTTTATTATTGAACAAGATGCATGTTGAAGTTACTTGCTTTGACTCCATGAAAAATGCTTATCTTGATGTTGGGGTATGCCCTTAAGGCTAATGTTTGAAGCCTTGGGATTGTAACAGTATCATGTATAAACCCTTGTGTTTATAAAGGCAATGGTTGTTATTCAGTTTGTTACATTGTCTGCTGCAATACATGTGCTTCTGAATAATGTCTCAGAGCTGTTCAGCTTGGCTGACATGCTATGTGTCCTTAGTCGAGATATCTTGGTGAACATGAGACAGCCTTGATATGCTTAAGACTAATATGTGTTCTAATCTTATAGGATGCTTCGAGCATGAAATAAGATGTAGACTCATGGGTACATTGGATGTACTGGACAGACCCTACTAGGATATTCAATTGCTTGTCACAATGTGAATAATCCTTGATTGCAACAAGTGGCACATTTCCTCTGACTTGAGATCACTTGTGTTTCTAAATGATGATTGTCATTGTTTTGAGGTAGTTCAATATCATTTGAAACATAATGGTTATAGACTATCTTGGATGGTGAGCTTGAGTCATGTTAGGGCACTAGTGATAGATAAAGGATGGCCGTCTCCTTCATTGGAGTGTGATGTTCTAAAGGGGCCCCCCTGGATGAGATGATTGAGAAAGTGTATGGCCATACCCAGGTGACTATGTTCATCTGATCTGATCATGCTCATCATATTGGAGCTACAGGCTTGACACGCTTGTCCAATAAGAACATCCAGTGGCAAAGGAATCATGTATGCCTGGTGAAGTGGATTCACACTTGTGCTGTGGTTTGGGTGTAGTCTTGGAAGACTCTTTCTTTTATATCGGGAGACAGTGATGTGTTGCTAGATACCCCTCACTGATCGTGATGACGTAAGTTATCGTTACCGACATTTAAAGGAAACCCTTAGGGTCGCACAATTTGATGATATGGCTTACTTAAGTCAGATCGTGTGGACTGAATTGTTTAGGTTCAGTTTAAAGGGATTTAATCTCTGATTGTGAGTGAGATCTGGTCTGATCATGTTTGATTGATTAGGGCTTGAGATCGGTAAGCTTCGATTGAGAGAATGGATGCTAGATCGGTGAGATCAGGAGCATCAAGAGATCAACGGTCAGATCAAGAACCTTAGGGTTTAATGTGATCTGGACTAATGGCTTGGGTTAATTGGTCTTTGAACCAAACCAAAATTGAACCAGCTCATCATGTGAGCGCACGGTTCAAGTTAAGAGAAATATGCGATTGGGAAAAACCCTTGATCGCATGTTGAGGAGTGGCTTTCTATTTTTAGAAAGCATGATCACATACGTGACCACGCCTCACCTCTTCACGCCTATGGTTGTCGCCCCTCTCTTCTCGTGTGTTTTAGAGGCACTCTCGTGGAAGAGGTTTTGACGATAAGGAAGAATCGCCAAGCAGTGGATCTCTCATCTTCTTCATCCCTTCTCACACGACAAGGTCACTTGGGGAACCTTGCTAGCACAAGGAGCATCCAAGGAGCAAGCCATCGATCATCTTGTGTGTGGCGCTTTGGAGGAGAACCCCATCGTTCTCTCTTCTTCCTAGACACCATCTAAGCGATGGCCATGGTATGAGTCATTACCATTCTATTGCGATTGATTTTAAAGTTGATCATATATCATGCATTCGATCCCTAGAAACCCCTTCCGCTGCATGTAAACCTCCATATGCACCTATTAGGGTTTCGCTCCCCCTTGTTAGGGGACTTTCAGATGGATATTCCCTTTGATTGTGGATCTTGATGGATGAGGGAATTGAATGCATTTCTTGATTGGAGTAGAGGTTGGCGCATATCATGATGAGGTGGCTGATTTGATCTCTTGAATATGCGCCCAACAAGGATGGCAAGTGAGTCATATCATGGCTTTGAAGTGAACTTGGACTTTGAAGTCTTCCTTCCTTTTCTGGAGCTGAACTTGGTGAGTGGACCTTGAGTGATGATGAGCTGGAGCTTGAGCTGCTTCTTACTGGAGTGACCTGCCAAATGGAGCCTACAGTATGCATGCACTACTCTATCATGATGCAAGAGTACAATAAGTTTCATGAATTACAATGCACTACCTACTACAAGTGGACTTACCATATTTGACTACATGATGCATGATGTTATTGAAAGCAACTTAACCTAAAATGCAATGTAAGAGAGAGGGGACTCTAAGGGAACCCATATCGATTAGGTACCCTACGAGTCCGAGCAGATCTCCTCAGAGCAGGGCTACTGCCTCCATCAGCTCTCCCCGGGTTGAAAGGATTCTCCTCTGGAGAATTATCCTTGTACCCTTGGAGTAACTCAGGGGCGGCTATAGCTAGCTCTGACTCAGGAAGCCATACCTCTTCACCATTAATGAGTCTAACTCGATAAAACACTTGTACCTCATTTGTGGTGAATTTGGTTTGGTCCTCGAGAATAGCCTCAATCTCCATTTTGTTGGTGTCATCTGGATCGGGTATGGTGATAGGCTCATGATAGAGGGTGAGATCCTCCACGTTGACAGTGGTGGGGATCCCTAATTCAGGTGGCAGGTCAAGGACATAGGCATTGTCGTTGACTTTGTCTATGATGGTGAAGGGGCCTAACCCTTTTGCTTCCAATTTGTGCCCTGTCCCGTGGATGCGCTCCTCACGTGCTCGTAGGATCACTTTATCGCCTGTGGAGAATAACCTTTCTCGGCGATGTTTGTTAGCAACTTCGCGATAGTGATTAACAGACTCTAGCATTTTAGAAAATATTTCAGCATGCATTTGCGAAGTATGTAAAGCAAAGTCACGAGCAGGTAAAGAAGTCCTAAAGTGTCTGGGTAGAGGAAAAAGATCTATAGGTTTGTTAGGTTGATATCCTAGGTTGGCTTGGAAAGGGGAGAGACCTGTGGTTTTGTTGACTGTACTATTGTAGGAAAACTCTGCAGTGGGTAAGAGTTTGTCCCAGTTGCCAGGATGTTCACTTACTAAACTCCTAAGGATACTCCCAAGTGATCGGTTGACCACTTCAGTCTGCCCATCCGTCTGGGGATGGTAAGCTGTGGAGAACTTGAGTTTTGTTCCTAGAAGGGTCCATAGGGTCCTCCAAAAATGACTCACAAACCTAGGGTCTCTATCAGACACTATAGTTAAGGGTGTCCCACGAAGCCTGACAACTTCTCTGAAGAAGAGTTTAGCAACATGGGAGGCATCAGTGGTTTTGGTGCAAGCTATGAAATGGGCCATCTTAGTAAACCTGTCTACTACCACAAATATGGAATCATGTTTAGCTGAGGTTCGGGGTAGTCCTAGAATGAAAACCATACTAATGTCTTGCCAAGGGGCTTGGGGAATAGGTAAGGGAGTGTATAGGCCGGGACTGTGCTTGTGAACTTTAGTGAGCTGACAAGTCCTACAATGCCTCACGACCTTAGCTACATCCTGGTAGAGGTTCGGCCAGTAGAACCGTTCTTTTACAAGGGCTTGGGTCTTATCTCGACCATGGTGCCCGGCAGACCCACCTCCGTGCAATTCCCAAACAAGGAATTCTCGGATGGATGTCTTAGGCACACAAAGAGTTGGTCCAAGAAAGAGATACCCATCCCTAAGGGTGTAGAGAGGGTGACTTAATGGGTCTTGACTAAGATCAGCATATAAAGTAGAAAAATCAGGACATTCAAGTGAAAGTCCCCTAACAAGGGGGAGCGAAACCCTGATAGGCGCATATGGAGGTTTACATGCAGCGGAAGGGGTTTCTAGGGATCGAATGCATGATATATGATCAACTTTAAAATCAATCGCAATAGAATGGTAATGACTCATACCATGGCCATCGCTTAGATGGTGTCTAGGAAGAAGAGAGAACGATGGGGTTCTCCTCCAAAGCGCCACACACAAGATGATCGATGGCTTGCTCCTTGGACGCTCCTTGTGCTAGCAAGGTTCCCCAAGTGACCTTGTCGTGTGAGAAGGGATGAAGAAGATGAGAGATCCACTGCTTGGCGATTCTTCCTTGTCGTCAAAACCTCTTCCACGAGAGTGCCTCTAAAACACACGAGAAGAGAGGGGCGACAACAATAGGCGTGAAGAGGTGAGGCGTGGTCACGTATGTGATCATGCTTTCTAAAAATAGAAAGCCACTCCTCAACATGCGATCAAGGGTTTTTCCCAATCGCATATTTCTCTTAACTTGAACCGTGCGCTCACATGATGAGCTGGTTCAATTTTGGTTTGGTTCAAAGACCAATTAACCCAAGCCATTAGTCCAGATCACATTAAACCCTAAGGTTCTTGATCTGACCGTTGATCTCTTGATGCTCCTGATCTCACCGATCTAGCATCCATTCTCTCAATCGAAGCTTACCGATCTCAAGCCCTAATCAATCAAACATGATCAGACCAGATCTCACTCACAATCAGAGATTAAATCCCTTTAAACTGAACCTAAACAATTCAGTCCACACGATCTGACTTAAGTAAGCCATATCATCAAATTGTGCGACCCTAAGGGTTTCCTTTAAATGTCGGTAACGATAACTTACGTCATCACGATCAGTGAGGGGTATCTAGCAACACATCACTGTCTCCCGATATAAAAGAAATAGTCTTCCAAGACTACACCCAAACCACAGCACAAGTGTGAATCCACTTCACCAGGCATACATGATTCCTTTGCCACTGGATGTTCTTATTGGACAAGCGTGTCAAGCCTGTAGCTCCAATATGATGAGCATGATCAGATCAGATGAACATAGTCACCTGGGTATGGCCATACACTTTCTCAATCATCTCATCCAGGGGGGCCCCTTTAGAACATCACACTCCAATGAAGGAGACGGCCATCCTTTATCTATCACTAGTGCCCTAACATGACTCAAGCTCACCATCCAAGATAGTCTATAACCATTATGTTTCAAATGATATTGAACTACCTCAAAACAATGACAATCATCATTTAGAAACACAAGTGATCTCAAGTCAGAGGAAATGTGCCACTTGTTGCAATCAAGGATTATTCACATTGTGACAAGCAATTGAATATCCTAGTAGGGTATGTCCAGTACATCCAATGTACCCATGAGTCTACATCTTATTTCATGCTCGAAGCATCCTATAAGATTAGAACACATATTAGTCTTAAGCATATCAAGGCTGTCTCATGTTCACCAAGATATCTCGACTAAGGACACATAGCATGTCAGCCAAGCTGAACAGCTCTGAGACATTATTCAGAAGCACATGTATTGCAGCAGACAATGTAACAAACTGAATAACAACCATTGCCTTTATAAACACAAGGGTTTATACATGATACTGTTACAATCCCAAGGCTTCAAACATTAGCCTTAAGGGCATACCCCAACAATCTCCCACTTGCACTTAATCTAATGGTTGAGAAATCTCAAACCCATATTATTACAGTGCTTCTCATGCTTCTGCTGCGCCAGAGGCTTTGTAAGCGGGTCTGCCAGATTATCATCTGTATGAACCTTGCAGACTTTGATCTCGCCACGATCAATGATCTCCCGGATCAAGTGAAACCGTCTCTGTATGTGCTTGGACTTCTGGTGCGACCGTGGTTCCTTTGCTTGTGCGATTGCTCCAGTGTTATCACAGAAGATAACCAAAGGATCTGCACTCGAAGGAACAAGACCAAGTTCCTGAACGAACTTACGAATCCATACTGCCTCCTTAGATGCTTCTGAGGCTGCAACATACTCGGCTTCTGTTGTGGAATCAGCAACGATAGACTGTTTGAAACTTTTCCACACCACTGCTCCTCCATTCAAGCTAAAAACATAGCCTGATTGCGATCGGAAATCATCCTGGTCAGATTGGAACGAAGCGTCAGTATATCCTTCAATACTGAGTTCTTCCTGACCTCCATATATCAAGAACATATCTTTGGTCCTCCGCAGATATTTTAAGATATTCTTGACTGCAATCCAGTGTGCCTGACCTGGATTACTTTGGAACCGACTGGTCACGCTTAACCCGTAAGCGACGTCTGGGCGAGTACACAACATCGCATACATAATGGACCCAATAGCCGAAGCATAAGGCGTATTGTCCATTTCATCTTTCTCAGTCTGTGTTTGAGGACACTGACTCTTTGAAAGATTCAGACCATGTCTGACTGGAAGATATCCTCTTTTAGAATTCTCTAAATGAAATCTCTCCAGGACTTTATCGATGTAAGTACTCTGGCACAGCCCGAGAAGCCTCTTAGATCTATCCCTGTAGATCTTCACACCTAACACATAGGCTGCTTCTCCTAAATCTTTCATCTGGAAACATTTTCTTAGCCATGCTTTAACAGCATGCATTTCAGGAATATCGTTTCCAATGATTAAGATATCATCGACGTAGAGGACTAGGAAAGTAATCACGCTCCCACTAAACCTCTTATATACACACGGGTCATCCTCGTTCTTGATGAAACCAAATTCACTGATTGATTCATCAAAACGAATATTCCAGCTTCTTGATGCTTGTTTAAGTCCATAAATGGACTTCTTTAACTTGCATATTTTATGACGATCTGATGGATTTGTGAAACCTTCAGGTTGTGTCATATACACATCCTCCTGCAAATTTCCATTAAGGAAAGCAGTCTTCACATCCATTTGCCAGATCTCATAATCATAATATGCTGCTATCGCGAGAAGAATCCGAATAGACTTAAACATAGCTACAGGAGAGAAAGTTTCATCATAATCTATCCCGTAGATTTGTTTGAAACCTTTCGCAACTAGCCTGCCTTTATAGGTAACCACGTTACCATCCATGTCAATCTTCTTCTTGAAGATCCATTTGCAGCCTATAGGGATAACTCCCGGAGGCGGATCAACCAAATCCCAAACTTGGTTATCTGACATGGAGTCCATCTCGGCTCGCATAGCTTCAAGCCATCTAGCTGAGTCCGGTCCACTGACCGCATCCGCATAAGTGAGGGGTTCATCATTATCAATGATGTAGACTCCGTCATAGCGCTCAGGCTGTCGACGGATCCTTCCCGATCTTCGCGGTTCCCGTGATATCTGAGCCTCAGGTTGTTCAATAACCTATTCTACCTGCTCAGGCTCATCCGACTGTGCTTGACTACTTTGTCCTTCCTCTGGATTCTCATCGAGCTTTATTTCTCTCCCACTGGCCTCTTGCAGAAGAAACTCCTTCTCAAGAAAAATGGCCGTCCGAGCAACAAATACCTTGTTCTCCTTGGGATCGTAGAAATAATAACCCTTAGTTTCCTTAGGGTAACCGACAAAGATACATTTCTCAGATCTGCTCTCTAGTTTCCCAGAGGCGAGCTTTTTGACATAAGCCTCGCAACCCCAGATCCTGATAAATGTCAAGCTCGGCTGTTTCCCATACCATAACTCATATGGGGTCTTTGAAACTGCCTTGGATGGCACTCGGTTTAGTACCTTTGCAGCTGTTTCCAGTGCAAATCCCCAAAAGGAGTAAGGTAGAGTAGCCTGACTCATCATAGAACGAACCATATCCAGTAAGGTTCTGTTCCTCCTTTCGGACACACCATTCCATTGCGGTGTTCCTGGCGGAGTGAGCTATGAGATAATCCCACACTCCTTTAGATAGTCAGTAAACGCATGACTCAAGTATTCTCCACCTCGATCAGAACGAAGTACCTTGATATTTCGGCCTAGCTGATTCTGTACTTCATTCTTGAACTCTTTGAACTTGTCAAAAGATTCACTTTTATGTCTCATTAAATAGACATACCCATATCTACTGAAATCATCAGTAAAGGTAATGAAGTATTGATAGCCACCCCTGGCATGTTTACTAAATGGCCCACACACATCACTGTGTATAAGGTCAAGTAAACCTGAAGCCCTTTGACCTTTATTAGGAAAAGGAGACTTCGTCATTTTGCCTATTAAACAAGCTTTGCATGTATCAATCTCCTCACAGGAGAATGATCCCAGCAGTCTATGTTCATGCAACCGCTTAATGCGCTTCTTGTTAATATGGCCTAAACGACTATGCCATAGCAAGGTGCTGTCATCAGCATACTTGGCTTTCTTATTATCAATGTTTTGTATAGAACATTCCATGTCCAACATGAATAACCCATTGTTAATTGACCCAGTAGCATAAACAATATTATCTAAAGATAAAACACACTTTGAAATATTGCATTCAAAGGAAAACCCTTTCCTGACAAGAGCAGGAATAGAGATAATATTTTTGGTAATGCTAGGAACAAAATAACAATTGTTCAGTTCTAATACAAGTCCAGATGGTAATGAGATGTAATATTCTCCTACAGCAACAGCAGCAACCCGTGCTCCGTTTCCAACTCGTAGGTCCACCTCATGCTGTCCCACCTGTCTTCTTCTCTTGAGTTCCTGTACATTTGAACAAATGTGAACTCCACATGCAGTGTCCAACACCCATGTTATTACAGAAGAAGAAAACATGACCTCAGTCACATAAATACCTGAGCCAGAAGCGATGCTTCCCTTCTTATCTCCTTGGAGCGCTTTACAGTCCTTTTTCCAGTGACCCAGCTGGCCACAATGGAAACATCTGTATTCCTTCGACCGCTTAACCTTCTGCTTCAGAGCCTTGTTGTAGTTCTTGACTGGGGCTTTGCCCTTCTTCCCCTTCTTCTTGTTCCTTGAAGGAAACATCAAGACAGAGGTTGAAGGCTTTCCCTTTAGAGTCTCCTCTGTAGTCAAGAGCATATTCAGCAACTCTGCCGGAGTACAATCGATTTTGTTCATATTAAAGTTAATAATGAACGCATCGAAAGAAGGCGGGAGAGACTACAGAATAATGTCTACAGCAAGCTCCTGATTGATGGTGTGTCCCAGTTTCTCTAGAGCCTCCTTGTGCCCAATCATCTTGAGCACGTGAGCTCCCACTGGACTCCCTTCAGCCAGTTTGCTCTGAAAGAACAGCTTAGTCAAATTGTAGCGCTCAGTCCTTGCCTGTGCAGCATACAACATCTTGAGGTTTGCTATCATTTCTATAGCAGACATATCCTCATGCTGACGCTGCAGCGGTGGCGTCATAGATGCTAGCATCAGGCAAGCGACATCAATGCTATCATTGACATGCTTTTCATAGGCTTCCCGAACCGCCCTTGCGGCGTTCGGAGCGGGTTGAGGCGGTATCGCCGTCTCGAGGACATACAGTTTCCTCTCTGCCTTAAGAACAATCTTAAGGTGTCCGTACCAGTCTGAGAAGTTTGGCCCAGCAAACTTCTCCCTTTCCAGTAGGGATCGCACATTGAAGTTCATGGTGTTCGTTGCTGCAGGAATCTACAACAATGCAAGAACAGCAAGGTCAGTATCAATGTTAAGAATCAATTCAGGACTTAAGAATGATTCTTTTCTCACTATTTTATCTGACTGAAAAATCCATGAAAACAGTCCGAAAGAGTAACACTCTTTTAGTGAGATGGGATCCAGATTTCATACTTGGTCTCCGCGTCCCGCTCAGGCGAGATAAGATGCACAGAGAGTACAAGCACTAATTTCTGGTAGGCAGTCCCTGCCAATCGCCAACCCGTGCGATTCCCCTTCATCTGGGCAATCCAGCAGACTGTGCCAACTGAGTTGGTACAACACAGTCGCTGATCCCACAGATGGCTGCCTCCATGTGCTACCATATGCGCCACATATGTAGCCTACATGGTCAAGCTGACCTGACCTACTCCCTGGACCACCACGTGCTATGCTGAGCAACGAGAAGTGATAAATCCCTTCTCTGTAACACGCAGGTGTAATCACACACCGTCTGAAGATAGATGGGCGTGCCCACTGAGTGGGTACAACACGGCCCCAACGATAGTCAGAACAGTGAGGTTTCGCGTCAGAAGGCTTTACGTGCTTGATATTTAACGTTGGATTTTAACGGTCTTTTATCTTCTCAACTATCATGCAATTCCTATGGAGATAGCAGAAGATAAATAAATCATGCAATTCTAATTATATAAACAATAAATAGAAAGCATGCTGATCTTATGTGGTAAAAGCCCATTAAGCCTAAGTAAGACCTTAACCTAACTTAAGTCTTCACTTGCTTTTCTTCATGGGGCTTTTGCTTCTCATCTGGCCCAACCTAGGGCCCAAGCGCCAACTGCAGCTCAGGTGCGCCCACCAGGGAAAATGCGCCTGTCCTAGGGTCGAACCCTAGACCTCCCACCTGGTCAAGCTACTGCTGCATGCGCCTCTGCCAAGTGTGCTCTGTGCTCTTGTCTGATTAAAATACAATTTAATCTATCTAGACAAGATTGACTCGCAGGTCAATTACAGTTTATAAATTAAATAAAAATGTGATGCGCATATCACAATAAAAATTAATTTACAAATTTTAACCAGGCACGCAGGCCCCAGCACAGCACACATTAATTAGGCGTCCCACATAAGATTAAATAAACAAGCATATGCTTACAATCAACATGTGATCCATTAATGAAAATAAAATTTTCGAAAAACCCATTGGCTTCAATTTTATTTTCCTTATGTGCCCTACTACCTTACAACGGTCCATTAATAGGGATCCACTCATCAGACCTAGTCAGATCCACTGCCCTTGCATGCACCAAGTCCTAACTGACTTGAGTCGACCCAGTGGTCAACTATGCATGCGCAAGGGCTGAACAACCTACATGAGTTTTGGCAAGCGGGTGTGACCCTGGGCCTAACTCATGCGTGTTCACTGGTTGTCTCCACCAGACCTCGCTACACGCCTTTGATGCAGTCGACCTATAGCCACCTTATCCTTGCGCATAGGTGCCATCTGGTCGACCCATCTAGGCTGTCAGATGGTCTGATCAGACTAGTTGGATCTTAACTAGAGATGACTTCAACCCTACTAACCCGTCTAAGGACTTATAGCAGGCGCCACTTAGATCTAAGGTGAGTCGCGCAAGTAAAGAAGTTTTTGAGAAAAACTAAATGGATGCGCCAACTAGATACATGCGCTAATGATAAAAATCATACATCATGTAGTTTTCGCATGAAAGTTAGATCTAAGGTGTTGCGCAAACATGGATCACTAGCAATCATACAAACATGCATATAAACTTGCTCTGATACCAATTGAAAGTCCCCTAACAAGGGGGAGCGAAACCCTAATAGGGGCATATGGAGGTTTACATGCAGCGGAAGGGGTTTCTAGGGATCGAATGCATGATATATGATCAACTTTAAAATCAATCGCAATAGAATGGTAATGACTCATACCATGGCCATCGCTTAGATGGTGTCTAGGAAGAAGAGAGAACGATGGGGTTCCTCCAAAGCGCCACACACAAGATGATCGATGGCTTGCTCCTTGGACGCTCCTTGCACTAGCAAGGTTCCCCAAGTGACCTTGTCGTGTGAGAAGGGATGAAGAAGATGAGAGATCCACTGCTTGGCGATTCTTCCTTGTCGTCAAAACCTCTTCCACGAGAGTGCCTCTAAAACACATGAGAAGAGAGGGGCGACAACAATAGGCGTGAAGAGGTGAGGCGTGGTCACGTATGTGATCATGCTTTCTAAAAATAGAAAGCCACTCCTCAACATGCGATCAAGGGTTTTTCCCAATCGCATATTTCTCTTAACTTGAACCGTGCGCTCACATGATGAGCTGGTTCAATTTTGGTTTGGTTCAAAGACCAATTAACCCAAGCCATTAGTCCAGATCACATTAAACCCTAAGGTTCTTGATCTGACCGTTGATCTCTTGATGCTCCTGATCTCACCGATCTAGCATCCATTCTCTCAATCGAAGCTTACCGATCTCAAGCCCTAATCAATCAAACATGATCAGACCAGATCTCACTCACAATCAGAGATTAAATCCCTTTAAACTGAACCTAAACAATTCAGTCCACACGATCTGACTTAAGTAAGCCATATCATCAAATTGTGCGACCCTAAGGGTTTCCTTTAAATGTCGGTAACGATAACTTACGTCATCACGATCAGTGAGGGGTATCTAGCAACACATCACTGTCTCCCGATATAAAAGAAATAGTCTTCCAAGACTACACCCAAACCACAGCACAAGTGTGAATCCACTTCACCAGGCATACATGATTCCTTTGCCACTGGATGTTCTTATTGGACAAGCGTGTCAAGCCTGTAGCTCCAATATGATGAGCATGATCAGATCAGATGAACATAGTCACCTGGGTATGGCCATACACTTTCTCAATCATCTCATCCAGGGGGGCCCCTTTAGAACATCACACTCCAATGAAGGAGACGGCCATCCTTTATCTATCACTAGTGCCCTAACATGACTCAAGCTCACCATCCAAGATAGTCTATAACCATTATGTTTCAAATGATATTGAACTACCTCAAAACAATGACAATCATCATTTAGAAACACAAGTGATCTCAAGTCAGAGGAAATGTGCCACTTGTTGCAATCAAGGATTATTCACATTGTGACAAGCAATTGAATATCCTAGTAGGGTATGTCCAGTACATCCAATGTACCCATGAGTCTACATCTTATTTCATGCTCGAAGCATCCTATAAGATTAGAACACATATTAGTCTTAAGCATATCAAGGCTGTCTCATGTTCACCAAGATATCTCGACTAAGGACACATAGCATGTCAGCCAAGCTGAACAGCTCTGAGACATTATTCAGAAGCACATGTATTGCAGCAGACAATGTAACAAACTGAATAACAACCATTGCCTTTATAAACACAAGGGTTTATACATGATACTATTACAATCCCAAGGCTTCAAACATTAGCCTTAAGGGCATACCCCAACACCATCAAGATCCACAATCAAAGGAGAGCAATTATGAAGACATTTATGTTGAGTTGCCATCTCTTGTTGCCGCCCAAGCTCTCATGGAAAGGATTCGAAATTTGAAATCCTTATCCATGCGCCAACAAACATTATGAAGACCCTCTCATCGCCCATTTAATGAATTGCCAAGAGAAGATCATCCATAGAAGGAAGCTCTTAAAGAGGATTTGCACCCACCTCCTCATGATGATTTTGAATTTCAAATTCCATCCATCTTTGTAGAAGGCGCATGGAAGCAAATGACTATCCTGCCCTAGCTCCATCTCGCCTATAAAAGCATAGTCTTCCCCCTTGTATTCGATTACCTCTTGATGAAATATATTGTCTATTAGTTGCCTAGCTTAATTAATTGTGTTAGTGATAAGTTCCCCTTTAGTCGAGCCTTTCACCTTCTTCTAGTTCTCCACCGAAACCCTAAGAAGCCTTCTTCTTTGTGTGTGTGCGCCACTTCAAGGAGTACTTCTTCACTCTCGGTTTGGAGCAAGAAGAAGAGCACCCTCGGCCTCAAGGAGTTCTCACCCTTCGGATAAGTCTTCTTCTTTACACCTCTTATTGTGATTCTAAGAACTCTTCTCTACACTCATATTTGTTTATATAACTTATAGGTTGCGCTTGGAGTGGCCTAAGAGGGGCGTTCCCCCTCCCCTTTCTCCTTCTCCCCCTCTCTTTAGTTGTTTAGGATTAGCAAGGGAATTTGTGAGGCTTAACCTCGCCCCTTGATTTATTCCTGTATTAAAATCCGTGGCTTGTACGGATCTTCTGTGTTTGCTTGTAAGCTCCACCCTACACCTTCCATCAGAGTTGGACCGGTGAAGATCGGGAAGCACAGCCCTTCAATTCTCAAGGGCTGCACTGTAAGTTTAATTCCTGCATTTACTGCTTTCTAGGTTTTTTTACTGTTCTAATTGTTCTCGGTTTTCCTATATATTCTAAAATACAAAAAAAATTAGTTTTCAAACCTCGTTAGTGTAACTTCGGTTTTCTTATTATTAAGCTAGCTATCAAAATCATTTTCAAAAGGCGTTGTTTGAATGTTCTAGTTCCCTGTCCTACATCAGGGGTGACCCGACTCCTCACCACTCGTGTAACACTCGGCTTCAACATCACGCTCCTTGCGCTCTCGGGTAAGAGTGGCTACACGTGTGTGGTTCTTGTCCATGACCGTGGACTTCTTAGGGCAGTCCCTAGAGTAGTGGCCCGGTTGCAAACAATTGTAGCAATGGACGCACTTGGCCGGCCCAACGGTGGGGGCCTTGCCTTTCTCCTCCCAAGTGGGGTGAGAAGGCGCAACCTCCTGGGCTGGGCGCCGAGGGGAACCATGAGATCTAGGCGTAGGATGAGGGTCCGAATGTAGCTCAACACGTTCGGCCCTACGGTGGGAATGCGGTGGCCTGCCATTGTGCATACGCCGAGGAGGGACAAACTCGTTACAACGGGTCACTGCGCGGAGGTCCTGCTTGATGTCTAACGCGCTGGTAGGTTTCGTCAAGGGACTCAGACCAATATCCAGGTAAGGCTCACCGGATATCCGAACGGAGCCCGTTCTTAAATTTAGACAAAACTAGTTTAGGATCCTCTTGCAAATTGCAACGGAGTTGCAACGTGTCGAAGGTCAAACAGTACTCTATAACGGAGCCAGATCCTTGTTGAAGGCTGCTATACTGGTCAAGGAGACGCTGCCTCTATGAGGGTGGGATGTATCGCTCGCGAAGGCGATACTTCATCTCCTCCCATCGGGTAATGGGAGGGAGAGCATTCTGTTCGTTTTGGCGCTCCACATTTTGCCAATGTAGCCATGCGGGACCATCTAGCAAGGTGCGGACTATGCGAACTCGCATGTGTTGAGGGGTGTCACTCAAGTCAAAGTACGTATCCACCGAGGTGACCCAATCTAGGAACTTAGTAGGGTCAAGACCACCCGTGATGTGTGTGTGTGTGTGTGTGTGTGGGGGGGGGGGGGGTCTCACAGATAAAACGATGGAAATCGACATCAGCTCGATGTCGCTCAAACCTAGGCCGGGTTGGGGGCCTTTGTGCGGCCTAAACATCATCTTCATCTTATGGCTCATCCTCATAACCTGGGCCTCCATGAGCCATGTAGGGCCCATGGTGGCCAGATTCATCCACAAGGGGTTGGTGCCTAACGGGTGCGAAACCGGCGGTAACTCCCTAGTCAGAGCAGTTCTAGCGGACTGAGGGGGTTGACTCAAGTTGGGGCGCCTTTGCCCCGACACGTTAACGACATCAGTAAGGTCTTGGAAACCAACCAAAAGTTGCTGGAACATAGTCTCTGATGACAGCTTGAGTTGCTGTATGGCGGTATCTGTGGACTGCTTATACGCAGCGAGCTGCGTAGTCAATGCGTCCACTTGCGCAGTAAGTGCGGCTATGGAGTCTAAAGGGGTGCTAGTCCCTTCTGAAGGTTGGACCGACTCTTGGGTGTCTGGGATAGTGTCGGGGAATTGGGAAGACATGAGTTCCGACCTTGTGGTCACCATGCACAATCAAGGCTGAAAATGACTAAGTGCAAGATGCTGAAAATGCAAAATCAATGCGGAAATATGCGATGCAACGGAGTTGGACTGTGCCAACGATAAAAATCGGACGCGCAACTCCTCTGATACTAGAAATGATGGAGCTACTATAGGTGGGATGATCCTTAAAGCCATACTGTAAGATATTACACAATGCACGCGAAAACGGGAGAGGGTCTTTAGACGAGGGAAGTGAAAATCGCTTTGGAAATGCAGCAGAAACACGATGAAATCAGCGTTGAGTTCGATCGGGGCAACACAAATGCGAAAGAACACAACAGCACGCAACTACAGAATGTAACGCACTAACCTCGTAGCACTTTAGCACGCTTCACTTAGCAAATTTTAAGCTCAACCTTTCGCGATGGGGAATAGTGGTTTTGAAGGGCACAGCTCGCACGCTTATGCACTTGAAATACACCAAAGAACAACACGGAACGTCCACGTCTCCGGCGTACGGATACCCACGGAAAAAGAGAGACCGCAATGGGAAAACGAGAACATAATGAAGTGAAAAGGCAGGCGGACCTGACCCACTAGCAATGGTGGGATTTACTTCTTTGAACGTAGGAAACCGAAACAACTTTGGAATCGAGGCACCGACCTCGACCCGTAAATGACTGTGAAGGCGAAGCTCCGACTTCGACTTCTACACGCGCTGGAAGCTCTCAAATCACTAGGAGTACGCTACCACCAACAAAACTGAAGAATGAAACAACCTAGCCTCCTCTTTTATAGAACAAGGGGGGAGGGAACAAGACAAAAGCAGTACGAGACGAAAATCCTAACAACTACCTACTCCTGTAGCCCATAAAGTAGTCAAGCTGCAGCTATAAGACAAAAGAAAACAAACTTCCACCTACTATTCCTTGAAGCTTGCGCATATTCCTTTGCTCTTCGTACGGAGGCAATCGGGGCGGTTAGACGCATTCGGAGCACATTGCGACGAAGCAGCAAAATTTGGACGTTGTGGGCTGGGTTACTACCGAAGTGGCGCGCTCTTGGGCCGTGTTGCTCAGGTGATTGCGAGGCCCATCTGGGGTTGGGCCTTCAGGGGGATAGCTTGTCATGCCCTTGGGCTGAATAACTTCGGTATGATGACAACGGGCTGATAACTCCCACGAAATGGTCTGGGGGTTGCGAAGTGCATTGGGATCGCCGGATTTCCACCTTATTAGGCTCCCTTGGGTTCTCCAAGGATGGATGAACATGGTACGGAGGGTTGCGTACGTCAAAGCGGGGTCGACTGGGCAGATCTGCAGCTTTAGGGGGAGTCGCGATCTGGCCCCGGCATTTTCCATGGCCGTGACTTTGCCCACGTTGGAAATCGCCAGTTTTCTCAAGTGTGCCAAAATCCACAAAAACTTCCTCAGCCTGGCCATGACTTTTTCCACGGCCCGTGACTTTGTTCGTGTCGAACACCGTATTTTCCATTGTGCCAAACTCCACAGAAACTTCCTCGATCTGGCTCTGACTTTTTCCACGGCCCGTGACTTTGTTCACGTCGAAAATCACTGCGTTTTCAGTTGTGCTGGAATGGGCAGAAACTTCCTCGGTCTGGCCATGACTTTTTTCGCTTTGAAAATCATCGCATTTTCAGTTGCGCTGGAATGGGCAGAAACTTCCTCGGTCTGGCCGTGACTTTTTCCATGGCCCGTGACTTTTTCACCAGAAAATTTTTGGGGCGCTTTCTAGAGCAAATTGTCTGCTTCTTGCATGCTATCTTCTCCTGCATTAGATATGATTATAGATAAGCTCCTTGCATGCCTATGATGTATTATTTGTGAGGCCTATGTGCCACCTTCTTTATTTCAATCCCCTTATTATAAAATTAGTTTGAATTGAAGATTAAGTAAGAAGACATCACTAGTGCATCCCTAAAGCTTGGAGCTTGGCGTTGCATCCATGCTTGGTGGCACATCCAAGCAATATGGTGCACCTTGCTAGGTGGCGCACTATGTGAGGGTGGTGGTGCACTTTACAAGGTGTTGGGGAATACCGGATGTAATTTTAAAAAATTGCAGTCCCAGGACGCAGCGGAAGAAGCATTACACCCGAAACATATTCCTTTCCCAAGGATCCATGCGAGAGATGGAATACAAGGATGTGATAGAGATGATACCTCAAATGCTTGTTAAGTCGATGATGCCAAGTGGAAGATGCTCAAGTGCTCGTCCTCTATAAATATCCACACATCGACCTTCTCAACGTTGCTCTCTTCTACATTTGGTGCTAGCCTCAGGAAGAGAAGATCACCTCTTGGAATCTCCTTCTTCTTTTCCCTTTGTTCTTCATGCCAACTAGACTCCTCCAAGGAGACTCTCGGCCAACAAAGAGAAGAGGTAGAAGAGTGGTGGCGCAACACCAAGGAAGGAGGGCGGCTAGGGTTTCAAGGCATGCGCAACTCCAAGTTGCCTTGCCTCAAGAAGAAATTCTGCACTTGTTGATTACACAAAGAGGGGGCGCATACCCCTTCTTTTATATGCATTCAAGCCATAACCGCCACCCATCTTTCCTTAAGTGTTCTTGGCGCAATTTCTCAAATAAATTGCTGCAAGACATCATCCACAAGCCTCCTTGAATTGGCGCATCATGAAGCTTGGAAAGAATCAAGCTTCTTGCCATATCAAGAGGAGTAATTTGAGTTCAATTATTATTTGGACTTTCCTTATGTGATTGGCGCATACCATACTTGAATTAATCAAGCCTTACACACCTCCACATCAGCCCATGTGTCCAAGATAATTTCCAATTGAGGAAACCAAATTCCACTAGGATTTATTCATGTCAATTGGCGCCAATTCCATGTATGGAATTAAGCCATGCGCCAATGATGAATCCTACTCCAATTAGGATTCTAATCTTGCCTCAATTAGATTTAATCTACAATCCCTAATTGGATTTAGATTTCAATACTAATTAGGCCCATGAATTAAATCCTTATTGGATTAGGATTTGCGCCCAACACAATGGGCCATATCCAAATCCAATTTCCATTAGGATTTGAATCCTAGTTGGATTAGGATTTGCGCCCAACCACTATGGGCCTTATCCATATTCAATTCTCATTAGGATTTGAATCCTGGTTGGATTAGGATTTTAACTCCTAGTAGAATTAGGATTCCAACTCCTAATTAAATTAGGATTCCAACTCCTAGTTGGATTAGGATTCTAATTCCTAATAGGATTAGGATTCCAACTCCTAATTAAATTAGGATTCCAACTCATAGTTGGATTAGGATTCCAATTCCTAATAGGATTAGGATTCCAACTCCTAATTAAATTAGGATTCCAACTCCTAGTTGGATTAGGATTCCAATTCCTAAAAGTATTAGGATTCTAACTCCTAATTAAATTAGGATTCCAACTCCAACATGGTTTATAGTCCCAAGTCCAAGTACAACTCCCATACAAAGTACAAACTTGACCAGGATATACATAAACCCATGAATCCTAATTGGAACCAGATTCAACCATGAATCTGCCTTGGACTTAGAATTAGAATGAACTCAAATATATTCCAAGATATCCAGATCATAAAACAACGTCAAGAGTCTATTGCATGTGACCCCGTAGGATCCATATGACGATGGCAATGATGATTAAACATCATAAGTAGTGAGAGGTATCTAGCAACACATCACTGCTACCCATGTCATAGGACTTAAGTCATCTGGCAACAACTCCCTGACAAGCAACGAGGATTCCCATGCATTATAGATCCCTTTGCCTGAACTAATATCCTGCCATTAGATTAGTCTCATATTTATTAATCCAATCTATTGGTCATGACTCAAACAGTATGGCCATACATTCCTGTCATGCACCAATGAGGTGGGGCGCCCCAAGTGGATATCATGCTTCCAATCAAGGAAGGGGCAAATCCTACTATTGGTCATCCATATCTCCATATGACTTATGATATGTCCAATGACAGTCGTTTTGATCACCCATTTACGGAGAGACGTAAGACTGTATCAAAACATACCCGCCATCATATCTAGACATGAATACCTCAAGTTTAAGGATAAATTCAAACCTCTTGCATGTGAGATTGACCTATTGACTAGACAAGTCAATCCTCACGGTGGGTCACTCCAGTGCATCCAATGCACCTATATGTCTGCGTTACTGTGCCCCGCACCTAACCAGCCCATACACTAGTCTCACATGCACCAAAGCTGTCCCATATCAGCTAAGGCATCTTGACTGGGGATTACTTATGAGAATGGATCCAACCAAACTCCTGGGACATTATGCAATTCAATACATCAACGCAGGTAAAGCTCATAATAATGACCATGCCTTTATTAATAATATCAATTCTATCAAAGTACATTCAAATAATGCCGGACCATGTCCATATATTGGTTTGTAGGGCATAAATACTAACAATCTCCCACTTGCACTAAGACCAAGGGAAACTGAATTCATTCAGTCTCATGTCTCTAGTATGACTTATTTAGCTTCCGCTACGACAGAGGCTATGTCAGTGGGTCTTCCAGATTGCTATCTGTGTTTATTTTGCAAATTTGAACATCATCTTTACCAATGATCTCTAAGATCAGATGATATCGCTGCAGTACATACTTGAGTGTCAAGTTCCTTTTCTCATACTATGACCCCAGTAAGAATTATACTGGACCATAAAGCACCAGGGACTAAATCAAGTTCATGTGAATGAAGCTGCTTCCTTGGCTGCCACAAGAAGCTGCAATATACTCAGCCTTAATTGTAGAATTTGCCACTGTGGTTTGCCTAATGCTCTTCCAGCACACAACACCACAACAAAGCAAAACGCAAATCCTAGCTGTGAACTATAGTCATTAGACTGGAACGAAGTATCAGTGTACCATTGTACACAAAATTCTTTCTGTCTATGATAGACTAGACCTCAATCCTTTATACTTCCCAAGTATTAAAGGATTGCTCTCATAGCTATCCAGTGTTTGAACACTAGGATTTGATTGAAACTTACTGGCCATGCCCCAAGCATTCGCCACATATGGTCTTGTGCATATGTTGGGGTATGCCCTTAAGGCTAATGTTTGAGGCCTTGGGTTATTATCAGTATCATGTATAAACTTTAAGTTTATAAAGGCAATGGTTGTTATTCAGGTTGTTGCATTATCTGCTGCTATATGTATACTTCTGAATAATGTCTCTATGGGTGGTCAGCTTGGCTGACATGCAGTATAGTCCTTAGTCGAGATATCTTGGTGAACATGAGACAGCCTTGATATGATTGAGACTAATATGTATTCTAATCTTATAGGATGCTTTGAGCATGGAATAAGATGTAGACTCATAGGTACATTGGATGTACTGGACAGACCCTACTTAGGATATTCAATTGTTTGTCACAATGTGAATAATCCTTGTATGCAAACAAGTGGCATATTTCCTCTGACTTGAGATCACTTGTGTTTCTAAATGATGATTGGCATTGTCTTGAGGTAGTTCAATATCATTTGAAATATAATGGTTATAGACTGTCTTGGATAATGAGCATGAGTCATGTTAGGGCACTAGTGATAGATATAGGATTGCCTTCTCCTTGTTTGGAGTGTGATGTTCTAAAGGGCCCCCCTGGATGAGATGATTGAGAAAGTGTATGGCCATACCCAGATGACTATGTTCATCTGATCTAATCATTCTCATCATATTGGAATTACAGGCTTGACACGCTTGTCCAATAAGAACGTCCAGTGGCAAAGGAAACATGTATGTCAAGTGAATTGGATTCACACTTGTGCTGTGGTTTGGGTGTAGTCTTGGAAGACTCTTTCCTTTATATCGGGAGACAGTGATGTGTTGCTAGATACCCCTCTCTGATCGTGATAACTTAAGTTATCGTTACCGACATTTAAAGGAAACCCTTAGGGTCGCACAATTTGATGATATGGCTTTCTTATGTCAGATCGTGTGGACTGAATTGTTTAGGTTCAGTTTAAAGGAGTTTAAACTCTGATTGTAAGTGAGATCTGGTCTGATCATGTTTGATTGATTAGGGCTTGAGATCGGTAAGCTTCGATCGAGAGAATTGATGCTTGATCCATGAGATCAAGAGCATCAAGAGATGTATGGTTAGATCTTGAGCCTTTTTGGTTTTGTATGATCTAAACCAAATCTTGGTTTGATTTGGTCTTTGAACCAAATTCTATAGAACCGGTTCATTATATGAATGCATGGTTCAAAGGGAGAAGAAGATGCGATCGGTTCACTTGGAGTGAACGCATCATGCGTTGAGGGCTTGCTATTTTTGGAAGTTGAATTTTTCCAAAATAGAAGCACGCCTCCACGTTCGAGGGTAACGCTTCTCTCGTCGCCCATCTTCTACTCTCGAGACTCTCTCATTTTGGTAGAGTGACTTCACGCCAAGGAGGAGGTTCGAAAAACGCCAAGAGAGCATCTCATTCTCCTCACACGGCTAGGACACCTTGGAGAGCTTTGCTAGCACAAGGAACGCCAAGAAGGAAGCCATCACCATCTTGTGTGCGTTCACTTTGGAGGAGAGCCACATCGCCCTCTTATTTCCAAGTCGCCATCCAAACAATGGCTATGGTAAAATCTTTGTGTTGATCTATGAAGGCTTTAAGTTAATCATATGTTCATGCCACATGCGATCATGTTGAAATCCTTATTTCCGCCCATGCAAAATTTTAGAAGTGCATGCGTTTAGGGTTTCGCCCCCCCTTTTAAATTGGTATCAGAGCAAGTTATGGCTTGATCCTATATGATTGCTTTTTGTGTGATCCATGTATGCGTTGAATAGATCTAAACCTAAACATCATGCGAAAAATACATGCTAGTCTTTAGATGTATGTTTTTGCTTGTGGCGCATGTATGTTATTCTTGTTGGCGCATGTTGAAGATTTTTGACAAAACTTAATATCATGCGCGACTCCACTTAGATCTAAAAGCGCCTACTTGAAATACTTAGACGGGTTACTAGGGTTGAAGTCATCAGTCTAGTCTAGACCCAACAGTCTGATCAGACCATCTGACAGCCTAGATGGGTCGACCAGATAGCACCTATGCGCAAGCATTAGGTGGCTATAGGTCGACTGCAGAAAGGCGTGTAGCGATGTCTGATTGAGGCGACTAGTGAACGATCATGATTAAGGCCCGGGGTCACACCCGCTTGCCAGAAATCATGTGGGACGTTCAGCCCTTAAGGCATGCATTGTTGACCATGAGGTCGACGCGAGTCTGTTATGACTTGGTGCATGCAAGGGCAGTGGGTCTGACTTGGTCTGATGAGTGGATCCCTATTAATGGACCGTTGTAAGGTAGTAGGGCTCATAAGGAAATAAAATTGATGCCATGGGTTTTTTCAAAATTTTATTTTCCTATTTGGTTCACAAGTTGCTTGTTTAACCTGATTAGGTGTCTATTTCATCTTATGTGGGCTGCCCTATTTGTGTTCTGTGCTGGGGCCTGCGTGCCTGGATTAATTAATTGTAAATTTTTATTGTGATCTGCGCATCACATTTTCAATTTATGATAATGTGTAATTGACCTATGTGTCAAATCATGTCTAGATAGATTAAAATGTATTTTGATCAGACATGAGCACAGAGCACACATGGCAGAAGCGCTTGCAGCAAGTGGCTTGACTAGGTGGGAGGTCTAGAGTTCGACTCTAGCACAGGCGCATTTGAGCTGCAGAAGGCGCTTGGGCTCGGGCTGGGCCAGATGAAGTATCAAGAGACCCATAAAGAGCTCTAGAGAAGACTTGTGTAAAACTAGGGTCTTACTTAGGCTTTATGGGCGTTTACCACATAAGATCATCGTGCTTTCTATTTACTGTTTAAGTAATAATAGTACATGCATGATTTATCTTTCTACTATCACCATAGGATTTGCATGATAGTAAGAAGATAAAAGGACCGTTAAAATCCAACGTTAAATATCAAGCACGAAGGCCTTCTAATGCGAAACCTCACTGTTCTGACTATCGTTGGGGCCGTGTTGTACCCACTCAGTGGGCACGCCCATCTATCTTCAGACGGTGTGTGATTACACCTGCGTGTTATAGCGAAGGGATTTATCGCTTCTCGTTGCTCAGCATAGCACGTGGTGGTCCAGGGAGTAGGTCAGGTTAGCTTGACCATGTAAGCTACATATTGAGCATATGTTAGCTATATGGAGGCAGCCATCTCTGGAATCAGAGACTGTGTTGTACCAACTCAGTTGGCACAGTCTGCTGGATTGCCCAGATGAAGGGGAATCGCACGGGTTGGTGATTGGCATGGATAAGCCTACCAGTGATTAGTGCTTGAATTCTCTGTGCATCTTATCTCGCCTGAGCGGGACGCGGAGACCAAGTATGAAATCTGGATCCCATCTCACTAAAAGAGTTTTTCTCTTTCGGGCTGTTTTGCTGGATTTTTCAGCCAGATAAAATAGTGAGAAAAGAATCACTCTTAAGTCCTGGATTGATTCTAACACGGATACTGACCTTGTTGTTCTTGCATTGTTGTAGATTCCTGCAGCAACGAACACCACAGGGCTCAATTTGCGATCCATACTGGAAAAGGAGAAGTTTGCTGGGACAAACTTCTCAGACTGGTACAGACAGCTTAAGATTGTTCTTAAGGCTGAGAGGAAACTGTATGTCCTTGAGACGGCTATACCGCCTCAACCCGCTTCGAACGCCGCAAGGGCGGTTCGGGATGCTTATGAGAAGCACGTCAGTGATAGTACTGATGTCGCTTGCCTTATGCTTGCGTCAATGATGCCAGAGCTCCAGCGTCAGCATGAGGATTTATCTGCTATTGATATTATAGCAAATCTCAAGATGCTGTATGCTGCACAGGCAAGGACTGAGCGCTATAAAATGACGAAACTTTTCTTTCAGAGCAAACTGACTGAAGGGAGTCCAGTGGGAGCTCACGTACTCAAGATGATTGGGTACAAGGAGGCTCTAGAGAAACTGGGACACACCATCAATCAGGAGCTTGTTGTAGACATCATCCTGCAGTCTCTCCCGGCTTCATTCGATTTGTTCATTATTAATTTTAATATGAACAAGATCGATTGTACTCCGGCAGAGTTACTGAACATGCTCTGCACCACAGAGCAGACTCTTGAGAAGGGAAAGCCTTCATCCTCTGTCTTGATGGTTCCTTCAAGGAACAAGAAGAAGGGGAAGAAGGGAAAAACCCCTATCAAGAGCTACAACAAGGCTCTGAAACAAAAGATAAAGCGGTCAAAGGAATACAGATGTTTCCATTGTGGCCAGTTGGGTCACTGGAAAAAGGACTGTAAAGCGCTCCAAGGAGAGAAGAAGGGAAGCAAGCCTTTCAATTCTGGCTCAGGTATTTTCGTGACTGAAGTCATGGTATCTTCTTCTATTTCATGGGTGTTGGACACTGCATGTGGAGTTCACATTTGTTCAAATGTACAGGAACTCAAGAGAAGAAGACAGGTGGGACAGCATGAGGTGGACCTACGAGTTGGAAACGGGGCACGGGTTGCTGCTGTTGCTGTAGGAGTATATCACATCTCTTTACCATCTGGTCTTGTATTAGAACTTGACAATTGTTATTTTGTGCCGAGCATAACTAAGAATATTATCTCTATTCCTGCTCTTGTCAGGAAAGGGTTTTCCTTTGAATGCAAAACTTTAAAGTGTTGTATTTCATTTGATAATATTGTTTATGCTACTGGGTCGATTAACAATGGGTTATTCATGTTGGACATGGAATGTTCTGTACAACAAATTGATAATAAGAAAGCCAAGTATGCTGATGACAGCACCTTGCTATGGCATAGTCGTTTAGGCCATATTAACAAGAAGCGCATTAAGCGGTTGCATGACCATGGACTGCTGGGATCATTCTCCTATGAGGAGCTTGATACATGCAAAGCTTGTTTAATGGGCAAAATGACGAAGACTCCTTTTTCTAAAAAAGGTCAAAGGGCTTCAGGTTTACTTGACCTCATTCACAGTGATGTGTGTGGGTCATTTAGTAAACATGCCAGAGGTGGCTATTCATACTTCATTACCTTTACTGATGATTTCAGTAGGTATGGTTATGTCTATCTTATCAGACATAAGAGTGAATCTTTTGACAAGTTCAAAGAGTTCAAAAATGAAGTACAGAATCAGTTAGGCCGAAATATCAAGGCACTTCGATCAGATCGAGGTGGAGAATACTTGAGTCATGAGTTTACTGACTATCTGAAGGAGTGTGGGATTATCTCACAGCTCACTCCGCCAGGAACACCGCAATGGAATGGTGTGTCCGAGAGGAGAAATAGAACCTTATTGGATATGGTTCGTTCAATGATGAGTCAAGCTACTTTACCTTACTCCTTTTGGGGATTTGCACTGGAAACAGCTGCAAAGGTGCTAAACCGAGTGCCATCCAAGGCCATTTCAAAGACTCCATATGAGTTATGGTATGGGAAACAGCCAAGCTTGACATTTATTAAAATCTGGGGTTGCGAGGCTTATGTCAAAAAGCTCGCCTCTGGGAAACTGGAGAGCAGATCTGATAAATGTATCTTTGTCGGTTACCCTAAGGAAACTAAGGGTTATTATGTCTACGATCCCAAAGAGAACAAAGTGTTTGTTGCTCATACGGCTATTTTTCTTGAGAAGGAATTTCTTCTGCAAGAGGCCAGTGGGAGAGAAATAAAGCTGGATGAGAATCCAGAAGAAGGGCAAAGAAGTCAAACTCAGTTGGATGAGCCTGAGCCAATAGAACAGCTTACTGAACAACCTGAGGCTCAGATATCACGGGAACCGCGAAGATCGGGAAGGATCCGTCGACAGCCTGAGCGCTATGACGGAGTCTACATCATTGATGATGAACCCCTTACTTATGCGGATGCGGTCAGTGGACCGGAATCAGCGAGATGGCTTGAAGCTATGCGAGTCGAGATGGACTCCATGTCAGATAACCAAGTCTGGGATTTGGTTGATCCGCCTCCGGGAGTAATCCCTATAGGCTGTAAGTGGATCTTCAAGAAGAAGATTGACATGGATGGTAACGTGGTTACCTATAAAGGCAGGCTAGTTGCGAAAGGTTTCAAACAAATCTACGGAATAGATTATGATGAAACTTTCTCTCCTGTAGCTATGTTCAAGTCTATTCGAATTATTCTCGCCATAGCAGCATATTATGATTATGAGATCTGGTAGATGGATGTGAAGACCGCTTTCCTTAATGGAAAACTGGAAGAGGATGTGTATATGACACAACCTGAAGGTTTCATCAATCCATCAGATCGTCATAAAATATGCAAATTAAAGAAGTCCATTTATGGACTAAAACAAGCATCGAGAAGCTGGAATATTCGTTTTGATGAATCAATCTATGAATTTGGTTTCATCAAAAATGAAGATGACCCGTGTGTATATAAGAGGTTTAGTGGGAGCGTGATTACTTTCCTAGTCCTCTACGTCGAAGATATCTTAATCATTGGAAACGATATTCCTGAACTGCATGCCGTCAAAGCATGGTTAAGAAAATGTTTCCAGATGAAAGATTTAGGAGAAGCAGCCTATGTATTAGGTGTGAAGATCTATAGAGATAGATCTAATAGGCTTCTCGGGCTGTGCCAGAGTACTTACATCGATAAAGTCCTGGAGAGATTCCATTTAGAAAATTCTAAAAGAGGATATCTTCCAGTCAGACATGGTCTGAATCTTTCAAAGAGCCAGTGGCCTCAAACACAGTCTGAGAAAGATGAAATGGACAATACGCCTTATGCTTCGGCTATTGGGTCCATAATGTATGCGATGTTGTGTACTCGCCCAGACGTCGCTTACGGGTTAAGCGTGACCAGTCGATTCCAAAGTAATCCAGGTAAGGCGCACTGGATTGCGGTCAAGAACATTTTAAAATATCTTCGGAGGACCAAAGATATGTTCTTGATATATGGAGGTCAGGAAGAACTCAGTATTGAAGGATATACTGACGCTTCGTTCCAATCTGACCAGGATGATTTCCGATCGCAATCAGGCTATGTTTTTAGCTTGAATGGAGGAGCAGTGGTGTGGAAAAGTTTCAAACAATCTATTGTTGCTGATTCCACAACAGAAGCCGAGTATGTTGCAGCCTCGGAAGCATCCAAGGAGGCAGTGTGGATTCGTAAGTTCGTTCAAGAACTTGGTGTTATTCCTTCGAGTGCAGATCCATTGGTTATCTTCTGTGATAACACTGGAGCAATAGCACAAGCAAGGGAACCACGGTCACACCAGAAGTCCAAGCACATACAAAGAAGGTTTCACTTGATCCGGGAGATCATAGATCGAGGAGAGATCAAGATCTGCAAGATTCATATAGATGACAATCTAGCTGACCTGCTTACAAAGCCTCTGGCACAGCAGAAGCATGAGAAGCACTGTAATAATATGGGTTTGAGATTTCTCAACCATTAGATTAAGTGCAAGTGGGAGATTGTTGGGGTATGCCCTTAAGGCTAATGTTTGAGGCCTTGGGTTATTATCAGTATCGTGTATAAACTTTAAGTTTATAAAGGCAATGGTTGTTATTCAGGTTGTTGCATTATCTGCTGCTATATGTATACTTCTGAATAATGTCTCTATGGGTGGTCAGCTTGGCTGACATGCAGTATAGTCCTTAGTCGAGATATCTTGGTGAACATGAGACAGCCTTGATATGATTGAGACTAATATGTATTCTAATCTTATAGGATGCTTTGAGCATGGAATAAGATGTAGACTCATAGGTACATTGGATGTACTGGACAGACCCTACTTAGGATATTCAATTGTTTGTCACAATGTGAATAATCCTTGTATGCAAACAAGTGGCATATTTCCTCTGACTTGAGATCACTTGTGTTTCTAAATGATGATTGGCATTGTCTTGATGTAGTTCAATATCATTTGAAATATAATGGTTATAGACTATCTTGGATAATGAGCATGAGTCATGTTAGGGCACTAGTGATAGATATAGGATTGCCTTCTCCTTGTTTGGAGTGTGATGTTCTAAAGGGGCCCCCTGGATGAGATGATTGAGAAAGTGTATGGCCATACCCAGATGACTATGTTCATCTGATCTAATCATTCTCATCATATTGGAATTACAGGCTTGACACGCTTGTCCAATAAGAACGTCCAGTGGCAAAGGAAACATGTATGTCAAGTGAATTGGATTCACACTTGTGCTGTGGTTTGGGTGTAGTCTTGGAAGACTCTTTCCTTTATATTGGGAGACAGTGATGTGTTGCTAGATACCCCTCTCTGATCGTGATAACTTAAGTTATCATTACCGACATTTAAAGGAAACCCTTAGGGTCGCACAATTTGATGATATGGCTTTCTTATGTCAGATCGTGTGGACTGAATTGTTTAGGTTCAGTTTAAAGGAGTTTAAACTCTGATTGTAAGTGAGATCTGGTCTGATCATGTTTGATTGATTAGGGCTTGAGATCGGTAAGCTTCGATCGAGAGAATTGATGCTTGATCCATGAGATCAAGAGCATCAAGAGATGTATGGTCGCATACAAACATAGCAAACACATACAATGCCAGAATATCCATCACAGAATAAAAGTATCCATACAAACATAGCAAAGTCAAGCGATCACAGTCAAATAGCCACATGCAGCAAGAAAATAGAAACCGGAGTATAGAAAGCTCACCCACTCTAAAAGTTTGCATAGTCCACTATGCAATAACATGATGTGAGAGGAGTGGATGACGATGCTGACGCTGATGGGTAGCTACCTCCGCTTGCGCGAGCGAGAGCCAGAAGCTCGGGAGCTCTTGCTCTTCCCGCGTGCGCTATAGTCGGGCTCAAACTCCTTGTCAGAAGAAATGTTCATGCGAGCTGTTGTTTCCTCAGAGAGTGCGGATAGCCGGTCGTCCATGATCGATATCTTCTCCCAGACAGATCCCATCATCTTGTGTTGTCTCTTCATGTGTGCTTCCATGGACTACCAATGCGAAGATTGGTTCTGCTGGATGTGGGTAATGGTGGTGTCCAGGTGATCAATCATTTCCCATTGATGGAGTTGCTCTTCTTTAATTTCCTGCAATACATACATCATAGAATCGTGAGAAGAGGTGCCACCAAAAGAAAAGGCGCCAGGTGCTGGTGGTGCGGTGTCGACGGGATCTGGCTGTGCGCCCTCAACTGGCTGGATACGCCAGTTTCCACAGACTCTGACTGATGTACGCTCTGGGTTCGGCAAGGGTAAGCAGAATGGGCTCCCTTTGAATGTCATGCCATATGAATCGCCTTTGTGAATGATCAGCTTCATGGCGACACAAGACTCAATGTCGAGCCTATTGCTGCCAGTAGCTTCCAATGTGTCGGAGGGGATGATGCCTAAGGAAACCGCCAAGGGAGTGATCAAACCACCAATCACAATCGCTCCCTTCAAAGAACGGGCGATGCGGCTGAAATGCTTTGCTAGATAATACCCAGAGTTGACTCTGAAACTGTGTATCATGCACGAGAGATAGAATAATTCCGTCTGACGGACCATGCCGTCGCGGTGGACATAATTGAGGACCAGGTTGCCAAGACTGGAGGCACGGGCCACGCGAGCGGAGTAGATGTGCTCGTTGGTAATTGCTCCCCAGAAATTCTGTTCACTGTACTCGGTGGGGACCTTGCGTGCACACGGCTCAAGAAAACCATAAATGCTGTGTAACTGCGATAGAGTATGGATATGCTCGATATTACCAAGACGGAAGGACAAGCGGCCTAGGTCGTCTTCGAGAATAGGGTCTGGCTGTACTTCCAAAGAGCTCAGAAACTCCAATGTCATGCCAATATAAGTGGGGGAGTAAAGCTGCTGGAACTGCTCCGAACCCACTGTTGCATACATCATGTTTACATCCTCTAGCATCCCAAGCATATGCAACGTGCCTCAGTCTAGATACCGTGTGTTGAGCACGCGACGTTGCCGCAGCGTCTGATACCATGCCTCTTGCCCAGCGTTCCGAAAGATGATCCCGAACTCGTTCGGGGGAGAGACATAGGGCTGTGGTCGGCTGGCAGATGTGCGCCCATGACGAGACGAAGAGGAGCCTAGCGTAGCCGAAGATGGTCGGCCAGATGGAGGTGTAGGCGTTGGCTCGTACTCCTCATCGTTGGTGGCGGACGAGTCTGAGAACGCTGGTGTCGGCCGCGCGGTCTTCTTGGCAGCCATGACCTTGGTTCGTGGAGGCATGATGATGGCGAAGATCAAGAACAGCAGGGAAGCCTTGAGGAGTAGATCTGGTTGGCTTTGATGTGAGAAGATCCGGCCGGTTGTTTGAGGAAAAACGCAGGCGGCAGCGGATCGGCAGAGAAAGGAACTCGGAGAGCAGGCGACTCAGAAATCCGGTGTGAAAGATGCTTGCTAGGAATCTTAAACAGAACCTGAGAGATCGCCTTTGAGTGTTGAGAGCAAGAGAAGGCGGTGCGATCTGGTTGTCTTCGTCGAAATCGGGAAGTGGCGGCGGAAAAGCTCGCAAAGTCTAGCGATGCGAAAAATCAAGGACGAAACTGAGATGAGGCCTGTCCCGCTTGTAAGGAAGCCCGAATCTGACCCGGAAAGATCTCCTCTTTATTTGGAAAGAAGGAAGAGCTGCAGGATTGAAGGGATCTTGGCGAGATTTGGGGGCGGCAGCGGAAAACTCGTGCGCGTGTGCCCTAGCTTCAGGTGAACACCAGATAGAATAGGGGTGAACCCGCCCGGGTTCACCAGCCCATGAAGTATACTGGGGTCGGGCTGATTTAATAGAAGCACGGGTGAACCCGCTGGGGTTCACCAGCCTGTGAAGCATTCTAGAGTCTTTTGGTGTTCGAAAAGATGGTGAACCCCATGGGGTTCACCTGCCTGTGAAGCTCACAGGATGGTTCCTGCGCAGATAGAATACTGGTGAACCCCGTCGGGTTCACCTGCCTGTGAAACGCTCTGGTCACAAAGTCTGGGCGTGCTGTACAGTGCACTTCATGGGTGAACCCCATGGGTTTCACCAGGCCGTGATTTGCACTGATTAACTCAGAAAATTCTGGAAAAATTCCCATGCGCTCCAACTTCCTCTTACAACATAAAGAGGCATTAAATTAGTAGCGATCCCCTCTAGAAAACTAAAATTAAATGAAAACAAAACAACGTTCTAAAACACTAACTAATGACAATGAAAAATTATACATAAAAACTAAAATCAATCAAAAACTTGGGTTGCCTCACAAGAGCTCTAGGTATAGGTCGGTAGCTCGACCATAAGAGTTTTCAAAGTTGCAAGTTTGGGAAGTCTGAAAGAGCTAGAGCTTCTTCTCTTTCGACCCGCTCATCTTCGAAGTAGTGCTTGAGGTAGTGCCTGTTAACTGTGAAACTTCTAGTTCGTTCTGTCCAAATTGTGATGGCACCATAAGGTTGAACTTTCTAAACTGTAAAAGGACCGGACCATCTCGTGCGAAGCTTTCCTGGGAATAGCCGAAGTCTTGAATTGAATAGAAGTACTTTGTCTCCTTTATGAAATTCTTTCTTTGCTATGCGCTTGTCGTGCCAAAACTTGGTGCGTGCTTTGTAGCTCTTGGCATCTTTAGTGGGTTTTGTCAGGGTGGGTCCCAATGGTTCCATTTCTCTTCTGTAGGGCTCAACATTTTGTGTGCCTTTTTCCACAACGTCAATACTGCAGCATGTGCCTGCAAGAGAAGGTTTTTTCAAGGTGTCAGTCAAATCAAATTGAATAACGTTGCCACAGATATTCAAAGACAGTTTCTCATTCTTGACATCCATGACAGCGCCTGCAGTGGCAAGAAAAGGTCTCCCCAGAATGATAGGGAGCCTGTCATCCTCATCAATCTCCAAAATAATGAAATCAGCAGGAATAAAGTAATCTCCTACTTTAACACGTACGTCATCTAAAATACCAACTGGGTGACACACAGATCTATCTGCAAGCTGTATAGAAATACTAGTTGGTTGCAAATCCCCTAGGTCTAGCCTTTTACAAAGTGATAATGGCATGAGGCTAATGCTTGCTCCTAGATCGCACAAAGCTCTCTGAAAGGATATCTCCCCAATCTGGCAGGGTATGGAGAAACTGCCTGGGTCTTTAAGCTTCTGAGGGAGGTTATTCTGAATGATGGCGCTGCACTCCTCAGTAAGTGCAACAGTCCCTTGATCCTCTAGCTTTCTCTTATTTGATAAGATGTCTTTCAGGAATTTTGCATAAGTCGGCATCTGCGAAAGAGCATCAACGAAAGGGATGTTAATATAAAGTTTCTTTAATACTTCTAAAAACTTACCGAACTGCTTGTCTAATTTAGCCTTGACAAGACTCTGTAGAAAAAGAATCGTTGGCTTGTATGCAGGCGGTCCCACGTAGGGCCGCTCCTCTTCAGCTGGTTCAGGTGCCATCGGTGTTACATCTGAATGCAGTTCCATAGGTCCGGTAGTCAACTCATCTATCCTGTCATCAGTCGGCATCTTTGGGTCTTCGAGTTGTTTGCCACACCGAGTGGAGATTGCATTGCAATGCTCCCTCGGGTTTACCTCTGGTTGGGATGGAAGCTTGCCTGGTGCTCTGGAAGATGAGCTAGCGTTCTGGGCTAGCTGACTCTCTAGCATTTTGTTGTGTGTTTCCAGGGAGTCCATCCTTGTCATCATCATCTTCATCATGTCTGTAAGTCCTTCAAGTTGCTTGCTCAGATTTGAATCATTATTGGGCCTTGGTTGTGGTGGTGGTGCATTGTAGTTCCTAGCCTGAAATCCTGGTGGTCTGAAATTGTTCTGTTGGAGTTGCCTAAAGTTTCCTTGTGGGGGCTGGGCTTGTTGTGGTGGAACTTGTCCAGGTTGAATTGGTTGAGTTGTCCGGTAAGAGAAATTTGGGTGGTTGCGCCACCCTGGATTGAATGTGTTCGAGTATGGATTGTTGTTCGGGTTAAAATTTCCAACAGCATTCAATTGCTCAAAGTTGATTGCACCCATCTGTCCATCTCCTACCTGGCAATCTGTCCCTGCATGACCTACAACTCCACAGACCTCACAAGAAATAGAGTTAGTATCCATCGAATTAACAGACCAAGAGTCAAGCTTTCTAGTCAGATTATCCACCTTAGCCGTAAGTGCAGTCAAAGAGTCAAGGTCATACTTACCTGACTTCTTGGTAGAAGTACCTCTCTCAGATGTCCATTGGTGATGGTTAATCGCCATGTCCTCGAGAAGGTTCATTGCATCTTCAACTCTCCTATTCATCAAAGCGCCTCCTGCTGCAGCGTCCACTGTAAGTCTTGTGTTGTTATCCAAACCACTGTAGAACGTTTGGATCAAAACCCAAGTTTCAACTCCGTGATGTGGACACATCCTTTGGAGCTCTTTAAACCTCTCCCAAGCTTCGTATAGGGATTCTCCATCTTTTTGCATGAAACTCGTTATCTAATTTCGCAATTGAATTGTCTTTGATGGAGGAAAGTACTTAGAGAGAAAGGCTTGAGAAAGCTCTGCCCATGTTCTTATCGAAGCAGCAGGTAGTGTGTGCAGCCAAGCTCTCGCTCTGTCCCTCAAAGAGAAGGGAAATAGTCGCAACCTGATAGCATCAGCAGACACACCGTTAATTTTCAACATATTGCAATATTCTAAAAAAATAGAGAGGTGCATGTTGGGGTCCTCAAGAGGAGAACCACCAAACTGGTTTTGTTACACCATAGAAAGAAGAGCAGGTTTTATTTCAAAGTTATTGCCCTCAACAGCGGGCCTAGCAATTCCTGATTGAAAACCATAAGTATAGGGAGCAGAATAATCATTCAATGTCCTGTTGTTGTAGTTGCTCCCCATTGGTTGTGGTATTCGGTCATTGTTTGCATCAAGCTGAATGTGCCTCCATCTGATTTTCTCCTTCTGGATGGTTCATGACTTCTTTCTTCAGGATTTGATTTTGCTTCCTTCTTGTCCTGAAGGTGCGCTTGATTTCTGGATCAATGTCAAAGAATGTACCTGCCCTAGAACTTCTTTGCATAAAATGATCAGTTAAAATTACAAAGTTCTAAGACAACAAGTAAATAAAGAGAGAAAGAAAATAACAGTGCAGTAAAGAAAATCTAACATAAGGCCTAGTCTACCAATTCTCAGAAGTATACTAATATCAACCGTTGTTCCCCGGCAACGGCGCCAAAAACTTGACACATCCCGCAAGTGCACGGTTATGTTGAAGTAACATAAAAGATGTCGAATCCCACAGGGAACAAGGTTGAGTACCAGAAAGTCCAAGCCCTGATAGCTAGGCAAATCGAAATTGGGTTTTGAAAATAGAAATCGAAAACAAGTAATCAACACTACGACGGTAGGAAATAAATATGAGAGAGATATCGGGACTTTGGTTTCCACCACGATGACTACTTTAATCGCACAAGGTAGATGTCGGTTATTAGGATTATTGATTTTTGCACAAGGAATCTAACCCTAAGGTACAAGGTGCCCTCTCTCGAGTCTACACCCCGGTGTTCGGCTTAGATCGATCTCCTACTCTCGCGGTGGATCGTTCTAAGACGAACCCAATGAGTTCTATGGCAGATTATAAAACCCTCGAGCGAAGACCAAGCACTCTCGTGTCGAGGTCTTGCAAGTTTTACTAAGGGATTCCACCCTTACGATCCTTCTCTCATATGAATCGTAATGGCTAACACGTGAAAATACTCGGCCAAGGTAAAATCACAAAATAAACACTTCAAAGTAAAATATGCTCACAACACAATCCAAATAACAGAATAAAGATAAAGTTTGCAATTAAATTCGTCAACGGGTTTCAACCAAGCCCCGAAATAGGGTTTACACTACAATCATCATTGAAACTGTAACAACCCACTTAGTAAGCAAACTATTTATTAACTTGGTGAGCCGATTTGCAACATGGCCCAATCTATTAAAATGCTTAAGCCCAAGTTAACAATAGCAAGCCCACTAAGCCTTATATACCATATAATCTCTTCTCCCACTTCCAATATGGGACTAAACTCGGGGTATTACAATCTCCCCCACTTAAGACTTGACGTCCTCGTCAAGCCCAAACCTTAACACATGCCCAAGAATCATCCCTTAGTCGGCAGCATGTGAGGTCAGCCCAAAGGTGGCTCCACCATCCTCGGTAGCCCTTTCCTATTGGCCTCTCACCATGCTTAGGACTAAGTTTTGCTCTGATACCATTTGTAACAACCCACTTAGTAAGCAAACTATTTATTAACTTGGTGAGCCGATTTGCAACATGGCCCAATCTATTAAAATGCTTAAGCCCAAGTTAACAATAGCAAGCCCACTAAGCCTTATATACCATATAATCTCTTCTCCCACTTCCAATATGGGACTAAACTCGGGGTATTACAGAAACGCTCAAAAATCTCTCTTTTAACATACGAAGATCACAAGGAAGAGTTTCTAAGAGATAGGAGAGGATAAACCGAAGCAAATCCGCAAGAATCATGACGCTCTGATGATCAGATCTCCAAAAATTGCCTTGGAATCGTGTTGTCGCCTTGTTCTTCCACCTGCGCCACTTCGTCATGTGATTCCTCGATAATTATGGCAAGAAAATTAGGGCTTTTATGTCCTACACGTTCACCTTCGAAAGAGCTTTCCATAGACACCACACTTGCCAAATTCGGACTCCAAACAGGTGAGAAATCATGGAAAAACCGAGTAAAGGTCGGTCTCGCGCTTGCCTGGATCAGAATCACGTGTGAATCCCGCCGGGTTCACTTGGCCATGACTCATTCTGTGAGGTCTGGCGAAAGAAGCGCGGTGAACCCCGCTGAGTTCACCTGGCCGTGCTTTGCTCTAGACTGTTTTCGGCCAAAAGGAATTCTGGTGAACCCCGCTGGGGTTCACCCGGCCGTATTTTTCAGGCTAACTCCGTTTTGGTCCAAATTTGACGTGTAGCTTCGTATTCGCATAAGAAATCATCTCATGGCCTTAGAATCTCCAAAATACGTCAAAAAAGGGTGATTTTACCTGAAATTCCACAAAAACACCAAAAAGTAAAGATTCCGAAGATATGAAGGAAATAAGCCTATAAAGAGTATAAAAGTGTCAAAATAAGCCTAGATTTATCATGAAATGACCATCAAAATTACTACCAAAATGCAAGGCATACGATAACACCCCCATGTCCCATAAGAAAATTAAGCTAGCATGATGGAAAGATTACAGTATACCATAATTTCAGATGATCAGGATTCGAGAAGGAGAGAAAAATTACAAAACAGGATGCTGTAATGAAATTACAACACCGTAACATGCACTGGACATGATGAACAGTGGCGGGTGCCCACTATTTCGTTGATTTCTCCCACGATCGGATTCCTCTCGCTCTGAAACTTCTGGCGTGTGTTCTCCTCTTTCAGGCGAAGCTTCATTTCAAATTTCGTGGCCGGAGGTGGTCTGTGGGTGGAGAATTGATGAACCCTAGAGCGGCGGCGATTCTCTCAAATTCTTCGTGGATCCCTGATAAAAATTGTTCCTTCCCTTTCAAAAACGTTTCCCTGCTAATGCTCAGCGTTCCCCTTCTTTCGGATCTTCAATTCGTGCCCAAAAGCCTAAGAAATCACAAATTTAAGTTTCTGGCAGAACAATTGGGCATCTGGGTGAAAATTATGACACCGTGATGGAAATTACGGTAGTACCATAATTGCTGCGAGATCTTCTGTATGGAATCTATTCTAAATTACGGCACCATAAGGTATATTATGGTAGTGTCATAATTGCCTCTGAAATCTCTGAAGTCTCGGTAAGAAATTGGTCTGAAATTATGGTACCTTGAATAATTTTGCGGCACTGCCGCAATTTGCTAAAAAAAATCATTATGGCACTGCCGTAATTTCACTAGAATATTTGGTTTGACTTGAAATTTCATGTGTAGTCTCCTCTTGATGATAAGAATCTGCCCATGTGTTGGATTTGCTTGAAAACCCATCAAAACGATGCCTTTTTACCTGAAATTGATCAAAAACTAAGAAAAGTGTAGATTCTAAAATATTTGATAAAAAAGGCATAAAATAAGCAAAGGAGCATGAATATGACTCAGGAGGATGATGGAATAAGTAAGAAATATGCTATGAAATTTAGAGTCATCAATCGCCCGTTAGATAGATTTTTGGTTTAAATGTTTTATAAATCTTTGTGTTGAATATTTATGATTGCTTATTCAAACCTTGTTGTGCTTATTTCATGGAATTGGTTTGGCCGAGTTTTATACACATTTTAGATGTTACAAGAAGAACCAAGAGGTGAATCGTAACGTTTGATCCACTTTGTTTGAACTAGTAACCTTAACCACGAAAGTAGGTTTCGAGGGTTTAGTGAATTATCATAGAGCTCATTGGGCCTGTCTCAAATCGAGAAGCCACGAGAGTAGGAGATCGACTTGGGTAGATACCGGATTGTGCTGATGAGAGTGGGCAATCCATACAAGTGGATAGATGGCCTTCAACAATTTTAGATTTTAGTATTTGATTGTTTAACGTTTTATCTTTATCTTTTAGCATGGAGAAACCTGATGTCCCAATCTTTCTAGAAATGCATTTCTCCATAGTAGTTGCTAAACTTCCGAATATATTTTGTTAGTTTAATTAGAATTTCAAAACCTATTTCGATTTGTCTAGAGGACAATTGCACAATAAGTCGGTACTTGACACTTAGTCCCTATGGATCGATAACTCTTATTACATCGATAGAAACCATGCACTTGCGGTAAATCTATCAGGCTCATAAAGTGTGCAAGCTAAAGAGATTCATTTATGAATTGAAGCAAACCTCTCAAAGTTGGAATCGACATTTTGATGAGGCAATAAGAGATTATGGCTTCATCAAGAAAGAAGAGAATGTATGTGTGTGTAAAACATTCAATAGGTGCATTGTGATCTTTCTGGTCTTGTATGTTAATGACATACTACTCATCGAAAATGACATCCCAACCCTTCATGTTGTGAAAAAATGGTTAGATAAGTGTTTTAAGATGAAGAACTTAGGTGAGGCTGCTTATATATTCGGCGTGAGGATCTATGAAAATAGATCTAAGAAGCTCATAGCCCTGAGTCAGAGTACCTATATTGAGAAAGTAGAGGTTCAACTTGGAGAATTTCAAGAATGGATTCCTACTAGTAAGGCATGGCCTAACTCTCTCTAAGAGCTAGTGTCCTTCAACATAGGCTGAGAGAGATGACATGTGTCGAGTTCCCTATGCTTTAGTAGTAGGATTGATCATGTATGCGATATTGTGTACCAGACTAGATGTGGCTTATGCCTTGAGTATAACTAGTCAATATCAATCAAATCTAGGTGTTCAACACTGGGTATAGAACATCCTTAAGTATCTCAGAAGGACTAAAGATTTATTCTTGATCTATGGAGAATAAAAAGAGCTCAATGTGTAGGGCTACACTAATGCCCCATTCTAGTTTGACATAAATGATTTTAGATTGTAGTTAGGCTATGTGATCTGTCTAAATGGAGGTGTTGTGAGCTGGAAGAGCTTCAAGCTGTCCACAGTAGTAGATTCTACAACTAAGGCTGAGTATATTGCAATTTTTCAGGTAGCTAAAGAAGTGGATTAGAAAGTTCATTTGTGAACTTGAAATGGCTCCAAGTGCTATGGATCCTATTGGGCTCTATTGTGACAATAATGGAGTTATTGCATAGGCAAGGGAACCAAGGTCTCACTAGAAATCCAAACATATACTCAACCGTTTCCACCTGATCAGAGAGATCATTGATAGAGGTGATGTAAAGATATGCAAATTTAGCATTGAGAACAATCTAGCAGATCCACTGACCAAAGCTTTGGTGCAACATAAGCATGACAGTCGTAATAGAGATATGAGGTTGAAGTTACTCAAAAACTAGTTTTAGTGCAAGTAGGAGATTGTTGGTGTACATACCCTAAGGACCAATTGTTTGGTCCATCCATGTACTATATTTAAAACTAAATCTTGATAATTTGCTTCCCACTAACAAAACTTTGCAAATAGTGGATCAAGATGTGAGAAGTCCGACCGATCTATTGATTGATATGCTTGCAATAATAAGTGGATTCATAATACCTATTGTTTTATCATTATGGATATTGAAGAAGATTTAATTGCATATATTATATTTGGAAGACCATTTTTAGCCACAATATGAATTTAAGAGAAATAAGATTATGATAACAATTATGATCCTGAAATATTAAATGACATAACTTTTGTAGGATTATCTCAAAATATAAAACCCACATGATTTTATTTTTAGAGTCAAACTAATGACCTAAAAGAAAGTGCCTCAACCCAAAATTTTTATTTTAATTATAGTTTTTTTATTATTTTTTTAATTTTATTTTTTAATTTTCTTTTGAATCTAACCTCTAACTAATTCTTATTTATTTTTGCAGCTACAAATTTAGCAATCTAACTTAATATACTTGCTTCTTACCATTTGTATTATTTTTAGAGAAATTTTTAATAATTTTTATATAGTGTGATAATCATGGATGTGATTACAACTTAAACATGTAATGGTTGGAAATCACGGATGTGAACTCGCGTCAGAATAGAATCACAGCCAATGACTCTCCTCTGATGTCTCCTTCTTCAATGGGGAACTTCGCTGACCTAATTCATACCTTCTCACGCATTCAGCCTGCCTCCCCAAGTAGGGGGGTCTGTAAATTTAGTTTTTACCGATTACCGAAAAATTTGGTAAAATCAGTTAGGTTAAAAAATTTTTGGTTTCAGTAACAGTAATTGATTTCATGTAAATCAGTTTTCAGTATTCAGTATCAGTTTTTAGGGTTTGGTTCGGTAAAAAACCAAATTACCGATATAATTAGTTCCTGCAAAATGACCAAATCGATCTTTCCCTAACTGTGAGAACAGCATCAACACGTTAGCTGACCTAACTGGCTGGTTTACTATTGGTTGTGGTACCAATGATGGAGAGGAAGATTCACCCTCATCCCTTACTGCTGCTTGTACTAGAGGGGAAACATGTGGTGCTGCTTCTAAGGGTACTGAGGCTTCATACCCACTTCTTCTTCTTGTAGGGGCCCTAGGTAAGTTTTGAGGTAACTGTACCTCAGCTTCAGGAGGATTTATAGCTTCTCCATTGTTGTGGGCACTCACTTTATGACTTCCACCTCCACGGCCTCTACTTCCTTGACTTGGGATTGCTCTGGCTCTAGTTTTTGGTGCCATCCTGCCAACAAAATAGCATGTTATATAATAAATGTTTACTTATTCATTTATTTTAACCTTAACCCAATCCTAGTCCCGAGGTTCCTATGTCCTTAGGCTTTCTTACTGAAACCTATAGCTTTGATACCAATAAAATTATTACGTCCCAGCGGAAATCTAGCTATTCCTTTAGCTGAGGGTTCCCCAGGGAGATCACAATATTAATAGGAACCAAAGAACTTTTAATAATCACATATCCTTTATTTAATAAACAATCCAAATTTAACATCAACCGTTTATTAATACAATCTCTAAAACATACTATGCAAATTATCAATTGAAATAAAAATACAAAAGACAAACTATCTCAACTTGGGCTGGTATCTATCAACTCTATCCCTTACAGAAGCTAACTCTGTACCTGGAAGAGAAACAAAGGAAGTTAGCAAAAATGGTAAGTAGGAATCAACAAGTATGGTGAAGGAGTCAAATAACAAGATATTACAATGACTGAAACAATATACAAATAATACACAGAATGTCATGGAAATGATGACACCAAAATATATAATATATTTTGTATCATTTTATATATATTTTCATGCTAAATTGAAGATCCTTTGCTTATTTTTATACTAAATTTATCAAATATTGCAAAATCTACTTCTGTTTTGGTTTTTCATGATTTTCAGGTAAAAAGGCACTATTTTAAGGCATTTTCAAGCAAAATCAAAGACATGGAAGAGTTACCATCATCAAGAGGAGATCACCTGACAAATTTCACGTAAATCAGAGCAACAACCAAAATACGGTAGTGCCGTATTTTATATTACGGTACCGTATTTCCGTACGCTACCATAATATCATAGCACTGCCGTAATTTGGTGATTTTTTTGAATAGAAGATTTTGTGTAAAATACGGCACTACCATAAAACTTAACATTGTCATATTTTGGAGCGCATTCAGAATAGATTTAATTGCTGAAATTACAGCACTATCGTAAACCATTTTATGGGCCGTATTTGCTAGAGATTTTGGAACAGAGAACTCGACTAAAATTATGGCACTGCCGTAATATGTTTCACGGGCCACAATTTTGACTCAGGGTTCACAGAACTAAAATACGGCAATGCCGTAAAATAAAACACGACCGTATTTTCTACCTGGACGCGCGATATTTTCAGGCTCGATTCTTGCGCGGACCATATCTTTTGATCTAGAAGTCCAAATTGAGATTTGAAAGATACTACAGACTCGTCTTAAAGAGGAGAAGAGACAGGAAGTGAAAGCAGAATTTTTATCTAGAATCGAAAGAGCAATCAACAGAGAGGCGCTTAGGGTTTGGCCTCATGCCGAGAGGCATAGAGGGCACCTCAGGCCGTGATTTTTACACAAAAGCTTCATTTGGAGGAGAAGACAATAGTCCAGAAGTTTCAGAGCAAGACGAGTTCGATTGGAGAAGAAATCAATGAAAGAGCGGCGCCGACACTGTTCACTCGCATAATTACGGCTGTAATTTCTATTACAGCCGTGTTGTAACGTTATTTCTCCCTTCTTTTTATTTTCTAATCATTCTAAATAATGGATTATTGTATTTCTTCTTCCATGCAAGCTGAAACATATTTGGGACATGGGGTGTAATCCCCTTTGATTTCTTGATGATTAGATAACTTTTTATCTTCGTCAGAATAGTTTTATGATGATAATTTTACTTATGCGAATAATTGCACATTGATTCTCCATAGATTGATGTTATTATTCATGTTTTAGAGTTCTTGCAATAAGGACCGAAAGGTGACTTGCTTGAGAACTTGGAACCCTAGAATTGCATGTTAGGAACTCTCTTAGGTTAGTTCTTAATTATTTGATTTTATTGATTTTATTGCCATGATGATAATTTGAATATAGGGTGGAGTTATTGTATTAAACTTGATTTGATCTTGCACGAAAGTGAGGATTGAGTCGTCGGAAAACCATAAGTAGAACTTGTGTTGAGTCTCGGATGCACGAAAGTGATCCTTGAGATTCCACTCGAGACAATCAACTTAGAATTCAGATGCACGAAAGTGATCTTTGAGTTCTTTGATTGATGATTTACTTATCTTTAGCGTTGGGATAGATCCTGCGCGAAAGCGAGGATCGATCCCTGCATGATTGTCTACACGAAAGGGAGAAGATCCCTTTATGAAGTAAATTAAATCTTTATCATGATAAAATTAGTCTGACGACCTTTTATTTTATCTAATCATTGAAATTAAGGTGGATAAAACCCTACTCCCGGTTTATCTCTCTAATTATTTTCCCGTGTGTTTATCGATTATTCACTTGCATCATATTCGATTTGTTTAGTTAGTAAGAAAACAATTATTTGGTACTTAACAATAAGGTCTCTGTGGGATCGATATTTTTCTTTATTACTTCGAGTATCCGTGCACTTGCGGAGATTACAAGTTTAGTGAGAACAAGTTTTTGGAGCCGTGTTAGGGAGTGACAATAGCCATGTACGCCAACACTTAGGTTTTGGCCGCGACACCTGAAATAAGTCTACCTACTTGTATTCATAAGTGTGTCCATTCGGATCACAACAAGTTTTTGGCGCCGTTGCTGGGGACCTTAGTTTTGTTAATATCAAAATAGTTGTTTGTATTGCTAGACTAGGTTTTATTTGTTTTAGATTTAACTTTGATTTTTGTTTTTGCAGGTTTTAGATTTTCAGAAGTTGTGACAGAGCTGTGATTTTCTAAAATTTGTGAATTTGCTTATGTTTTATATTTTCTTTATTTTATATATTCTGGAAAAAAAAAGGGTTTTATTTGATTGATTGGTGTTGGATTATCTTTCTGTTCTTGATAGATTTGAAGATATGTCTTTTAATTTCAACTCGTGGGCAACTGAAAGAGATGAGGTATATATGCCCTATGAAGATGATTCATCATGCACTCTTCAAGATAAGTTAGATTTTATCTCTCGTCAAATAGACACTTTAAATATGCATCCTGTTAAGACATCTTATTCTTCTATGAGTTGTGATATTTGTGGATGTTTTGGTCATTATAGTTCTAATTGCCAAATTTTAATTTCTCCAAATTCCAATTTATCATGTTATGAAGATGATCAATATAATTCTGGATGGGAAAATCAAACTTCTTTTTATGAGGATTGCTCAAATCATGTTTCTGAACCATACTTTGAAGATACTTAAAAATCTAGGTTATAATCCATGCTTGAAAAATTCATGTCAAATCAAAACCAATTCATGACAAATCAAAGTAAAGAAATTGAAGATCTTAAGGAGATAATTGGTCTGCTTGCTTTTAATGTAGAATCTTTAACTGCTAATTCTGAATTTTTGCAAACCCAGTTAGTACAACAAGCATGTTTATTTGAGTTTGAAACTGAAGAACTTGATTTAGAAAAATCCCCCTTTGATTATGATTGTTTTAAGATTGAGCCTTATGTGAACGTTAATGAATCTCACTCTGGTTTTGATAATTGTGAAATTGATTCTTTTGATAATTTATTTGTGAAAAAGTTTGAAGAAATTGAAATTGAAAAACCCTCTTTTGATGATATTGATTCTTTTGATGATATATTATTTGTGGTTAATTCTGATGAAGGATATGAGGGGACTAATTTAGAAAAATCTTACTCTAATTTTGTTGATAATTTTGATATTGATAGATTATTTGATGACAAACATGTGGAACTTGAAAAGGATTTGAATATTGCAAAAATTGATGAATCTCACCATGATGATATTTTGCCCATATCTAATGTTCAATCTTATGATTTATTTAAAAATTTATGCTTTATTGATGAATCTAATTTAAGACAGAAAGAATGTTTTGATGATCCAATGCTTAGATCTTTTGATGAAAGTCCTATGGCAATTCAAGATTTAAATTTGAAGAAGGGACTAATGATTTTACTCTATGATGAATTTAGGAAGATCATTGAATATCCTTTGATTGAAGTTGAAAATTTTGATTTTGATTTCCTCATATTAAAGAAAGTCACATTGATTGTGATTTATTTAAAATTTTGGATATTTGAATTAGTGGCTAAACTTTTTGGACAGCGGAAAAAGAAAATTCATGGTTCTGTCCATTTTCTTTTTGGATCATTAAATCTTATTTTTGGGTATGACTACTTTTCATAAAAAATTCACTGGCTGCTCTACTTGCTTTCTACATGTTATAGCTTCTTTTGCTTCCAGATCCAGAAATCTTCAAGAGCAACTGTCTTCCACCTCTAGCTACCACTGCATTTGCCTCTGACATCACTGTTTTCAGTCGTCAACACTGGATTATACCATCAGCAGACTCTTACTTCTTCTACTGCCTCTATTTCCATTGATTTGATTTATTTATGCAGCAAACTCTTCATTAGTGACTGATTTTTTTATCTATGCAGCATTATTTCTGGCACCCATCGGCCGACGATCTCACCTCCAGGACTGTATTCTCTAGCAGGTCACTAGAGATTACTCACTCTACTGTTGACATCATCATCATTGCTAGTAGCTTTTCAGCTAGCATCTGTTCCACCTCTGCTACTCACCTACATTGGCTCTTTCTCTGATTTTCCTTTGAAAATTTTTTTTAAGAGACTATTTTTAGACTGAGCCTTATGCACCTTAAATTGTGCAGGTAAAATTTTTTCAAAAGGCACATCTTTGGACCTAGTAGCATCTGCCCCAACACTATTTTTGGTCTGAGCCTCGTGTATTTTTGGTCCGAGCTTGCTATATAGTTTTGTGAGTATCGTTTGCACTCTCTTATTCATGATTATTTCATATAGTTGCATCTTTGATTGTATCACTCACTGAGATTTCTACTCGATGTGGTCTCTTGGATCTATCGTTTTACACTTTTGACCATGATCTTATGAGTTTGATGCTTCACACATTTTGCATTGATTTCGACATATTTTGATGTTTAAAAAGTTTTATGATGAAAAGTGTATGGATTTTTTTTTTATAATGATGATGAGTATACTCTTGATTTATATTATTGATGACTTGATTGATTGATGATGAATAAATTCAAATTCATGATTAGAGACAAACCCTATCATGTTAGATTTATTTCTTCAATGCATATCTATTTTTGAAATTTGGCATTAGTTGATGCATGAAATTTTGGGCAGATGTGTTATTTGAGGAATAAGACCTAAAGGTGAAACTACTCCTTTAAATAAAATGAGCATATGAGTATGATTTGTGAATTCATATCAATTGATCAACCTAATAGATGTTTAGTCTATTTTGCTATTTGTTGGGAAGGAAGAATCCAAGATCCATAAAAATAGTGAGAGACTCCCCTACTTGGCACTATGTAAAATTGATAGTGATACCTAAGACATGGGTTGAAGTCTATATAAAAAAAATAATGAGAGAAAAATAATAATAAGACTCCTCTACTTGGCACTATGTAAAATTGATAGTGGTACCGAAGAAAAGAGTTGAAGTCAAAAATAAAAAGTATGTATCTATGTGGGTACACGCCATCCATGCAAAAATAACAAAATACATGAAAAAAAATTATGTATGGAAAAAGATCTTGGAAACTTAACTCCTGTAAACAAAAGCATGATAAATTTGAATTGAAATTAGGTGAAATCATGAGATTGAAAATTCTAATTATTATACAAGTTGCAAAGTTTTATTTGATTGAATTGTGGATCTAGAGGGTTGAGTTCTAAGGATAATATGTTTATTTGAAGTTTTGTGAAACAATTGATGGAATTTTTCAATGATGATTGTATTTTAGAAATTTATTGAGCATGAAAAGATTTATTTTTTAATCAATTTTTGATTTTTGCTTAAGGACAAGCAAAGTTTGAGCCTTATGTATTTTGATGACACCAAAATATATAGTATATTTTATATCATTTTATATATCTTTTCATGCTAAATTGAAGATCCTTTGCTTATTTTTATGCTAAATTTATCAAATATTGCAAAATCTACTTTTGTTTTAGTTTTCCATGATTTTCAGGTAAAAAGGCACTATTTTAAGGCATTTTCAAGCAAAATCAAAGACATGGAAGAGTTACCATCATCAAGAGGAGATCACTTGACAAATTTCACGCAAATCAGAGCAACAACCAAAATACGGTAGTGCCGTATTCTATATTACGGTACCGTATTTCCGTACGCTACTGTAATACCAGAGCACTACCGTAATTTGGTGAAATTACGGCACTACCGTATTTTTCGAACAGCAGATTTTGTGTAAAATACGGCACTACCGTAAAACTTAACACTGCCGTATTTTGGAGCGCATTCAGAACAGAGTTAATTGCTGAAATTACGGCACTGCCGTATTTTGGAGCACATTCACAATAGAGTTAATTGCTGAAATTACGGCACTGCCGTAAACCATTTTACGGGTCGTATTTGCCAGAGATTTTGGACTAGAGAACTCGACTGAAATTACGGCACCGCCGTAATATGTTTCACGGGCCGCAATTTTGACTCAGGGTTCACAGAACTAAAATACGGTATTGCCGTAAAATAAAACACGACCGAATTTTCTACCTGGATGCGCGATATTTTCGGGCCCGATTCTTACGCGGACCATATCTTTTGATCCAGAAATCCAAATTGAGATCCGAAAAGATGCTACGGACTCGTCTTAAAGAGGAGAAGACACAGCAAGTGAAAGCGGGAATTTTTATCCAGAATCGAGAGAGCAATCAATAGAGAGGCGCTTAGGGTTCAGCCTCGCGCCGAGAGGCATAGAGGGCACCTCAGGCCGTGATTTTTACACAGAAGCTTCATTTGGAGGAGGAGACAATAGTCCAGAAGTTTCATAGCAAGAGGAGTTCAATTAGAGGAGAAATCAACGAAAGAACGGCGCTGGCACTGTTCACTTGCATAATTACGGCTATAATTTCTATTACAGCTGTGTTGTAACGTTATTTCTCGCTACTTTTCATTTTTTGATTGTTCTAAATAATGGATTATTGTATTTCTTCTTCCATGCAAGCTTAAACATATTTGGGACATGGGGTGTAATCCCCTTTGATTTCTTAATGATTAGATAACTTTTTATCTTCGTCAGAATAGTTTTCTGATGATAATTTTACTTATGTGAATAATTGCACTTTGATTCTCCATAGATTGATGTTATTATTCATGTTTTAGGGTTCTCGCAATAAGGACCGAAAGGTGACTTGCTTAAGAACTTGGAACCCTAGAATTGCATGTTAGGAATTCTCTTAGGTTAGTTCTTAATTATTTGATTTTAGTAATTTTATTGCCATGATGATCATTTGAATCTAGGGTTGAGTTATTGTATTAGACTTGATTTGATCTTGCACGAAAGTGAGGATCGAGTCGTCGGAAAACCATAAGTAGAACTTGTGTTGAGTCTTGGATGCACGAAAGTGATCCTTGAGATTCCACTCGAGACAATCAACTTAGAATTCGGATGCACAAAAGTGATCTTTGAGTTCTTTGATTGATGATTTACTTATCTTTAGTGTTGGGATAATCCTGCGTGAAAGCGAGTATCGATCCCTGCATGATTGTCTGCACGAAAGTGAGATGATCCCTTTATGAAGTAAATTAAGTCTTTATCATGATAAAATTAGTCTAACGACCTTTTATTTATATCTAATCATTGAAATTAAGGTGGATGAAACCCTAGTCCCAGTTTATCTCTCTGATTATTTTCCCGTGTGTTTATCGATTATTCACTTGCATCATATTCGATTTGCTTAGTTAGTAAGAAAACAATTATTTGGTACTTAACAATAAGGTCTCCGTGGGATCGATATTTTTCTTTATTACTTCGAGTATCCGTGCACTTGCGGACATTACAAGTTTATGGACAACAAGTTTTTGGAGCCGTGTCAGGGAGTAACAATAGCCCTGTACGCCAACACTTAGCTTTTGGCCGCGACACCTGAAATAAGTCTACCTACTTGTATTCATAAGTGTGTCCTTTCGGATCACAACAGTAAATCATCAAACTGGCCAACATATCTCAATCAAGAGCCGCACTCATTTTCAGAGTGTTTACACTGTTGCTCGTGCAATAGAACGACTGTCCTAAACAGCCCGGAGTGTTGCATCTAACAATGGCATCCGTAGTATTGTCCCGAGGACAACTAGTGGTGCCCTAATCGGTAAACAGATAGTCCAATACGCGTCGGAACTATAAACCACATAAACAGGCCACTGGTGAATAAATCATCCAGGTCAGAGGTCAATATATATCACAACTTTAACATAATAGATATTTAATTGTTCCACACACTCATGTGTCAATATCACAGATACACAATTGTTCAACTATGCTCATATGTCAATATATCAGATATCTCAACACAATTTTGTTAATCATGCATACAGAAACAGAATATGACCAATGAACAAGATAATTGAGGTCAACTGAATTTCAGAAACAAATCAAGCAGACGGAACAATTAGATATTAGTGTCAATCAATTCTAACATATGCATCATATATCAAACCAAAGGATTAAGCAGCAAATCCTATAATTCTTGACACTGTAAGAAAGGAGTAGGGTAATATTCCTACCTCAATTACTGTTATTCTGAATTCTTTTGAAAAGCCAATAAGTTGTTTATCAAACGGTACAAGCCAACTAGTGGATCAATTACTCTGAAACATGAATTTGTTCATATACTCTATCAATAAATATCCTAACTTGAAAACCAAGGCTACCAACATGTAGAACATAACCCTAAACCTATAGAACCAGTCTTAGATCCAGTGAACCGGACCTAAAACCCACTGAACCGGACAGAATTGCAGTGAACTGATCAAATTTACCCTGAACCAAGTCAGACTGAGACTTAGAACTTAAATTACTCAAAATATAAAAATCATCTAAAGTAACAAGTACCATTAGATAGGAAATTTCATAAGCTTTCCAACGGCTACCTGAACCGGCCCAGATTCGACCGAATTGGGGTCGAACTAGTCCAAATTCAAGCACTGGACCGAAAGTGAAATTGAACCGCTCAATACTGTTGAACCGGTTCAAATAGATTTCAAACGCAGTCGGCCGGTTTATTTCCAAATAAACCGGACCAAACCCTAAAATCAAAATGAACCGATCGTTTGCCCGCGCCGCCCGATCGCCGCCGTGCAAGGCCGCCGAACTTGCGTCCACTACTTGGACAGGCGAGCTCCCGAGGGTGCATCGAATGTCCGTTCGCCGCCAAACTTTTCCAGTCAGTTTGAAATGACAAAACAAGGCTACACGACCGGCTGCGGCGAGCTTTCGACCCTCGGTCGAAGCACCCGAAGGTAATGACGGTGGCGCCGCCGCCGTCGATACACAAAACTTAACCAAACCTATCTATACCCAAATGAAACTTCACCAAAATTTCAAAGAAACAAACGTACCTTGCTACGAAGATATATCGTAGCCCAGAACAAAGGGATCGTCGTCGACGGCTGCACAGAAGGTGGAAGCGGCTGTAACTCCGGCAAATTCCTTCTTACTTCGATTTCTCCTTCTTGACAGCTCGTCCAAACTCGAAGAGAGACTAGGGTTCGTGTATGACAAACGAGAGCAGAAGCCCTCTAAAGTAGGCCCGAGACGCATCCCAGAATAGTAAAAGCGCGGCGGCGACTCAATCGCCGCAAAGTTCAGAGAAGACGATGATTCAACTTGTCGTCCGAAATAAACTCAAAACCAAATCAAGTATAATTAGCGCGGTCATAATATTAAAACACGACTTAGCCCAGTGGTCGGGTTGAGCCCAAATCCCACGCATGGCGCGGGTTAGAATCCCAGTGAACACGATTTTATCGTTTTTTAAAAAAAAATCAACTTCAGCCGGAAATAACAAAACCGAGTGTGGTTTAATTAACAAAACCCAACTCAACCCAATGGTTAGGTTGAGTTTGAAATTTGAGTACGTTGCGGGTTTGAGCGCCCGCGAACGTGTTTAACATTTTTAATATAAAACTTAGCTTTTTAAGCTTTTAAAAATTCAGAAAAAATTTCCTAAAAATCATAAAAATTCTAAAATATAATTTTTGAATTATCAAAAATTAAAATTTAATAAAATCAAGGTTATAACATGAATAGACCTGCCAAAATTTAGATCTTCAAATTTATGGCAGCTTAATTCTTGCAAAGCTAGTTAACTAACTAATGACTTCCATTTGTCCTCTTCCAACTAACTCATCCTTGAACGCAAAGTATTGGATTTGTTCAGTTTTTTTGCCATGGAAAATTCTCTTAGTTACTAAGAGGAAATTGATTCTTTTTTACTTCAAGTTAATGCAGGATGTTTTTGTTGAACTGGTTTAGGACTAGATTATCTTGAAATTTCGCTTCTCATATCACATCCATATTTGAAGCATGAATTTATTTGAGGTTGACCTGATTAGAAAATCTTGTCGTGATTATTGTTGTCATGATTCCTCATCTAAAAAAATTTTGATGCAATTATTTATGGAACTTTTTTATTTTTCCATCCTCTATCAAGTTTTAATTGTAATTTTTATTCCTTTTGTAGTCCATTCTTTGGTAAAATCATGCTTTTTCCCACTTATGCCTGGAACAAGAAACAAAATGCTCAAGGTACAACAGAATGCTCATGCATGATTTATTCTCAATATTATGTATCTTTGCTGCATCTAATTTACATCTCTATTGCAATAGCAAGACAACTGGTGGAGTGGTGGGGTTGGACGGCTGGTGGCATGTGGCTGCTACTCCTTTTTTAGGATAGGAAAATATAGTTAAATCAAGTCATGGATTTGTAAAAAACATCACACCTTGTGATTGGGTGTGTACCCTGTGTGTGGGTGTTTGAAATTTGCACGTGTAATTTGCATATTTAAGTGGTTGTGCTTGTGTGTAATGTGTTTAAATTTGCATTTTTAAGTGGTTGTGTGTGTGATGTATTTAAAGTTTGCAACTTGGACTCAGCAAAGTCAATTTTTATTTGCTTTGGTTGTGTGTAAATGTGTAATGTTACAATGTAGTAATATACTAATGTCACTATTTCCTTAAACAAGTAGATACAGATACTAATAGATTGATATGTTTAGTTTTTGATATTTATTTGGTAGATTATGATATTTTAATATTGGCCGAGTATTTTTCAGTTTATTGTTTTTTTTTGTCAATTTGTTTATTAAGCTAAAATATTAGTCCATTACATTTTTATATAGTAATTCAGTAATTTGTATTATATTTAAGTATTTCACCGAATTTATCAAAAAAATTTGGTAAATTTAGTTTGGTAGCAAATCAGTATTTTAATAATTCAGTTCGATTTTAGTTACTAAAAATTTGATAAAAAAAATTTGATAAATCTAATAATTCGGTATAGGTTAATACGGTATGCTCACCCTATTACCGAGCTTTCTCTTCAACCTTCTAAGCCCGTGAACTCCTTCAACGAGCTTCTGGTTAACCCAGAATGAAAGATAAAGTTTTCTTTGTTCTGTATTTTTAGTTTTGTGCCAACAAACCGACGGAGACCGCGTTGAACTTCTATTACAGCCCCTAGTGAGCTCCAGCCAGCAGGCGAGAGCGAATGGAGTGTGAATCAAGGAAGCCCCTTTTCCGCACGAGTATCCCGTTTCGCCAAAATTTCCAGATTCGCCGGGTTTTCTCTTCGTCAGTGGTGAAATTCCTCGTCCGTCTGGGTGAAGGACTGAATCAATCCTTCTCTTCGACTCCTCCAATGTCGATTATTATGCAGCAGTGACGATCAGGGATGAGCCACACTTCACTGACCTCTTTCCCCTGTTTCAGAAGTAAAAATAGAGCCTCTCTGTTTCCAGCAATCGCCGCCACAACTCTGATCGGATTTCTTTGATTTCGGTCACCGGTTCTTCTTCATCTAGCCGCCAGATTCTTCTCTAAAGATCATCCGATGAATCCCAATTGGTGACCAGCTTCCTGGCTCAACCACCATCAATTCCAGCTGAGTTTCTATTCAGCGAGCAGCTTCTCTACTCAATTCTATTAGGCTGATAGACTTCTGCCGAAGCTTCTTCAACAACTTATCTGGCTGATGAGTTCTCCAGCGAGCAGCCTTTCTGCTTGAACTTTGATCTCTACCGTTATTTTTCTCAGCTGACTTCAGCAAGCAGCTCCACCTGAAATTCCTTCTGACAAACAAATTCAAGCTGAATCTTATCTCTTCTCTATCAAGCAAATTTCAGCCAAGTAAAGGCTTACAACTCTTTTCATTTAAGTTCATTGTTCACCAACCACATTTCTTTTGCAGCGAATTTTAGCACCATATCAGCTATGGCCCTAAAAAACAGAGATCGCATATCAGAATCTTCAGCTAGTCCAAGTGCACCTGAACCCAGTGACAAAATTAAGTTTAGGAGCTATGAATAGCAGCAGACTTTTTACCTTGTTTGAGAGACAATTCGTCAACACAAGACATGACTATAGTCATGCTAGAGATGGGACCAGCCGCAGTACCCCAACTCGCACTAGAGTTCCTATCATCTCTTGATTTGACTTAGACCAACGATGATGACTTAGACCAACGTCAAATTTCCTTTCGGCTGTGAAACCACGAATACATCACGGACTTGACACAAGTAAATAGCTTTTTTTGGTGTGGCTAGGGAATTCAATGAAAAGGCATTTTGGTGAGAGATTACTAGCGAAAAGAACTTTTCCACCAAGAATGCTAAGAGCTTCGTTACTAAGTAACCCATGTTTATGGTATGTTCACCATCTCCTTTCCCATATTATTTTCGGTAGAAGGGAGAGCGAAGGGATGGTATGTCAATCGAAGAACTCTTTTTCGTTTGGAGCATGTTACATGGTTTTAGAGTCAATATCACTTTTTTATTTAACTAAACAACTATCTAGAGTGGTCCACTCTACTAAGGGCACAATAGTTATTAGGGGGATAATTACCCACATTATTTCAGCTGCATGTGTAAACATCATTGGCTAGCGACTCCCTAGGAGTACTAGGATTGATCTAGAGACATGTATAGCCATGAAGATGATAGCTAGAAAGGGAGGAAAATACTATTTGCTATTTCAAAATAACAACCACACTATTGATCTTTCTAATTCTAGAGGACCACGGTCCAGGATAGCAGGAACTATATCTTTATATCTTATATCCCCTCTAATGGTGAGGATAAGCCATCACCAGCAAAGCAGTGAAGGACGACCATCACATCATCTTCTTCCTCAGGAGCAATACTAGAGTGAGTGCTGCTAGCACTCACTCGAAGGCCTCTAGCTTTTATTAGGCTAGCTTGAGAGTAGTTAGAGGTGCTGATCACGTGTTAGAAGCAATGGCACTAAAAGCCTTGATAGTTCAATGATAAAACTTAACACCACATGTTTGCACCACTAGCTCCGAAGACCTTACAATCACAATTAAAGGCACCAATAAGCTTGAACACACTTTTCGTAAGTGCATGGTCGTATTGAAGTAATAAAAATATCGATCCCATAGGGACCCTAGAGTTAAGTACCAATATAATCGTAGTTATGTAATCTAGGTGAATCAATTAGTATGAAAGCAATGTTTAAAAGCACTTTGAAATAAACTTTAATTTGTAAGGAAAGTTTGGGTGCGGGGTTTCACCATAATAATTTTCCTAAAGCAAATTATATCAACATGTGTTAAATTATCTAAGAGTGTTAAAAAGAAATCTACGTTTAAAAATTTATAAGATGTCCCTTTTCATTAGTTCATCCTAGTGTTTAATTAGTTCAATAACCATTTATCACTTTGTTTATCATTCGTTAAACACAATATAGATTATCTTATCCTCAATACAACTTAGCTACTTTCGCAGCCATTAGTTATAAGTTTAATTGTTGGATTCCAAAACTAGAAGTCACCTTTTAGTCCTTGTCCTAGTTTCTAAAGTAATTTAATTAAAAGATCTAAATTATTACATATAAACTAAGTTCCATTAATTAAAGTCTACAATCCTAGCTACTTTCATAGTCTATACTTTATAGGTTTAATTAATGAGTTATAGGGGTTAAGAGTCACCTTTCAGTCTTTGTCCTAACCCCTATGACGTGCAATTAATTAGATTCAATCAATTAAAAGCATCAATAAACTTCTACAATTAACTTAACAAACTTAAATAAAATAAACATCTTGCTAGATATGTATTACAAAAGATAAAATTAAAGGGTTACTCCATAAAGCACAAAAAGCAAGTTTAAGCTATAGTGAATGTCATGAAATTAATCTTAAACTTCAAGTTAATGTTTTACAATTAGTTTATATAAGAGTAAAATAATAAACTTTGCAACTCCAAAATGAAAAATTGCCTAAATATGGATTTTTTTCTCTCTCCTAGATGTGATTGTAATCAGGACCTTGATTGTACTAATAAACTAAGCTTCTTCCTTGTGTGTAGCAGATGTTGTTCTAGCTTTGATCTTCCACGATTTTTGATGAATTTCGATGAAATTTGAACTTTGAACACTTCTTAACTCTTGTCCTTCCTTCTGGTTGAATTTTTCCATCTAATTTCTCGTAACATCGTGGTTATGATAGTTGGAAGTCGAAACTAGGGTTCTGCAATGTTGATGTCTTTCTCACCCTTGATTCGGCGTGAGGAAGCGATGAGAGAAGCCCTAAACTCGTGGAATTATCGCTTTGTGAGTGCTCTCCTAATGCCCTAAGGTTTGAGCTCTTTTTATAGACTCTTAGAGAAGAAATCTGGGTAAATCCAAGAGCTAGTCATCTACCATTATCAGTTCTTCTATAAAAAAAAGAATCACCGGTCATGAATGTCAACTTCGCCTAGAATGACATGAAATTTGTGGGTTGACTTTGTCTCTCTTTAGGAAGTATTATTCTGACTTTACTTTTCACAAAATCCATTACTGTCCTAGAATCATGGTCGATAACTTTTGTTCAATGTTGGACTCTAAATCTTTGGTAAGGGTCCCTTTTTATACTTTGAATATTATTTTGATGAAATCTCTTCATTTTGCTTAAATTTAGGCTATTTTAACTTGAAAAGTCAAAAAGATAGAGAGAATAACATTTTCTATAAAATTTGATATTTAATGTAATTCAGCATACAAATAGAGGAAAATATGACACAAATTTATAAGAACTATACATGAAAAATATTATAAAAATTTGTGTCATCAAATACCCATGACTTAAATAGCAGGTAATACCTTCCTCCCTTCTTGGCTATCATCTTCATAATCATGCATGTCTCTAGATCAATCTTGGTAACTCCCTACTGAGAGTCTGTATCCAAGGAAATTTACACCTGTAGTTGAAATGATGGGAGTAACCATCTCCCCAATGATATTGTGTCCTTAGAGGAGTGGGCCACTCTAAACTGTTGTTTGGTTAGGAAAAAAGGCAATATTAATTCTATACATGTACACCATACTCCAAATAAATAAAAGTTTAGATTGTCGATCCATTTCGTCGCTCTCTCCTCTACCAAAGATGGTATGAGATAGAAGACGGTGAACATACCTAAGGCATGGGCTGCTTCATGAAGAGACTCTAGTGTTCTTAGCAGAAAAGTGATGCTCTCCAGTAATTTCTTGCCAAAATGCTCATTCATTAGATTCACTAGGCATGCATCTAGTGTCATCCTTGAGGAAACCAAATATGTCATTTACTTGCGATCGATTCATAATATCTCATAGTTTTTTTAGTGAATGGAAATCTGACATGGATTAGCATCATTATCATTAGAGACTTGGACTTTGAGAGACAAGAGAAATTCTGTTGCAAGTTGGGGCACTGCAGGCCCTCCCATCTCTAACATGGCTATGGGCATACCTATTCTATCGAACATCCATTGCACATCCTCGTCTATTCCGAGTGCGTGCAAGGCATCTAGGTCTGCATACCTGGTGTTGATATACTACCTTTCTGTCAGAGTCTGAAATTTAACTGTCATTCTTAGTTTCTGAACCTAATCTCATCCCTTTCCTCAAGTTCACATGAACTTGATCTAGGTATGTTGGCTCTATATTATGAGGGTATCCTGTAAAAGTTGGGTCATTTAGTATTCCATGATCAAAATTTTCATCATAGTCCAGATGTAATTTTCCTTATCTTAAGTTCATATGTGCCCCTGTCGTGGCTAAAAAGGGTCTTCCAAAAATGATAGATGCAATATGATATTTTTCAATATCCACAATAATAAAATCTATGGGTATTACATATTCATCCATAATCACAAGCACATCAAATAGTAAATTGGAAGAACTTCTTACACATTAGTGCGCCATCTATAGAGTTTTGTTAGTGAGCTGCAAATTATCAAGATTTAACATTGAATACAAAGAATAGGGCATTAAGCTCATACTAGCCCCAAAATCACATAAATCACAATTAAAATTTATAAAATTAATAGAACATGATATAAAAGGGTCCTAGGTCTTCTAATTTAGGAAGAATTGTAAAATCCCTGGGAATTTCAATAATTTTATATTTCATAGATATTTTTGAGTCAGAAAAAGAAACATCTTTCTCATGCTCTTCCAAAACTTCTAGAAAATTGTAAAATATTTCATCTTTTTTATTATGTTCAATCTTTTTCTCAAAATTTGTAAAATATTTCTTTTTCTTTTTTAAAATTTTAAAATTTTAAAATTTTAAAATTTTAAATTTTGGATTATCTTTTAATTTCTTTTCCTGGATATCTAGGGTGTTACAGTGTTCTCTAGGATTTACTTCTAGTTTGCCTGGCAATCTACCTAGAGGTATGGCGGAAGAACTAGCTTGTTTGTGCTAGTTGGGTTTCTTAACATCTTTCCATGAGTAGACAATGAATCCACTTTAGATAATAGTAGTCTTATTGACTTAGATAGCTCTGCCTATGTTCTTCATTCCTTTTGTTTTGTTCATTTATGAAGTTTTCTAGCATGGTCTCTAGGTTAGATTTTTGATATTGCCTAGGTTGAATTCTAAACCCTAAGTTCTGGTTATTTTGATTTCCATTATTATTTCCACCTCAAGAGAGATTTGGATGATTTTTTTCATCTAAGATTATAGGTATTAGAATATGGGTCATTTTGCCTATAGTTACCTATTGCATTTATATGCTTTTGTTCACTATCTTTTAAAATTATTCCTAAATGATACTCATTGATTTGATGGTTGTTGTTTCCATATATTTAACAAGGTGAAGAATTAGCCATAATAGTATGTATATTTAGAGAATCAATTTTATTGGCTAAGAGATCTACCTTTTATTTGAGAGAGTGGTAATGATTATCATTCTTATTTGGTTTTTTTGTATAACACACCTCTCTCAGTAGTCTACTAATGGTGGTTGAGTGCCATATCTTCTTTTAATGTGAGAGAATCATCATTTACAATTTTATTCGTTAGAGCTCCTCCAACAGCTATATTAATGGTTAGTCTAGTAATATAATTTAAATCATTATATAAAGTATGTACTAGTACCCATTTTTCTAAACCATGATGTGACATGTATTTTGAAGTTCTTTGAACCGATCCCATGCTTCATATAGTGATTCTCCATCTTTTAAATAGAAGTTGATTTCTCAGTTGGACTATCTTGCTAAGAGGGAAGTACTTTTGATGGAAAGCCTGAGATAGTTGCTACCATGTTATAATAGATTCCGTGGGTAGAGAGTGAAGCCATGCTCTAGCTTTGTCTTTAATTGAGAAAGGAAACAACCTAAGTTTCAAATCATCATTAGAAACTCCATTAATCTTAATAGTATTCCAATATTCTAAAAATACTTGTAAATGCATATTAGGATGTTCTAGAGGAGATCCACCAAATGGATGTTGCTGAATCATAGATAATAATGAAGGATTAATTTCAAAGTTGTTTGTCTCTACATTAAGTCTAGCAATATTGGAGTACAAACCATTAAGAAAGGAAGCTACAAAATCTCTTGGAGATTTATGAGCCATATTTTCAATAATGGTTTCCTACAAAGTTTCTAATAATTTAATTTTCTACGAGCTTTAAAATTTTTTTCAATCTTAGGGTCTAGATCAAGGAGTAGTCCAGACCTAAGACTTCTTGGCATACACAATTAGAAATCAGAGTATTAAAAATTTTAGAATATCACAATAAATTCTTAGAAATAGAAATAGATAGAAAGAAATATTTTTTTGTCAAGTCAAAATTGTAATCACAGTCGTGATTATGAAATAAATTTAAAAAATCATAAAAATTCCTAGACGATGGGAATTGACTAGAATGTCCTGATTTTTTTAAAAGTTATATTTTAAATCAAAAAGGTACAGAAAGATATGAGTTTTGAATATAATCACTAGGTGTGATTGTATTCATCCCCTGTGATTGCATGTCAAAACTCTAATTTTCTAGAATCAGAAAATAATAAAATAATAAAATAATAAAAATAAAATCTATTGTAATGGTGAGAAGTAAATATACTCAGAGGGAAAATCAGTGAGAAAACAATGAAGAAATCAAATATTAATTTGTATTAGAGCAACACCATATAAGTCTCAAAACAACGACAATCAAGCTAGAGAAAGTAACCACTAACCACTCAATAAGCGAGCCAAATTTTAGCTTAAGCATGGAATGGAAAGCACGTATACGATGTAGTAAGGTGGGGTGCTTGGCAACTTTGTCTCTGGACATACATAGAAATGACAATGTGATCTCCCACGTTCTAGTGACCAGAGTGGCGTGGTGTAAGAAAGGAATGCTAAAAAAAAATAAGACATGTCAAGAAACAACTGTTACACTAATACGCCAAGGTGCAATTTAAATTTCCTTGTAGAACTTGAGATTATACAAGAGGAACTCCAAGAATCTATCCTTGCTTCCGACTATACTATTGCTTTCTAAAAGTGAGCTCTAATCTATACAGTAAGCTACCTTCTATCCTCCCTTAGCTACCCTTTTCATGTAATTTTTCCACCATGCATGTTTTTATGCAAAAAATTTTATTCGTTTGTAATTTTCCACAATAGTGGTATTAGAGCCACTTGCGTGAGCCTAAGGGCATTTTTGATATTTTATATGCCTATAAGCATATATAGAATAGAAAATAGTTAAGAAAGTTGCTAAAAATTTCTAAATAATTTTTGACACATACATGGATTTTTGGGAGATGAATACTTACCTATTTTGGAATTTTTGATGCTCTTATCTTCAAGGATACACATGTCAAACTTGACAGAATTTTTGCATCCTCATGTGAAGACATATGGGTGAATAAAAATTTCCTAAATTAGTGTAAGTATGTTTAGGGATTTTTCATGTAAAAATGTTAATTTTTGCATGACAAATTTATGTGATTTTTAGATCGGCGTGAAACTTGCCACATTTGGCAAGTTGTCATTCACTACCCTTAAATTGCCAAAAGTGCCCAAAATTCTCATAATATATTTTCAGTAAATTATTATAAAAATTTTTAGACTTAAAAATTAAAATAATTTTTTATATGAAATGATAATTTTTCTTGGTGGTGAGCATTAGATAATGCTCAATTGATATGGTCATTTTGTAATGCTCGAATGTGTTGATGTAGATACATGTATCTACTATGCGATGAATGCTTGTAAAATATTTTTAAGCGGCCTACGTGCTATACTTTTTTCCTTTTATATCTCGATGTAAATATTTTTCATGTATTCTCAAAATTTTAAAGATGTAATTTTGGAATAGGATTTATTTTGTCATGCTTGGAGCATGGTGGCAGAGGCATGCATAAGGAAGAACAAGCATTGGAGCAAAAGATTTGAGAAGGAGATTGGTTGTGCTTAAGACAAGGAAGCTTGCTATTGCTGAGCCTTACGTCATCAAGCCGATAGCCACTTCAGTTGCCTTGTATGTGGGGCTTACCATCCTAAGTCTTGACTTGCTTCATCCTTGGCTTAGAATGTGACAAGGGCAAGAAAGAGATATGACCATATCTAGCCTTTTATCATGTCCGTGATGTTATTTTTAGAGTCATGCTATAACCATAGGGTCTTACATGCTACATTAAAAGATAAAAAATAACATTAGAGTTTTGGTGAGACCATATGAAAACCCCTATAATTTAATATCAAGTATGAATTAGCCTTTTGATATGTAGCCCTCTTCAAACTTTTGATCAGTGGTGTTGTGAACTATATCCCACCCTTATGAGATACACTTACTTATCTTTAGGAGGTGTGTGGTATAATATATGTGACTTAGTTTCTATACATTTTATGTTGGGACATGCCCTCACAAGTACATGTTGACCCTAGGTACAACGGTGAAGTTGGACTTGACTAGGTGGACATGTGCAGGATGCACGATGTAAATCTAGAGGCAGATATTAAGGGATTAGGGTCTTGTGAATTATTTTTAACCTTCATTGACACAAGGTGCCTAGATGGTTTTAACTAAGAGGAGTTGTACTAAGTGCAATTAAGGAAGCATGATATTAACATGACTTTATGAGTGTGCGTGAGATTATAACGGAGGTTTTGTACTTGTAAAATTCGGTAAGTTCAAATTTTTTACTCTTTTTTTTTTCATTTTATTGTTCTTAGTTTTAAGATGTATATAAGCCAAGATTTGATTATTTTTTGGAAAAGATTTTCTAGGCAAGGTACCCTGCCTAGGAAATCTTAGGCATGGTCTAAAATGGATAAATCTTAAAGCAAACATATGAGGTTTAACTATAATATTATGGATATTGACCCTCCTTATCATGGATATTAACCAAATATTGTGGATGTTGCCTAAGCGTTATAGATATTGACCACAATATAGTGGATATTAACCGAATATTATAGATATTGACCAAGCATTATAGATATTGGTCAACATCATAGATCTTGATTAAACATCATGAATATTGACTAGAATGTAGTGGATATTAGCCAAAATATTAGGAATATTAACTAAACATCATGAATATGTTAGTGTATATGCCCTAGGACCTAGTTTTGGTCAACTTATGTACTACTTGACATCGATATTTATATATCATTCTGGCATTGTCGTTATCATTGTTTGACTACACCTGCGATTGTGTACTTACATGATAATGTCCCTGGAGACAGATTGGATCTGTGCTCAAATAATTGTCCCTAGTCAATGTACCTCAGTGGATATGGGACAGCTCTGGTACTTGAGAGACTGGTATGTGGGCTGGTTAGGCATGTGGTGCTAACGCAGACACATGGGTATATCATTGGAGGATATACTAGATAGACCCGCTATGAGGCTATGACTTGGTGTCATGAGTTATCCTCATAAGTGACAGGAGATGCATTGATCCCTTGACTTGAAGTCATTGATCATTCTATATGGTTAGGGACTTGCTTTGATACAACCTAACACCTTGCCGTAGCTGGGAGGTCATAACGGTTGTTATTGAGCATGTCACGACCCATATGAGAAGATCAATGGACAGACATAGGATTTGCCCCTTCCCTAAGGAAGTATGATATCCATGGAGCTCCTATATGGTTCTATGACTGAGAGTGTATGGTCATACCCAGGTGAGAACCTGTTTTAGTCATAGCCATGTGATTGGATGAAAACAAGTGGTGACACACTTGTCCAATCGGATATCAGTTTGGCAAAGAGACTGTAATGCATCTGTACCTAGTTGCGATGATGGGGATGTCGATGTCGATATCCATTCCAATGACCTGGGTAGTAGCGATGCACTGCTGGGTGCCACTCACTGCTTGTGATGACCTCTGGTCAGCACTGCCAGCGTCAGAGGAACCTACAGGGTCGCACACCTTGATACTTGAGTTCTCGTATTGATCGGGAAGCCTTATGATCGAGTTATTGGATAACTCGGATCTAATTGGGAGATTTCATCAGCGCCAATGGGCCTGATGAGATGGAAGAATGTTATTGGAGCCAAACTTCATTTTTGGCAGGTTGACCCGTATTTGACCATGGTTGGTCACATTTGGATTAGGGTTGCATTGGATTGGATTCAAGTGCTTAATCAACCTATGCAATGATGTTTGGGCTAGCTCATTATCCAATGAGGCCCAATAACAAGTTCTCATGAAGAGATGAGAGACTAAAAGGGTATAATGGGGAGAAACATGAACCATTAGGCGCCTAGGGGCATAATGGGGTCATGTTGGCGCCTTTGCTTCATTATGGAAGTAAAGGGCGCCTCCCCCTCTCTTCCTAGGATGGAATGCGTGCCTCTATGGCATTGCTTGAGGCGCAAGGCAAGGCCTTGGTGCACAAGGAAAGGCGTGGGAACAAAAGGTAAGGTTGAATGAGAATTATGGAAATGTCTTGGAGACTTTCCTTATCTCAAACCTCCTCATCCTAGCCCTACACTTGTCATGATCCTAGCCATTACCCTAACCGCCTCTTGCCCTATAAATGTGACCCTAGTCGCCCCCTCTTGAGAGTGATCAATCCTTGAAGGCGTGAACACAAGGAGAGGGGCGAGTGCTTGGAGCAAGGGCGCATCTTCCATAACCGCAAGCCTCTTCCTCCTTTCCTCTTGGCGCAAGGAACATTAGTGCTTGGCGTTTTGGATAGTCTTCCTTCTTACCTTGGTGCATCATCCCTCTTGGTGGCGCAAGTGAAGTAGAGTATCTCCCTAAGGCTTGGATCTTCTTCCCGAGGCTAGCACCGGGCGTGGAAGAAGAGAACTCAAGAGATCCGTGTATGCAAGACTGCAGAGGGCGAACACTTGGACGCCTACATTGGCATCGCTCCACATTGCTCCTAAGGTATTTCCTAACTCATCGTGTCGACTCCCTTGCTTGCGATCTTCACTGGGTTTTTGGGATCGGCCTGTTTCGGGGACATTCTTCCGCTGCGAAAAATGTATGTCTATAACTCTGAAAATTGTAAAATGTCCCCGGGGTTTCCCAACAGAATATTGACCAGTTGTTGTGGATATTGGTCAATATCTATGATATTTGGTTAACATCCTTTATATTATTGTTAATATCTACAATGCTTATTCAACACCCATGATGTTTGATCAATATCTATGATATTTAGTTAATATCTATGATATTTAGTCAGTATTCACGATATTTAGTCAATATCTATGATAAATATGATCAATATCCATTATATTGTGGTTAAATTCTATGTGCTTGCTTTAAGATTTTTATATTTTGGATTGTGCCTAACATTTTTTTTGGATAAGATATCCAGTCGGTCATGACCGAGTGCTAGCTACCCTGTCAAAGGTAGATTTGATTAGGTAGCGGATGTCAATAGATCACCTTTTTTTGCTAACCCGGAGAATCTAGTATTGGTTGTTACATGCACATGCCTAACCCGGATGCTGACTTTTTATTAATTTATTTATTTACACAGCCCTTTTTTAAATTATTTATTCGTGCAGTAACTATTGATTCAAAATGTTATTTCTTCTGTACAATACAATCGACGGATTAGTACTCCTCAATATAGTAACAAATTATTGCTGATCGATTCTGGTGGTGTTGGGTGAGTGAATGAAACTGAATATTTCTTTCTCCTGCAGGTCGTCGACTATGTAAGATTAATAGATTATAGCATAGTGGTGATTAATAGATTATAGCATAGTGGTGATTGAAGGTGAGAACAAATTGACATGAATTTGTTGAGATTGTGAAGATTGAATCAGTAATTAGACAGCGCGCTGCTCCTGCACGGCTTTCCTTAGTTCATGCACTTGCACCTACCAATTAGATTGCGTCAAAACGTGCGCGGACTGCTGCAATTCTTCGTTTGAAAACTCTCCTTGGTCAAAATTCGGATTGGAAGCTCCTTTATGCCTTGTTATTTTAGTCAAATTATTTTTAACAGCGAGATGGACAATTTTGAATAATGGCCTAGTCCTGCTCACCAGGTCAACAGTTGGTAACTCAAGCGGTTTTATAAGGCAGTGCCATGGTCCCTTTGATAAGGAATCACAAAGATAGATACTGTCTTCAATTTGTTTCACAATTTACTAATATTAAGTTGTATATGGTAAAACCAAAATACTTGTTCAACGTACCAAATCCAAAAAATTCCCATTGATCCAAATACCAACAGAAACATCAAATCTAAAACCATCAAAGTATATAACAAGTATCATTTCAGATGCTCTCATTACACATGTGGTCACCACTACCTGTCTACTTAAATATCAATAGTATCATTTTGTCCAAGTAGCCTCTATATCTAACTATTGCCAACATTAATATTAGCAACATCTTTAATCCAAGGCAAAATAAGGAACGTTAATTCAAATAGTTAAGTGTGCCAACATTAATATTGGCAACATCTTTAATCCAAGGCAAAATAAGGAACGTTAATTCAAATAGTTAAGTGTGCCAACATTAATATTAGCAACATCTTTACTCCAAGGCAAAATAAGGAACGTTAATTCAAATAGTTAAGTAGGAATCAATGCACATGTAGCTGAACCAAAATAAATTATTATACTTATAAATAGAATTTACGTGATACTGGATACACTAGAATATGAAAACAATACACTATCACGTAATCAAGAGCAATAACTAATAAATAACTTCATTATGAGTATGTCTTCTTATCAAGTGCATTTTTATTTTTGCTCACATGATGGAGTAGCTATTCAATGATAACCCAAAAGATGTTGCATTCAATACCCATATAACCTCAAGATAGTCCCAAAGGACCCAATCAAGTAATTAAAATAGTTGGCCTCATAGCCTCTACATGGCCTCTAGTACAAAACACGGTTAGCTAGCCCACAAGGCTCAACCTCTACCTACAATTAGTCAATCCATAGATCATAATGTCATAGCAAATACCACACAATCACTACCAAAGAAACAATTTACCACAATTGTAATAATGCATACATTTGGTAATCCATTTAAATTACTAGAACTATTATACTAAACTTAACCATTACCATGAAATTAACTAATGCAATGTTGCACAACTAATTTACTCATATATTAAACATTCACAATTAGATGTATGTGTCAATGAGCAAGTATAAGGAGAACATTAGTATAGAAGCGAGATCAACTAGAAGAATCACGGTATTATGACATTTCAATCCTTACTTATTAGATATACCATACTAACCCTATCCCATAATTGCAAGAGTAAGAAATCATTCCTACCTCTATTTAGTAACTTTTACACCTTGTTTACTACGAAGGAAAGAAAATGAGAAAGAAAAGAAATTAAAGAGAAAAGGAAAGATAGGAGGATAGAAAATGTTAATCATTTCCCTTCCTTGTATTTACTTTGGGGAAAAGAATGTTTGAAAGATGGAATTTATTTGATATGTACACTCTCAATCTTTATATTTTTACACTCACATTATAAATACTATCAAATACCATAAAATTACTAATATTATTTAATACTATTAAAAGCTATAAAATACTATTAAATAATATTAAATTTTTAAATACTATTTAAATATTAATAAATACTATTAAATTACCAAAAATAGAAAAAATACCACATCATAATAAGGATAGCATTTTTCGTATGTATCACATAATACCACATCATAACGAAGATAACATTTTCACATGTACCACATAATACTACATTATATTAAGGATAACATTTCCATGCAACAAAACATACATTCATCATTCAAAATATTAAAAACATTAACAAGTGTAGCAATGGTCTATCCCCAAAACATTAGAAACATTCATAAAAATCCAATAGTAACAAAACGTCAAAACAACATTCTCAACACATGCATAGTCCAGATAACACCATACTTGTAAGAAAACATTAGCAAGTCATCTTCCATTAACTAGTGAGTCATATCCATCAACTTATTAAGCACTACTAAACAAACTTCATGTGGTGCAAAGAAAAAAAAGACTAGAGTTCTCTTTACTACTTCCAAGAATCACATATGCATGCACTATTCTATGTTGCGGCACTGTAATCTTCTATAGCTCTTCATATATCTCCTTCTTACTATATTCTTTCTCTTTCTCTTTCTCTCCATGAGCATGATCATAATGTTTATCCATACTCTTATTTGCATGTTTCATACACTTACTATTTCCTATAGCTGTTGATTGGTATTCTCCATTGTAGCCATAGTAAATTTTTAAAATATTGAAGGGCTGCATTTTCTCTTGCCACTTTTGGCTGATGTAGAATCACCAATAATTGGTTTATCTGGTGGAGGGGTTAGCATATCAATTGGGCTTGATTCATCAATAATTACAAATGTTGTGTCTTGAGAATTAGTAAATACCACATCACTGTTGTCTTCATTTTCTTTTCTCCATATATTCTATTGGACTTGATTCTTTTCTCCACCTGTGGCTTGATCTTTCTTATGTTCATTGGTGTTTTGTGCATTTATGTTTGATTTTGTTGTGGGTATAGGCGAATCCTAATATGAGGAGATAGAAGAGCACTCTTATTGACAATTATGATAAGTTGGATATGCTTTTCTACCTTGATTAGCTTATCTCATACTTCTTGATCATTAGCTTCAAATATCTTTGTCTCATTACTCCATGATATACTACTCTTATTCTTAAATAATTTGTGACATGTATTGAAGTTAGATTTAAGAGTTTTGATTTGATTCTTCAAACGATCTTTAGTTAAAGATATGCCCAATGTTTTGTTCACATATGGCTAGCATATTTTTTTATGCAGCTAAGATAAAGGTGTCCTTCTACCCTAAAATCTCTTGATTGTTGTTATAGCATTGTATCAATAAAGATATTGTCCATTTCTTCACTCTATTTGATATTTTCTTTCCTTAAGCTTTCAGTGGCCTTAGCTTTTTAACTCATCTTACTTTAAAATAAAAGCAAATTTGCATTAGACTCAAAGAACAATAAAGTACACACTAAAAAGCCTAGAAAAATATGCAAGAATGAACATATCAAAATCAAAGTACATTTTCATTAGAGTTAAAATGCATACTAAAAACATAAATGTTTAACTACATAAAAAAAATATACTATAGTAAGTTTGCATTAAAGTTAATGAACAACAAAAGCAAAGTTCATCTCATGCATTCACAATACATAATTAGTCCACATTACAGATGCCATAGAATCTCTAAGCCCAATCCCTTTTTTTGCATCTTCATCTAATCTTTCTGATGAAAGAGAATCTTGGCTTATTGTATTTGCTAATTCCTCATCAATTTTAGCGATAATACTTACATCAAGATCAACACCCATTAAGTAGTTGTGTAAAATACATATGCAAGGATGATTTGAGTATGTGTCATAATAGGATAATAAGGTACTATACCACTTGCTATGATTGAAAATCTCTTATTCAATACACTGAAAGCTCTTTCAATAACATTATGAGTAGATACATGTTGATGGTTGAAATGTTCATTCGTTTTTACTATAGCATGTTTTGAATATTCTTTCAAGTGATAGTGGACTCCTCTATAAGGTGTGATGAGAAAATATTTAATCCCAAATCTAGCATCATCTAAATAATGTTTCTTATGACAATTTAATAATACAAATAAGTACTAATATTTTCTTATGAAAACTTTTAAAAGAATGAAGACCAAAAATTTACCTCCTAGAATTTAAGTTATAGGATCTAGTGAAGGCATCTTTTAATATTCGTGAATCAGATGCTGACCCTTCCCATTCTGCAAGGATGTAAGTAAATTTCATGTCAAATTAACACACTATTAAAACATTTGTTGTTGGCCAGTTCTTTCTCTCTCTATATCTAGGTGCATCCTTACAAGGCACTTCTACATAAATATATGTCCCGTCAATAGCTCCTAAACAATTATGTACTTTTATATAATTGATTTAACTTACAAATAAGTATTGTTCATACTAATATACTTTTAAAATAACATACCTTAAAATAGGGATAGATCGCTTCATATTATGTATATGAGGAAGATATCATTGGGTTGCTTGACAAACTGATTGTTAGGGTATGCCCTTAAGGCTAATGTTTGAGGCCTTGGGTTATTGTCAGTATCATGTATAAACTAAATATATTTGTTTTAAAAAAAAAAGGCAATTGTTGTTATTCAGATTGTTACATTAGCTGTTGTTATATGTATACTTCTGGGTAATGTCTCAATGATGTTCAGTTTAGCTGACATTCAGTATTGTCCTTAGTCGAGATATCTTGGTGAACATGAGACAGCCTTGGTATGATTGAGACTAATATGTGTTCTAATTTTATAGGATGCTTCGAGCATGGAATAAGATTTAGACACATAGGTGCATTGGATGTACTGGACTGACCCTTCTCAGGATATTCAATTGTTTGTCACAATGTGAATAATCCTTGTATGCAAGCAAGTGGCATATTCCCTCTGACTTGAGATCACTTGTGTTTCTAAGTGATGATTGGCATTATCTTGAGATAGTTCCATATCGTTTGAAAGATAATGATTAAGGGTTATCTTGGATAGTGAGCATGAGTCACGTTAGGGTACTTGTGATAGATATAGGATTGCCTCTCCTGGTTGGAGTGTGATGTTCTAAAGGGGGCCCTATGGATGAAATGGTTGAGAATGTGTATGGCCATACCCAGACGACTATGTTCATCTGATCTAACCATTTTCATCATGTTGGAATCACAGGCTTGACACGCTTGTCCGACGAGAACATCCAGTGGCAAAGGGAAACATGTATGTCAAGTGAATGAGATTCACACTTGTGCTGTGGTTTGGGAGTAGTCTTGGAAGACTCTTTCCTTCATATTGGAAGACAGTGATGTGTTGCTAGATACCTCTCTCTGGTCGTGATAATGTAAGTTATCATTACCGACATTGAAGGAAACCCTTAGGGTCGCACAATTTGATGATATGGCTTACTTATGTCAGATCGTGTGGACTGGAATTATTCTAGTTCAGTTTAAAGGAATTTAAGCTCTGATTAAAAGTGAGATCTAGTCTAATCATGTTTGATTGATTAGGACATGTGATCGGTAAGCTTTGATCGGAGGATTGAAGCTTGATCGTAAAGATCAAGGGTTCAATGTGATGTGTGGTTAGATCTTGAGCCATTTGGTTTAAAGAAGATTATAACCAGGGCTGGTTTGATTTGGTGCTTGAACCAAATTGAGATTGAACCGGTTCACTTGTGAAGGCATGGTTCAGTCAATGAGGAGTTTTCGATCGCTTAAAGGGAAGTTATGGAGGGAGTTACTAATTCGGTTCTTACCATAAGTGGTGGCCGAATTTTCCTTTAGTGCACCCCATGTTTTCGAAAGCCCTCTCGCCTCCTCCTCCTCTCGTCGCTCTAGTGCTCTCGTGTGGATCATCTTCACGCAAGGAAGAGAAGCTCGACCGGCGACAAGGGAACACGCATCACCCTTTCCAAGAAACGATCAAGACTCCTTAGTGTCTTTGCTAGCACAAGGAACACAAGGAAGAAAGCCTTTCTCATCTTGTGTGTGACATCTTTGGAGAAGAGGCACTCGCCCCTTTCATCTTTCAAGTTGTCTCTCACACCATGGCTCAGGTAATACTCTAGCTTGTCCTATACATACTATAGAAGGTTGATCATGTGCTCATGTCATGCGATCCTAGAATTTCCGCTGCAACAAGTTTTGTATTAAATAATGCTTGTGACCTAGGTTCGCTTTCAGTGGTATCAGAGCGCTAGGTTTTTATGACTTGAAGCATAAGGTTGCCTTCTTGTGATCCATGTTTAAGTTATTGGGTAGATCTTGTTTATGTTTACATGCGACTACATGATGCAAAGTTTACATACCATACATAGCTTGCGCATATGATGTTAGATGAATCTTTGCATGCATAGTTTGCGCATATATCAGAATTGTTTTTCAAACAAAATTATCTTCATGCGCGACTACACTAGATCTATCTGTGCGCCTACTTCGAACACTTAGACGGGTTAACGGTTTTGAAGTCGTTAGTCAAGTATGGACCCAACAGCCAAATCAGACTATCTGACAGCCTGGATGGGCGGCTGGATAGCACCTGTGCGCAAGTTGTACAGGTGGCTATAAGCCGACTGCAGAAGGGCGTGTAGCGATGTCTGTTTGAGGCGCCTAGTGAACGATCATGATTATGGCCCGGGGTCACACCCGCTTGCCGGAAATCATGTGGGACGTTCAGCCCTTAAGGCATGCATAGTCGACCATTGGGTCGAAGCAAGTCGGTTATGACTGGGTGCATGCAGGGGCAGTGGGTCTGACTTGGTCTGACGAGTGGATATCTGTTAATGGACCGTTGTAAGGTAGTAGGGCACATAAGGAAATAAAATTGATGCCATGGGATTTTTTGAAAATTTTATTTCTGATTGGATCACATGTTGTACATGTTTAACATGTTGCTTTGAGTATATTGCGTGTTTATTTAATCTTATGTGGGCTGCCCTATTTTGTATGCTGTGCTGGGGCCTGCGTGCCTGGAAATAAATATTTTGATGTGATCTGCGAATCACATTTAATTTATTAAAATGTATAATTGACCTGCGTGTCAAACCATGTCTAGATAGTTTTTAAAATGTAATTTGATCAGACATGAGCACACAGCACATATGGCAGAGGCGTTTGCAGTAGTTGGCTTCACTAGGTGGGTGGTCTAGAGTTCGACTCTAGAACAGGCGCATTCTATCTGGTGGGCGCATTTGGGCTGCAGATGGCGTTTGGGCCCAGGCTGGGCTGGATGAGGTACAAGAGTCCCATAAAGAGCTCAAGTACAGACTTTTGTTAACCTAGGGTTTTACTTAAGTTTTATGGGCGTTTACCACATAAGATAATGGTGCTTTCATTTACTGTTTTAAGTAAGTAGCACATGTATGTTTTATTCTTCAGCTATCACTATAGAATTTGTATGATAGTAAGAAGATAAAAAGACCATTAAAAATCCAACGTAAATATCAAGCTAAGGATTGCCTTCTGACGTGAAACCTCACTGTTCTGACTATCGTTGGGGCTGTGTTGTACCCACTCAGTGGGCACGCCCAGCTATCTTCAGACGGTGCGCGATTACACCTACATGCTACAGAGAAGGGATTTATCGCTTCTTGTTGCTCAGCATAGCACGTGGTGGTCCAGGAAGTAGGTCAGGTCAGCTTGACCATATAGGCTACAAGTTGAGCACATGATAGCTATATGGAGGCAGCCATCTAAGGAATCAGAAACTGTGTTGTACCAACTCAGTTGGCACAGTCTCATGGATTGCCTAGATGAAGGGGAATCGCACGGGTTGGCGATTGGCATGGATTGCCTACCAGTGATTAGTGCTTGAACTCTCTGTGCATCTTATCTCGCCTGAGCGGGACGCGGAGATCAAATATGAAATCTGGATCCCATCTCACTAAAAGAGTTTTACTCTTTCGGGCTGTTTTATTGGATTTTCAGTCAGATAAAATAGTGAGAAAAGAATCACTCTTAAGTCCTAGAATGATTCTAACATGGATATTGACCTTGTTGTTCTTGCTATGTTGTAGATTCCTGCAGCAACGAACACCACAGGGCTCAACTAGCGATCCATATTGGAAAAGGAGAAGTTTGCTGGGCCAAACTTCTCAGACTGGTACAGACAGCTGAAGATTGTCCTCAAAGCTGAGAGAAAGCTGTACGTCCTTAAGTCGGCAATGCCGGCTCAACCCGCTGCGAACGCCGCAAGGGTGGTTCGAGATGCTTATGAGAAGCACGTCAGTGATAGTACTGATGTCGCTTGCCTTATGCTTGCGTCAATGACGCCCGAGCTCCAGCGTCAGCATGAGGATTTGTCTGCTATTGATATTATAGCAAATATGAAATTGTTGTATGCTGCACAGGCAAGGACAGAACGCTATAACTTGACGAAACTTTTCTTTCATAGCAAACTGACTGAAGGGAGTCCAGTGGGAGCTCACGTACTCAAGATGATTGGGTACAAAGAAGCTCTAGAGAAACTGGGACATACCATCAATCAAGAACTTGTTGTAGACATCATCTTGCAGTCTCTTCCGGCTTCTTTCGATGCGTTCATCATTAATTTCAATATGAACAAAATCGACTGTACTCCGGCAGAATTACTGAATATGCTCTGCACTACAGAGCAGACTCTTGAGAAGGGAAAGCCTTCATCCTCTGTTTTGATGGTCCCTTCTGGGAATAAAAGGAAGGGAAAGAAGGGCAAAACCCCTATCAAGAGCTACAACAAGGCTTTGAAACAAAAGATAAAGCGGTCAAAGGACAACAGATGCTTCCATTGTGGCCAGCTGGGTCACTGGAAGAAGGACTGTAGAGCGCTCCGAGGAGAGAAGAAGGGAAGCAAGCCTTCCACTTTTGGCTCAGGTATTTTCGTGACTGAAGTCATGGTTGCTTCTTCTATTTCATGGGTGTTGGACACTGCATGTGGAGTTCACATTTGTTCGAATGTGCAGGAACTCAAGAGAAGAAGACAGGTGGGACAGCATGAGGTGGACCTACGAGTTGGAAACGGGGCACGAGTTGCTGCTGTTGTTGTAGGAGAATATCACATCTCTTTACCATCTGGACTTGTATTAGAACTTAACAATTGTTACTTTGTACCAAGCATAACAAAGAATATTATCTCTATTCCTGCTCTTGTCAGGAAAGGTTTTTCATTTGAATGCAAAACTTCACAGTGCTGTATTTCATTTGATGGTATTGTTTATGCAACTGGGTCGATTAACAATGGGTTATACATGTTGGACATGGAATGTTATGTACAACAAATTGATAATAAGAAAGCCAAGCATGCTGATGACAGCACCTTGTTATGGCATAGTCGTCTAGGCCATATTAACAAGAAACGCATTAAGCGGTTGCATGACTATGGACTGCTGGGATCATTCTCCTATGAGGAGCTTGATACATGCAAGGCTTGTTTAATGGGTAAGATGACGAAGACTCCTTTTTCTAATAAAGGTAAAAGGGCTTCAGGTTTACTTGACCTTATTCACAGTGATGTGTGTGGGCCATTTAATAAACATGCCAGAGGTGGCTATTCATACTTCATTACTTTTACTGATGATTTCAGTAGGTATGGTTATGTCTACTTAATGAGACATAAGAGTGAATCTTTTGACAAGTTCAAAGAATTCAAAAATGAAGTACAGAATCAGTTAGGCCGAAATATCAAGGCACTTCGATCTGATCGAGGTGGAGAATACTTGAGTCATGAGTTTAATGACTATATGAAGGAGTGTGGGATCATCTCACAACTCACTCCGCCGGGGACACCGCAATGGAATGGTGTGTCTGAGAGGAGGAATCGAACCTTATTGGATATGGTTCGTTCTATGATGAGTCAAGCTACTCTGCCTTACTCCTTTTGGGGATTTGCACTGGAAACAGCTGCAAAGGTACTAAACCGAGTGCCATCAAAGGCCGTTTCAAAGACGCCATATGAATTGTGGTATGGGAAACAGCCGAGCTTGACATTTATCAAGATCTGGGGTTGCGAGGCTTATGTGAAAAAGCTCGCCTCTGGGAAACTGGAAAGCAGATCTGATAAATGCATATTTGTCGGATACCCTAAAGAAACTAAGGGTTATTATTTCTACAATCCCAAGGAGAATAAAATGTTTGTTGCTCGAACGGCTATTTTTCTTAGAAGGAGTTTCTTCTGCAAGAGGCCAGTGGGAGAGAAATAAAGCTGGATGAAATTCCAGAAGAGGGACAAAGTAGTCAAGCAAAGTTGGATGAGCCTGAACCAATAGATCAGGTTAATGTTCAACCTGAGGCTCAGGCATCACGGGAACCGCGTAGATCGGGAAGGATTCGTCGTCAGCCTGAGCGCTATGACGGAGTCTACATCATTAATGATGAACCCCTAACTTATGCGGATGCGGTCAGTGGACCGGAGTCAGCAAGATGGCTTGAAGCTATGCGAGCCGAGATGGACTCCATGTCAGACAACCAAGTCTGGGATTTGGTTGATCCGCCTCCGGGAATAATCCCTATAGGCTGTAAGTGGATCTTCAGAAAGAAGAAAGACATGGATGGTAACATAGTTACCTATAAGGGCAGGCTAGTTGCGAAAGGTTTCAAACAAATCTACGGGATAGATTATGATGAAACTTTCTCTCCTGTAGCCATGTTCAAGTCCATTCGAATTATTCTCGCGATAGCAGCATATTATGATTATGAGATCTGGCAAATGGATGTGAAAACCGCTTTCCTTAACGGAAAATTAGAAGAGGATGTGTACATGACACAACTTGAAGGTTTCATTAACCCATCAGAACGTCATAGAATATGCAATTAAAGAAGTCCATTTATGGACTAAAACAAGCATCGAGAAGCTGGAATATTCGTTTTGATGAATCAGTTTCTGAATTTGGTTTCATCAAAAATGAAGATGACCCGTGTGTATATAAAAGGTTTAGTGGGAGCGTGATTACTTTCCTAGTTCTCTACGTGGATGATATTTTAATCATTGGAAACGATATTCCTGAACTGCATGCAGTCAAAGCATGGTTAAGAAAATATTTCCAGATGAAAGATTTAGGAGAAGCGACATATATACTAGGTGTGAAGATCTTTAGAGATAGATCTAATAGGCTTCTCGGGCTATGCCAAAGTACTTACATCGATAAGGTCCTGGAGAGATTCCATTTAGAAAATTTTAAAAGAGGATATCTTCCAGTCAGACATGGTCTGAATCTTTCAAAGAGCCAGTGTCCTCAAACATAGTCTGAGAAAGATGAGATGGACAATACGCCTTATGCTTCGGCTATTGGGTCCATCATGTATGCGATGTTGTGTACTCGCCCAGATGTCGCTTACGGGTTAAGCGTGACCAGTCGGTTCCAAGGTAATCCAGGGAAGGCACACTGGATTGCAGTCAAGAACATTTTAAAATATCTTCGGAGAACCAAAGATATGTTCTTGATTTATGGAGGTCAGGGAGAACTCAGTATTGAAGGATATACTGATGCTTCGTTCCAATCTGACCAAGACGATTTCCGATCGCAATCAGGCTATGTATTTAGCTTGAATGGAGGAGCAGTGGTATGGAAAAGTTTCAAACAATCAATTGTTGCTGATTCCACAACAGAAGCCGAGTATGTTGCAGCCTCAGAAGCATCAAAGGAGGCAGTATGGATTCGTAAGTTCATTCAGGAACTTGGTGTTGTTCCTTCAAGTGCAGATCCATTGGTTATCTTCTGTGATAACACCGGAGCGATTGCACAAGCGAAGGAACCACGGTCACACCAGAAGTCCAAGCACATACAAAGAAGGTTTCACTTGATCCGTGAGATCATTGATCGAGGAGATATCAAGATCTGCAATATTCATACAGATGACAATCTAGCTGACCCGCTTACAAAGCCTCTGACGCAGCAGAAGCATGAGAAGCACTGTAAAAATATGGGCTTGAGATTTCTCAACCATTAGTTTAAGTGCAAGTGGGAGATTGTTAGGGTATGCCCTTAAGGCTAATGTTTGAGGCCTTGGGTTATTGTCAGTATCATGTATAAACTAAATATATTTGTTTTAAAAAAAAAGGCATTGTTGTTATTCAGATTGTTACATTAGCTGCTGTTATATGTATACTTCTGGGTAATGTCTCAATGATGTTCAGTTTAGCTGACATTCAGTATTGTCCTTAGTCGAGATATCTTGGTGAACATGAGACAGCCTTGGTATGATTGAGACTAATATGTGTTCTAATTTTATAGGATGCTTCGAGCATGGAATAAGATTTAGACACATAGGTGCATTGGATGTACTGGACTGACCCTTCTCAGGATATTCAATTGTTTGTCACAATGTGAATAATCCTTGTATGCAAGCAAGTGGCATATTCCCTCTGACTTGAGATCACTTGTGTTTCTAAGTGATGATTGGCATTATCTTGAGATAGTTCCATATCGTTTGAAAGATAATGATTAAGGGTTATCTTGGATAGTGAGCATGAGTCACGTTAGGGTACTTGTGATAGATATAGGATTGCCTCTCCTGGTTGGAGTGTGATGTTCTAAAGGGGGCCCTATGGATGAAATGGTTGAGAATGTGTATGGCCATACCCAGACGACTATGTTCATCTGATCTAACCATTTTCATCATGTTGGAATCACAGGCTTGACATGCTTGTCCGACGAGAACATCCAGTGGCAAAGGGAAACATGTATGTCAAGTGAATGAGATTCACACTTGTGCTGTGGTTTGGGAGTAGTCTTGGAAGACTCTTTCCTTTATATTGGAAGACAGTGATGTGTTGCTAGATACCTCTCTCTGGTCGTGATAATGTAAGTTATCGTTACCGACATTGAAGGAAACCCTTAGGGTCGCACAATTTGATGATATGGCTTACTTATGTCAGATCGTGTGGACTGGAATTATTCTAGTTCAGTTTAAAGGAATTTAAGCTCTGATTAAAAGTGAGATCTAGTCTAATCATGTTTGATTGATTAGGACATGTGATCGGTAAGCTTTGATCGGAGGATTGAAGCTTGATCGTAAAGATCAAGGGTTCAATGTGATGTGTGGTTAGATCTTGAGCCATTTGGTTCAAAGAAGATTATAACCAGGGCTGGTTTGATTTGGTGCTTGAACCAAATTGAGATTGAACCGGTTCACTTGTGAACGCATGGTTCAATCAATGAGGAGTTTTCGATCGCTTAAAGGGAAGTTATGGAGGGAGTTACTAATTCGGTTCTTACCATAAGTGGTGGCCGAATTTTCCTTTAGTGCACCCCACGTTTTCGAAAGCCCTCTCGCCTCCTCCACCTCTCGTCGCTCTAGTGCTCTCATGTGGATCATCTTCACGCAAGGAAGAGAAGCTCGACCGGCGACAAGGGAACACGCATCACCCTTTCCAAGAAACGATCAAGACTCCTTAGTGTCTTTGCTAGCACAAGGAACATAAGGAAGAAAGCCTTTCTCATCTTGTGTGTGACATCTTTGGAGAAGAGGCACTCGCCCCTTTCATCTTTCAAGTCGTCTCTCACACCATGGCTCAGGTAATACTCTAGCTTGTCCTATACATACTATAGAAGGTTGATCATGTGCTCATGTCATGCGATCCTAGAATTTCCGCTGCAACAAGTTTTGTATTAAATAATGCTTGTGACCTAGGTTCGCTTTCACTGATCGTGTAAGCTAATAGTACCTCTCAATACCTCATGAAAATGACAACTAATTCTTCTAGCAGTATGATGAAAGAAAAACAAAGTTCTTGATTTTTCATATTATGGGCAACCAAATATAAGAACTTTGTAACTTTTTCCTCAACACTAGAATTTTTGGTGTCTTTAACTAGATTTTGGCCTTGTGTCATCTCACACAGATGAAAAAAAAATGCATCCTTAATCATCTCACACTTATGACAAAATTGATCCGAACTAGTTAATTTTTTTAATAGTTTGGATCAGATGCTATCCTTATATTCCATACTCTTTGCTAATGGCTTATCAATTATACAAACTCCAATTATACATGCTAGTTGAAAAGTTGATACTTGCACATTGAACAAATATGTTGTCTTTGTTGTTTATTGGAGCCATAAAAATAAACCTATAAATAAAAATATTATAATAAATCAACAAGTCAATAAAACATGATATAAAACAATAGTAACAATATGAAGATAGTTACAATCCATTCAAATATATAAAACATGATATATATAACTATAAACCAGTGCCACCCTAAGTTAGCAATGTCATATCATCTTGGAGCACACATGCAATTGCAGTTATAGTATAAAGATAATACAAATAGTTGATACACAATGGTGTGCAAATAAGAAACATGATAGTTTTCATACTAAAGTAAGATCACACATGGATTTCATAATATATATATATATATAGTACAACTGATGAGAACATAAGTAATTACAGTTTCAAAGAATTTATTTTAGAACATTTATGTGATAAGTAGGATTAGTCTCATCAACAAATGATGAAATAAGACCATTAAAATTAACGATTGCAACAACGACGAGCAGGTAGGCAACAATGACGATTTCAATGACGAGCAGGTAGCGACAGCAAGTAGGCAATGGCGATGATTGTAGGCAGCAATGACAATTTCAAGCAGCGGGCGATGATTACAACAAGTGAACGACGATTTGAGTGAGCAAGCAACGATTGCAACGATGGGCGACGATTGCAGGCAATGGCGACAATGAGCAAGCAATGATTACAGCTAGCAGGCGAGTAGTTGATGATTACTGCAGCAGGAGAGTGAGCGACTGCGAAGAGTAGGTTTAGCAAATAAGTTAGTTTATGCCCAATTTGGGCATATTCTCAAACAAAGGAAAACTAGGAAAGTGTCCTTCCCACTTCCCTTTTCTCATTTTCCGTCCGCCTTAGTAAATGAGGGATTTTCCCAAAATCTACCCTATTCCCCCTCCTTTCCATCATGGTAAACACAGTCTTAGTATATGTGTATTATGATGTCTTGGATTGCCCTAACAAGTCTCAATATGAGTATTACCTATAATACTAGATAAATCAATCACATATTACAATGTATACATATAAACCTCTACTTTTAATTATCAAATTTTAAATTTCAACATGGTATACACATATATGAATGTACACCCTTTATACATCAACCAAGTTATACAATTTACCATTTAATTATCCCAAAACCCTTTTGATTTGGTAATTAATTATTCATGATCATTATATCATTTATTTATAATTGCTAAACAACTATTTACCCATACACCTACCTATGTATCCTATATGCACTACCCAACCACAACCAAAAAATTAAAGAGGAAAAATTGTCTAAATCATCATTACTAGATGGCTTGCTAAGAAGGTTGCCGATAGCGGTACCACAGTGATGGAATTTGTGGAAAATGCAAAGAAAATAAGCAACTCAGCTAGAATCAGTGAGTCCACCCAATAGTGGCATCATTAACAGTGGTGTGGCTACAATTCTAGGGAGAATGATGGAGCAATTGTGGCACTACTATTGTTTAGAATAACAAAATAGTATAAATCATTATTTGAATTTTTTACTAATTAAGGTAGGGGGCTAAGTAGCAATTTGTAGAATTAGTGGACTAAAATATACATTTTCATTTCCAGAAAAAAAAAACAATAAACAATAATTATTTTGTACGAACAATTGGTAATCAAAAGAACTAGAGGCAGATTAGAACCTAGAAAATCTATAACTTTCTATCAGATTTTAGAACCTAGAAAAAAATAATAATAGTGCTAAAATAATATAAAACCTGTTAAGGAAAGAAAAGGCAGATTAGAAGCATGCCTTTCTCCCTTCCTAACCCTCCTGCTCACTCTCTCCTTTTTGTCCACCACTTTTACTTAGTGAAATCTTGCCTTGTAAGAAATTTTGTATCCTTCGCCTATTCTTTGCTTTGCTGAAATCATCAATCTCCTGGTGCAGCAAGTCAAGGAGCTTGAGATAAGTGGTGTGCCTTCTGTTAGATCATATTTGTTAAGGTTTTAATACCTTCCTCTCATTTCTCGCTCTGGTTATACTTTTTTACTTAAATTTATAGCCTCCTCCCCATGCTATTAGCTCCTCACAAGGATATCAGACTTCTTTCGAAAACCTATAGTGAGGTAAGCTATAAATTAGGTTAAATATATAGTATTGACTAGAATAGAAATAAATAGGATTTCGATCATTTGATTATGAGCATAGCTAAATTTTAGTTATTGCATATTTTTTTTATTTACTTGAAAATGAATCAAGTAATTGGAAGCAAGAGTAGTTAACCCATTTATAGGTATGCAGTAGCTAAACATTGAATGCATGAGCTATAAAAAAGTATATATATGTATGTTTGCCTACACTGTTACTAGTGGTAGGAATGAAACTTAGATGACCGAAGCATGTCTTCATTAAAGTTAGTTTAATAAATTTTACAATCCTTTCTATAAGTAAGTCTAGTTGTGTACAAGATATATGTCAATTGTGCAAATAAATCTATATTGTGATTAGAAAGTCCGTGTTTATCTTTTTGGTCACTATTTAAGGATGGAAATCATATAGAATAACCTTATAGAAATTAAACTTAAAAATTTATTTATTGTTGATTGATTAATATTCAATAAACTTATAGATTAAAATATTGGCACTTAGATCTCTAAGTATAATTACTTATATGTTGGTATATTGTGATGATTATAATAACTATAATTGTTGTATATGTAGAAGTTAAATTACACGGTAGTGCAATTAAATGATAGTATGTCTTGTGTTTAGAAATGGAAGAAAAGACCTAGATTAATTTTGGATAATTGATTGAGGTGATAAGTAGGACTTGGGAGAGATCTTGTAATGTGTGTGATAAGTATTATTTTTATAAGATTTAAAGTCTCATCCATATGATTTTTTCAGGCTTAAGTCTTATTTTATGTCTTAATTTAGTATCTTTTCTCATAAAGTATGAAATCTTCACTATTTTTCACTTGTTTATGAAATGCAGGGCATTTTCCTATATTTTCGTGAAGATTTTGAAGATTTGAAGTTATAGGAAGATTCAACATAGTTCAATGAGGTCACATGTCAAATTTGAAAATTTTTAGAGTTTTCTTTAGAGATCACGGCTTGGCCGTGAAAGCCATCATGACCGTGATCATCTCGGCCTTCCAATGCAATGTGTGAAGTAATCACGGCTAGCCCATGACGGGTTTCACGGCCGTGATTGTCAAGTATTAGAAATTTGACAAAGTCATCATGGCTTCGTTCATGGGCGTGACCTTCATCCAAGCTTTTGACGAGCTCTTCACGGCTTGCCCGTGATGGTCATCACGGCCGTGAAGGATTTCAACACAAATTTTGATGAGGCGAACACGGGCATCATGCATGGGTGTGATCTCCTTCCAAAAATTTTACGAGCTCTTCAGGCCTACCCGTGATTGTCATCACGGCCGTGAAGACCCATTTCTAGATTGACGAGCTCATCATGGCATCGTCACGGCATGGCCGTGACAATCATCATGCCCATGACAGCGTCCACAGATCCCAACCTTCCAGTAGTTTCTCGCTAAATCTGACGGTCCTAGAGCCTAGAAATTGGAGAAAACTCCCATGCAACCTTCCTAACCGCTAGAGAAATCGATTGAGGTATAAAAGTTATGATTTTGAGCAGTTATTGGGTTTGAATCTTCGAGAGAAGCAACTAGCGCAAAGAAAGGGGTGATTTCTATGTTCATGGGCTTGTTTGATCGAGTTTCTTCCAGGCTATCCAGAGAAGACCGAAGATCTGATGTCTCCTAACCTTGATTTGTAATTTCCCCTCCTTTTAGATATATTTTCTTGGGTTTTCATTATTAAACGATGTATGTTCTAGAGTAAAACTCTGTTTCAGGACTCGGGCGTAGCCCGTTGAACAAATCTCTACTTGTAAAAACATTTTTACGAATCTTAGTGACATCATCTAGCTTGCTTAGTTAAATGGGATGTGCTTATTGCGTATATATGTTTTGGCCAAACATTTGTATGTGTTTAAGTGTTACGAGAAGAACCAAGAGGTGAATCGTAACACTCGAATATCCTTGTTTAAATTTGTGACTTGAATTACGAGAGTCGTTCAAAGTCACTCGAGGGTTGACGATTATCATAGAGCACATTGGGTCTTTCCTAAGCTAATAAGTCATGAGAGTAGGAGATTAGCTTAGGTAGACACCGGATTATGCTTTGAGAGAAAGTAATATGTAGCATAGGATTGATCGCCTTAAGCGGTTTACAGTCGGATTATGCTTTGAGAGAAGGTGTTCTGTTTCCTAAATCGATTTGCTTAATGTTTTACTTTAAATCCTTCAACAAGGTGAAACCTAAGGTCCCGAAGTTTTCTTAAACTGTAATTCCCATTAAGTTGATAAATTCTAGATTCGATAATTTAGACTCAGAGTAGTTTTTCAATTCCTATTTTGAACTGTCTAGCTAGTAATGACGCTAAAAGTCGATACTTGATACCTAATTCCCTTGTGACGATATTATTACTACTTTGATCGCAATCGTGCACTTGTGGTACACCTATCAGTGTGGCAGGGGAAACTTGGAGGTAGGAATCTTTTCCCTTTGTAAATTATCATATTAAGTATTATTACATGTGATACCATGATATTCTTATTGTTCCTTGTTTTTGTGTCTAGTTCCTTTATGCTCCTTGTATTGGTTTGTTAAAGCATGTGGATGAATGTTTGTGTTTTAAGTAACATTTTTTGTAATACACATTGACATTGCATTTACATGATTGTTAAAATAGTTGACATAGTGGATATTTATACATTTTGTTAAGTTATGATAATTTATAAGTTGGTATTGATGTGTGCAGGGAAATGTCATGGCTTTGTTGATCTTATGGGCTGGTTAGGTTGAGTACCAATGGACTATGGTTTGAGCTATAGTTGTTGATTGGCATTCGAACTATAGTGGTGCCGAGTAGGGCTTACTTTCAAGTTCTCTTCAAACAATGTTGGGTTGCTAGGTGTTGGACATAACACCACCGTGCTATCTTTGAACAATCGTTCAACTATGTAAACTAGCAGTGAAAATAGTCTACCTAAGAGTGCAGCTCGTAATGAAGGTTTGTGGCTGTAGCTTATAATTTCATGACATATGTTTGGAAGTGTTTTCTAATCATATTGCATTTTCTGTATTATGGTATATAGCATGTAGTTGTAGTAAGTTAATTGTTTGCTTATTTTGTCTTTGGCACATGACATCATCTTGTTATAATTCCAACTTAGCCATCTTCTAACCTCCTTTATTTTGCCTCTACGTTCAACTAGAGACTACTAGATAGCAATAGAGACTACCTAAAGCTTTGGATATTTTGTATTATGAAAGGATATTTAGATAGCATTGTAATTTAACTTTGGACATGTACTTGATATATGGATATGGAATCCATGCTCTAATTTATGGATCGATTATTCATATGTTTAAATAAAAAAAGCATTGTCATTATCTTGTTGATTGCCACCCCTATGTTTGTGTAGGATTACAAGATGATATCCTTGAGGATTGATTTTTTTTTTAAGCTTATAATTTAGTCCCTAGTCAAAACATCTTAGTGGATAAGAGGCAACATTGGTTCATGTGAGACAGGTATGCGGGTTAGTTGGATGCTAAGCATCGACGCAGACATATAGGTGCATCAAGTAATGGATGTACTAAACTAATATCCTATAACTTGTTAGTCACCAACCTCAAGCATGCTATATAGGTGTATTTTCTATCCTGCTCATTGTCATCTCTCTATTGATCCTTTGAGAAAGGAAATAATTGGATTCAGACAATTTTACCACTAGGTTTATATTTGTTAAAAACTTTATTTGCTTTCAATTTTCCCCAACACCAACGAAGGAGAGAAATGGCATGAACACATGCACAACCCAGAAAACATGAATTTAATGTTGTAGGAAGTGTCAAAGGTTTAAAAGGAAAACCTCACGACCCTTTGATTAAATTTATACTACATATTGTGCAACAAATTTTTTTTTTAATTGCATTGCGTATTACTTATTCTTACATATAAGCTTGTTTAGAAAATTGCATGGTGTATTACTATTCCGCTCATTAATAGTTTAATTTGGCTATTTGATTGCACTCATATAACTTGTTGCCACATATTAGCTTAGCTGTTTATTTGCATAGCATATTAAATCTCAAATTGTTTTTTTTACTACAATTGCAACTATATAAATTACTTGGCTAATTATCTCATTGATTAAACTTAAATGAAAAATCAAGAACATTCATCACTTCAACCCAATAGGTTCAATGGAACTTGGTTTAATAGATGGAGAGAACAAATGTAGGTGCTGCTAATAAACCTGAGATTAATCAGTCCCATTGGTTAAACTTCTCTATTTGATAAAACCCCAAATCAAAAATCCCCTACCTCATACTCTAAATCTTTTTAAAAAAATATAGTGCATATATAGGCTAAGAATTCTATGCTCTCTCAAATCTTTTATATAAAACATAAAGAAAATGCAAAATAGCTAAAGACATGGACAACATTAGAAGACTCCTACCTAAAGGATTATGAAGGCGTAAAGAGATTCACAACTTTAGACTTCAACAAGTTCAAAATGGTAGACAGCTCACCAATAATAGATTAGATTAACATATTCTAAAATCCGATAAATCGGTCCAACTTAGTTTTTAGTGAATCCATCATAATCTCCTCTCTCCTTAACAAATTCCCTCCATTATGATCCAAGTTTGCCTTAAGATCTTAAGAGTTTAGTTTAGACAAAGGGTGTTAGGGAATGGCAGGTGAATTTTAAAAAATTTAAGTGTATGAGAGTAGTGGAAGACTTCACCCAAACACCATTCCTACCCGTAGGATCCATACAAAGGTGTATACAAATAGATATGTTAGGACATGATACTTGTTTTTCTTGATTAGGAGTTGGTGACAAATGATGTAAATGTGCACAATTGTCCATCTTTCTGAAGTATCTACACAGTGCCCCCTTTAGTGATACACTTGTCCACACCTAGTGCTAGCTTCTTGAGAAGGACCTAGCCTTAGTAGTTATCTTCTTTTATCGAAGGATGTGCTAAAAAAAAGCAAGAGGAGAATGGAGAGTGGCGGCCAAGAAAGGGAGATATAACTAAGCGCATGCAGCAATTAATTGGTCTAGGGTTGAATCCCCACGATTAGAATTACTTGAAAGTGCATGATATGTACCTAGGCTACTCACCATCCATGCTTATTGGGCCCAAAGCCCAATGATGCGATCTAGCCTATCACAGATAGTCACCTAGCCCTATCTATGTGCCAGATCATTAGATATTAAACGTTGATTCATATAAACATGATCTATGCCTGATCTAGATGCATCTAGCTCCATATGGAGTTGAATTATTAAGATAATTTGATCCAAGAATATCTGATCAAATTGCATCACCGAAGTGTCTACGTGTGTGATGACACAAATTTTTATCCAATTTTACATGCATATTTATTATAAATTTGTATAATCTTTTCCTCTAATTGCATGCTATATACATGAATTTAATAGATTTTACAAAAAACCTTCTTCGCTCTGCCTCTTTTATTTTTCAAGTAAAAGGCCCTAAATTCAAGAAAAATGAAGAGATTTCATTAAAACAAAGTCAAAGCATAAAAAGGGACATTCACTAAAGATTTGGAGTCCAAAACTGAACGAAATTAATCTGGTAGTGATTACAGTCACAACCAGGGGTAATTATCGGACGATGATGGATTTTGCAAAAAGTAAAATCAAAATAATACTTCCCAATTAGAGAAGAAGCCAAACCACAAATTCCAAGCTATTTTGAGCCAAGTTGATAATCATGGTCCATCATTAAAATCACAGCCCATGATTCTATTTTAAAAGCAAGATTAATTCTAGTAGAGGACTGATGCAGCGGAACTTATGGGAGGGATGGTCCTTAAGTTAGTACTCTAATGAGGTGGAGAATGCCGAAATCGTGAGAGGGTCTTGAGACGAGGAAAAGAAAATGCATTAGAGGGAAACCAGGGAAAGCCGATGAAAACGTGCTACGAAGATGCGACTTGAGCAATACCAGCGAGCGGAGAGAGAGCAATGGTACGAGTCTACAACCTCAAAAATACTAACCTCGCTTGTAGAGCCAATTTTTTGAGCATGCGCGTGCAGTCGAGGTTCCTTCACGATGCAGCGAAGAGAGGGGCACTCGCTCGTCCTAGATGGGGCTAATGGTTGGGGCGCGTAAGGCGGTTGCCGGAGTCGGAAGGGGAGTTAGAATACTCAAAGACACAGTGCTTAAAAGAAAGAGGAGCCCAACGCGAGTTGGTGTCGCTCCAGTGCAGGGGAAGAAGTACAAGGCGCGAGGAACTCACAGTTGAGTCTCTTGGAGCTTACTGAACTTAGGCCTTCGCGTGGGGGAAGACAACTACTGCAGCAAAACTGAAAAATTAATACTAGCCTTCCTCCCTCTTTTATAGATCAAGAGGGGGAAGAGTCATATGCAAGACACATGGGAGGGTTGTTGGATAAGCCAACCACCCTCTAACTTCCTAAATTGTCAAGATGCCTTCTAACTATCTCAAAGGAGAACTACCAACTACAGTACTCAGAATCTTGGAAGGGGCTGACGCATGGGGCTAGTGCTTTGGGCCGTTGTCCTGGTCGTCGCTGTAATCTAGACCATCTACGAGCAGGCCACCACGAAGCAACAAAACTTGCTAACCATGGGCTGGTTCTGCACGGTATTGGCCGTCTCCTGAGTGGTGTTGAGGACCCAGTTGTGATAGCGCTCTGTGGGTGGTTCTTGTGGTGGTCCACGGGGAAAGCTTAACATGTTGATGGGGTGGCTCGGCTTCGTTGAGGCGGAGGATGGGATCACAACACCTACAAAACGGTCGGAAGGATGGGAGGACCGTTGCAAGCATTGAACGTCGTGAAGAACAGTGCCCATCTATGTTTTCGAGCCCTTCACGGCCTGGCTGTGCTTGCATTCATGGTCATGAACGGGTTCTAGGAAATCTGCTGGGTCTGTCACGTCCTAGCCTGTTGGGAAACCCCGGGGATATTTTACAATTTTTCAGAGTCATAAACATTACAAACACAATGCACAGCGAAAGAATATCCCCAAAATAGGCCGGTCCCAAAAACCCAGTGAAGATCGCAAGCAAGAGAGTCGACACGATGAGTTAGGAAGTACCTTGAAGCAAGGAGAAGCCGATGTCGTGATAGGTGCCCAAGCCTGCGCCCTCTGCAGTTTCACACACACGGATGTCTCGAGCTTACTTCTTCCTCGCCCGATGCTAGCCTCAGGAAGAAGATCGTCGCCTTAGGAGAGCCCTCCAAGCAATTAGCGCCACCACCAAGAGGAGATGCGCCAAGGAGAAGGAGGAAGAAGAGATGCCGCAAGCTATGTTCCTTCTTTGCGCCAAGGAAGGAAGGAAAGGTGGAAGAAGCTTGCTCACGCCCTTTGATGGAAGAAGAAGAAGGCCTCCAAGACTCCAAGCCGTTGCCCCTCAACTGCTTCACGCCTCTAAGGAAGTAAGTCCATGTGAGGGGTTCGGCTAGGGGTCTCTTTTATAAGGTGAAGAGGCAGTTTAGAGAAGAGGTGATTAGGGCATTAATCTAGGGTCTTAATTAACTTAATATCCTGATTAATCCCTTAATTACATGTGCCATTGTCTTGCCATAGCAAGCATTCAGCCACATGCGCCCATGCCTTTCTTAAAGGGGCAAACTTCTCATCTATGCGCCAAGACCAAGTCTAGGCAAGATAGGAGTTTTCCTAATGTGGATGGGCACAACTCCTAATCCAATTAGGACTCTTAATTATATCAATAATCAGCCCACTTATGCCCCAATAACATAGGAAATAATATCTCAATTGATTAGATCAAATTCTAATCAAATTTGATCAGAAGATGCCATACAAGTGATATGTGCAAGTCCTAGTCCAACTAGGATTCTTCATGCGCCCTTGAGATATTTCTCTCCCCATTATACCCTTTAAGCCTCTAATCTCTTCATGACAACTTACTAGTGAGCCCAACTAATTAATGGGCCTAGCCCAAAGTCCATTATGCATGTTAACCAAGCTATTGGATCCAATCCAATTTAACCCAAGGTCAAATGAGGCTAACCATGGTTAATTTTGTCAATATGCCAAAAATGGAAGTTGGCCCTAATAAGTTTCTTCCATCTCATCAGGCCTATTGGCGCTGATGAAATCTCCAAAACAGATCCGAGTTATCCAATAACTCGATCTAAAGGCTACCCGATTAATATGAAAACTCGAGCATCAAGGTGTGCGACCCTGTAGGTTCCTCTGACGCTGGCAGTGCTGACCAAAGGTCACCACAAGAAGTGAGTGGCACCTAGCAGTGCATCGCTGCTACCCAGGTCTTTGGAATGGATATCAACATCGACATCCCCATCATCGTAACTAGGTACAGATGCATCACAGTCTCTTTGTCGAGCTGATATCCAATTAGACAAGTGTGTCACCACTTGTTTTCACCCAATCACATAGCTATGACTAAATCAGGTTCTCACCTGGGTATGGTCATACACTTTCAGTCATAGTACCATAGAGGAGCTCCATGGATATCATGCTTCCGTTAGGAAGGGGCAAATCCTTTGTCTGTCCATTGTCCTTCTCTTATGGGTCGTGACATGCTCAATGACAACCGTTATTACCTCCCAACTATAGCGAGGTATTAGGTTGTATCAAAGCATATCCCTAACCATATAGAATGACCAATGACCTCAAGTCAAGGGATCAATGCATCTCCTATCACTTGTGAAGATGACTTGTGACACCAATGTTGGGAAACTCCGGGGACATTTTACAATTTTCAGAGTCATAGACATACATATTACACAGCGGAAGAATGTCCCTGAAACAGGCCGGTCCCAGAAACCCAGTGAAGATCGCAAGCAACAGAGTCGACACGATGAGTTAAGAAATACCTTAAGAGCAATTTGGAGTGATGTCGATGTAGGCGCCCAAGTGTGCGCCCTCTGTAGTCTCACACACACGGATCTCTTGAGTTCTCTTCTTCCACGCCCGGTGCTAGCCTTGGGAAGAAGATCAAAGCCTTAGGGAGATGCTCCACTTCACTTGCACCACCAAGAAAAAAGGATGCGCCAAGAGAAGAAGGAAACAACCCAAGCCGCCAAGAGGAAAGGAAGGAGAAACTCTCGGCTATGGAAGAAGGAAGATGAGCCCTTGCTCCTAGCACTCGCCCCTCTTCTTGTGTTCACGCCTTCAAGGATTAAATTACTCATTAGAGGGCTCGGCTAGGTGCTCTTTTATAGGGCAAGAGGTGGTTTATGAAAGGCTAGGATCAAGACAAGTGGGCGGCTAGGATGAGAAGGTTTGAGACAAGGAAAGTCTCCAAGACATTTCCATAATTCTCATTCAACCATTCCTTTTGTGCCCATGTCTTTCTTTGTGCGCCAAGGCCTTGCCTTGCGCCCCAAGCAATGCCATATAGGCATTCATACCATAAGGATAAAGGGGGGAGGCGCCAATTGCTTCCTTATGAAGCAAATTGTGCCACTTCTCCCCATTATGCCCATAGGCACCTAGGGGAGAAGATTTGTCCCCATTATACCCTTCTAGCCCTTCTTCTCTTCATGACAACTTATTATTGGGCCTCATTGGATAATGGGCTAGCCCAAACTCCATTACATGGGTTGATTAAGCACTTGGATCCAATCCAATGCAACCCTAATCCAAATATGACTAACCATGGTCAAATACGGGTCAACCTGCCAAAAATGAAGTTTGGCTCCAATAATATTCTTCCATCTCATCAGGCCCATTGGCGCTGATGAAATCTCCCAATTAGATCCGAGTTATCCAATAACTCGATCATAAGGCTTCCCGATCAATACGAGAACTCAAGTATCAAGGTGTGCGACCCTGTAGGTTCCTCTGACGCTGGCAGTGCTGACCAAAGGTCATCACAAGCAGTGAGTGGCACCTAGCAGTGCATCACTGCTACCCAGGTCATTGGAATGGATATCGACATCGACATCCCCATCATCGCAACTAGGTACAGATGCATTATAGTCTCTTTGCCGAACTGATATCCGATTGGACAAGTGTGTCACCACTTGTTTTCATGCAATCACATGGCTATGACTAAAACAGGTTCTTACCTGGGTATGGCCATACACTCTCAGTCATAGAACCATAGAGGAGCTCCATGGATATCATACTTCCCTAAGGAAGGGGCAAATCCTATGTCTGTCCATTGACCTTCTCATATGGGTCGTGACATGCTCAATGACAACTTATTATTGGGCCTCATTGGATAATGAGCTAGCCCAAACTCCATTACATGGCTTGATTAAGCACTTGGATCCAATCCAATGCAACCCTAATCCAAATATGACCAACCATGGTCAAATACGGGTCAACCTGCCAAAAATGAAGTTTGGCTCCAATAATATTCTTCCATCTCATCAGACCCATTGGCGCTGATGAAATCTCCCAATTAGATCCGAGTTATCCAATAACTCGATCATAAGGCTTCTCGATCAATACGAGAACTCAAGTATCAAGGTGTGCGACCCTGTAGGTTCCTCTGACGCTGGCAGTGCTGACCAAAGGTCATCACAAGCAGTGAGTGGCACCTAGCAGTGCATCACTGCTACCCAGGTCATTGGAATGGATATCGACATCGACATCCCCATCATCACAACTAGGTACAGATGCATTACAGTCTCTTTGCCGAACTGATATCCGATTGGACAAGTGTGTCACCACTTGTTTTCATCCAATCACATGGCTATGACTAAAACAGGTTCTTACCTGGGTATGGCCATACACTCTCAGTCATAGAACCATAGAGGAGCTCCATGGATATCATACTTCCCTAAGGAAGGGGCAAATCCTATGTCTGTCCATTAACCTTCTCATATGGGTCGTGACATGCTCAATGACAACCGTTATGACCTCCCAACTACGGCAAGGTGTTGGGTTGTATCAAAGCAAGTCCCTAGCCATATAGAATGATCAATGACGTCAAGTCAAGGGATCAATGCATCTCTTGTCACTTATGAGGATAACTCATGACACCAAGTCATAGCCTCATAGCGGGTCTATCCAGTATATCCTCCAATGATATACCCATGTGTCTGCGTTAGCACCACGTGCCTAATCAGCCCACATACCAGTCTCACAAGTACCAGAGCTGTCCCATATCCACTCAGGTACATCGACTGGGGATAATTATTTGAACACAGATCCAATCTGTCTCCAGGGACATTATCATATAAGTACACAATCGCAGGTGTAGACAAACAATGATAACGACAATGCCAGAATGATATATAAATATCAATGTCAAGTAGTACGTAAGTTGACCAAAACTAGGTCCTAGGGCATATACACCAACAATCTCCCACTTGCACTAAGACCTAGAAGTTAAGGAATCTCAACCCCATATCTCTAGCGTGACCATCATGCTTCTGCTGCGCCAAAGCCTTGGTCAATGGGTCTGCCAGATTGTTCTCTGTGTCTACTCTGCTAATCTTGACATCACCTCTGTCAATGATCTATCTGATCAGGTGAAATCTTCTGAGTATGTGTTTGGATCTTTGATGAGACCGTGGTTCCTTGGCTTGTGCAATTGCTCCATTGTTGTCACAGTAGAGTTCAATGGGATCCATTGCACTAGGTACCACCTGAAGATCACATAAGAACTTCCTTATGCAAACGGCTTCCTTGGCTGCCTCAGAAGCAGCCACATACTCAGCCTCGGTTGTAGAATCTGCTATGGTGGATTGCTTGAAGCTCTTCCAACATACAGCGCCTCCATTTATCTTGAACACATAGCCGGCCTGCGATCTAAAGTCGTCAGGGTCAGACTAGAACGATGCGTCAGTATAGCCCTGCATACTGAGCTCTTCTTGTCCCCCATAGACCGAGAACAGATCCTTAGTTCTTCTCAGATACTTCAGGATGTTCTTTACAGCCACCCAGTGTTGCAGACCTGGATTGGATTGGTATCGGCTGGTTATGCTCACAGCATATGCCACATCTGGTCTAGTACACAACATTGCATACATGATCGATCCTACTACCGAAGCATAAGGAATTCGACTCATGTCATCCCTCTCAGCCTGTGTTGTAGGACACTGGCTCTTTGAGAGAGTAAGGCCATGTCTCACTGGAAGGTATCCTTTCTTGGATTGCTCCATGTTGAACCTCTCCAGTACCTTATCAATGTAGGTACTCTGACTAAGGGCCAGAAGCCTCTTGGATCTATCCCGGTAGATCCTTACGCCTAGAATAAAGGCGGCCGCCCCTAAGTCTTTCATCTCGAAACACTTTCCCAACCATGTCTTCACAGCTTGAAGACTAGGGATGTCGTTTCCGATGAGCAGTATGTCATCAACATACAAGACCAGAAAAATCACCAAGCTCCCACTGAATTTTCTGTATACACAGGCGTCATCTTCGCTTTTGATAAAGCCATAATCTCTCACGGCTTCATCAAATCGAAGATTCCAACTTCGAGATGCTTGTTTTAATCCATAAATGGATCTCTTCAGCCTGCAGACCTTATTAGCCTCTGCAGGATGGATGAAGCCATCAGGTTGTGACATATACACATCCTCAGTCAGCTTCCCGTTAAGGAACGCTGTCTTCACATCCATCTGCCATATCTCATAGTCATGATATGTAGCTATAGCAAGCAGAATCCGAATGGATTTGATCATGACAACTGGCGAGAAGGTTTCATCATAGTCCACCCCGTGGACTTGTTTAAATCCTTTAGCCACTAGTCTACCCTTATAGGTAACTATATTGCCATCCATGTCTGTCTTCTTTTTGAAGACCCATTTACACCCTATGGGTTTTACCCCATCAGGCAGCTCAACCAAATCCCAGACCTGGTTAGCCGACATGGAATCCATCTCGGATCACATGGCGTCAAGCCATCTCTCGGAGTCCGGTCCACTGACCGCCTCATCATAGGTTCTGGGTTCATCCTCAATGATGAAGATCCCATCGTGTTGGGTCGGCAGCGACCCATAACTTTCAGGTGCATGACGAATTCTCCCAGACCTACGCGGGACCTGTGTCTGAGCCTCAGGTTGCCTAGCAACCGGTGCAGGTGGCTCAGATTCCATCTCCTTGTCTTGTGTTTGCACTTGGACCTCATCCAAGTCAAACTTCCTCCCACTAACTTCTTTCATAAGAAATTCTTTCTAGAAAGACAGCACCCCGAGCAACAAAAACTTTATTCTCGGTTGGGACATAGAAGTAGTATCCTTTAGTTTCCTTAGGATACCCCACAAACACACATTTATTAGATCTAGGTTCTAGCTTACTAGTATCCTGACGTTTGACATAAGCCTCACATCCCCAGATCTTGATAAAAGTGAGATTAGGGCGTCTCCCACTCCACATCTCGTATGGTATTTTGGAGACACTCTTAGATGGAACATTATTCAGTATCAGAGAAGCTGTTTCTAGTGCATGCCCCCAGAATGATGAAGGTAGAGTTGCATGACTCATCATAGATCGAACCATATCCAATAAAGTTCTATTTCTCCTTTCAGACACACCATTCCATTGAGGTGTTCCAGGAGGAGTGAGTTGGGATATGATCCCACACTCTCTCAGATAGTCAAAGAACTCACCGCTCAGGTATTCTCCACCTCGATATGATCGAAGAGCTTTAATGGATCTTCCAAGCTGGTTCTCTACTTCATTCTTGAACTCCTTGAATTTCTCAAAGGATTCAGATTTATGTCTCATTAAGTAGACATAGCCATACCTACTGAAGTCATCAGTGAAGGTAATGAAGTAGTTGTACCCTCCTCTCGCTTGTTTATTGAAGGGCCCACACACATCAGTATGTATGAGATCTAATAAACCTTCTGCCCTCTCACCAATCTTGGTGAAGGGCGCCTTTGTCATTTTCCCTAATAAACAAGGTTCACAAGTATCAAATTCCTCCAAGGAACTTGAATCTAACAATCCATTTGCATGGAGTTGTTGGATGCGATTCTTGTTTATATGGGCTAATCGACAGTGCCATAGGAAAGCACCAATTGAACCACTCAGTTTGGTCCTTTTATTACTTATGTTACAAATAGAACTTTCCATATCCAAGATATATAGACCATTGCACAAAGTACCCTTCCCATAGAACATATTTGCAAATGAAAAAGAACAAGAGTTCTTATTTATTTCAAATCTAAATCCTTTCCTTGCTAAGCAAGGAATGGATACAATGTTCTTAGTAAGTGAGGGTACACAAAAGCAATTATCTAGTTCTAATTGAACTCCAGAAGGCAATGAGAGAGTCAAAACGCCTACAGCAACAGCAGCAACCTGTGCCCCATTTCCAACGCGTAGGTCAATCTCTCCAAGCCGCACCGATCTACTTTTCTTGAGCCCCTGCATATTTGTACAAATATGAGCTCCACATGCGGTATCCAATACCCATGACATAGAAGTAGAAAGATTGACTTCCGTAACATAGATACCTGAGCTAGAAGTTAAGGCCAAGCCTTTCTTCTCCTCATTCTGAAGCTGCTTGCAATCCCTTCTCCAGTGACCCTACTCGCCATAGTGAAAACACCTCTGGTCCTTTGACTTCTTCGCCTTTTTCTTCAGTTCTTTGGTAGGACCTCTGGCACTGCTCTTAGCACGTGCCTTACCCTTCTTCTTTATCTTCTTGGTCGCAGGGACCAAAAGAACATAATTGGGTTTGGTCTTACCCATCTCTCGCTCGGCTGTTTGGAGCATATTCATCAATTCCTCCCGTGTGCACTCAATCCGGTTCATGTTGAAGTTAATAATAAACGGACTGAAGCTAGGGGCAAGGAATGCAGAATAAGATCCACAACCAGCTCGTTGTCTATGGTGTGTCCCAGTCTCCTGAGATGATCCACGTTCCCAATGAGTTTAAGAACATGGGGTCTCACTGGTGCACCCTCAGACAACTTGCACCGAAAGACTGCTTTGGCGGTGTCAAATCTCTCAGTTCTAGCATGAGCCTCGAACATCTGTTTCAGATGAGTGATCATCTGAAAAGCGTTCTGCTCCTCATATTGCACCTGTAGTTCAGGTGCCATGCTGGCTAGCATGAGACATGCAATCTCCAAAGAATCATCCTGATGCTTTCTATAAGCATCTCTGTCTGCCGTTCGGGCATTAGGCGGAGGAGCCGCAGGAAGAGCCTGTTCAAGGACATACAACTTCTTCTCGAGCTTGAGGATTATCCTCAAGTTCCGATGCCAGTCCATAAAGTTAGTTCCAACTAACTTATCCTTATCAAGGAGTGATCGCAGTGATAATCCGCCAGTGTTCGTAGCCATTGTTCTACAACACCCAAGAAGAACAGATTAGTACTACTTCGAATCATTTAAACTGGACTTATTTTAAATGATTACTGCTCCCACTATTTTAAATTCGAATTGACAACCCACAAAGTCAATCGGAAAGTTTAAGACTTCCTAGTGAGATGGGATCCTTATTTCACATGAGGCTTCGCATCCCACGAGGGTGGGATGAGATGCACAAAGTAACCCATGTTTCCTAAGGTGGGCGCATCGGCCGGTTGCTCCAAGCAACTCCCCTTGTTGAGACACTCTGGGCATTTCATGTCCAGCGAGGGCTGGATACAACATGAAACCTTTACCTCTCAACGATGCCTCTAGACTTTCACCATGTGCCCAGCACATGTGAACTTCTAGTCAAGTCCATTCCTAACCGTTATGCCCAGGGCCAACGAGTTTCCTTGCGAAGGCACGCCCAGGTTAAAACTGGACTAGGGAAACCATTGCCACCACGCACTTTCTAAAGATAAGTGGGTGTGTCCCACGAGGGTGGGAAACAATTCACAACTCCACTGATCGATAGCTTAGTGAGGGCTACGCATTAGAAGGCTACCAGACTTGATATTTTAATTGAGGGTTTTTGTTTAAGGTCTCATCATCTCAGTTTTATCTTATGTCTATCATTAAAGGCATGCAATCCTATGGTGATAACATAACGATAAAACATTTCAGGTATGCTTCTGCAGATAATAATAAAAGCAGTAAAGAATGATGTGATCATATCCTATTCAAGACATTGAACCAATCCATGCCATGAAATAGGTTCAACTCTTGTCCTAGAACTCAAGCCCCAAAAACTAGACCTAGCCTAGCCGACCTCTAGCTTGAACTTCAAGGTTGGCTCCAAGGTCCTTCTCTCATGGTTTAGCTCTCAAACCCTAGAGGTACACTTTTAAAAGTTCCCCATAGGTTCGGCCAATGCCATGGTCTTCCTCCAATGAGGATGCGCCACAATGCAAGAAGCCAAATTAGCTAGCTCTCAAACCCTAGGGTTCGGCCACACCTAATTTGCGCCACTAAGCAGGGTATGCATGCGCCAAGTTCCAAGTACATGCGCCACCGTAATCTTCTTCTTAGTCAAAAGCAAAAAGAAAAGCGGCACGCAGGCCTCACGAGGATACATCGCAGGCATGCAAAGGGGGGCTTGACTAATGATCACAAAATCATGCACAATCAAGGTATTTACTCATGCAATTATACATGCTCATGAAAAACATAAAATCTGAAATTTTACTTTTTCATAAAACTAGTCTCTTTTTCTCATCTTCTTCTCACAAATCTTTTGGTTTATTGCGATTTATTTTTCATGATGATTTCAAAGATCCTTTCGGCTGGCAATTTTGTCAGATCAAGAAACTTGGCCAGTCCGAAGACACAATGCCCGTCTTATTTGACAAAATTACGTGCGCCTTTGATCTTTAAATCAAACAAGAAAAATAGTCCAAAAATCCAAAAGAGATTGAGAGGATGATAGAAACAAGAAACCCTAATTTTTCCTACTTAGAAAAATCGTTTGCCATGCATCATGCTATTTACGAAAATAGAGATATGGCATGTGAGCATGAAAGAAAAGCATAAAACATCGTTCGAGTCTTGCAAGTCGCTTTGATACCACTGTTGGGAAACTCCGGGGACATTTTACAATTTTCAGAGTCATAGACATACATATTACGCAGCGGAAGAATGTCCCCGAAACAGGCCGGTCCCAAAAACCCAGTGAAGATCGCAAGCAAGAGAGTCGACACGATGAGTTAAGAAATACCTTAAGAGCAATTTGGAGTGATGCCGATGTAGGCGCCCAAGTGTGCGCCCTCTGTAGTCTCACACACACGGATCTCTTGAGTTCTCTTCTTCCACGCCCGGTGCTAGCCTCGGAAAGAAGATCAAAGCATTAGGGAGATGCTCCACTTCACTTGCGCCACCAAAAGGAAAGGATGCGCCAAGAGAAGAAGGAAACAACCCAAGCCGCCAAGAGGAAAGGAAGGAGAAACTCTCGGCTATGGAAGAAGGAAGATGCGCCCTTGCTCCTAGCACTCGCCCCTCTTCTTGTGTTCACGCCTTCAAGGATTAAATTACTCATAAGAGGGCTCGGCTAGGTGCTCTTTTATAGGGCAAGAGGTGGTTTATGAAAGGCTAGGATCAAGACAAGTGGGCGGCTAGGATGAGAAGGTTTGAGACAAGGAAAGTCTCCAAGACATTTCCATAATTCTCATTCAACCATTCCTTTTGTGCCCATGTCTTTCTTTGTGCGCCAAGGCCTTGCCTTGCGCCCCAAGCAATGCCATATAGGCATTCATACCATAAGGGATAAAGGGGGGAGGCGCCAATTGCTTCCTTATGAAGCAAATTGTGCCACTTCTCCCCATTATGCCCATAGGCGCCTAGGGGAGAAGATTTGTCCCCATTATACCCTTCTAGCCCTTCTTCTCTTCATGACAACTTATTATTGGGCCTCATTGGATAATGAACTAGCCCAAACTCCATTACATGGGTTGATTAAGCACTTGGATCCAATCCAATGCAACCCTAATCCAAATATGACCAACCATGGTCAAATACGGGTCAACCTGCTAAAAATGAAGTTTGGCTCCAATAATATTCTTCCATCTCATCAGGCCCATTGGCGCTGATGAAATCTCCCAATTAGATCCGAGTTATCCAATAACTCGATCATAAGGCTTCCCGATCAATACGAGAACTCAAGTATCAAGGTGTGCGACCCTGTAGGTTCCTCTGACGCTGGCAGTGCTGACCAAAGGTCATCACAAGGAGTGAGTGGCACCTAGCAGTGCATCGCTGCTACCCAAGTCATTGGAATGGATATCGACATCGACATCCCCATCATCGCAACTAGGTACAGATGCATTACAGTCTCTTTGCCGAACTGATATCCGATTGGACAAGTGTGTCACCACTTGTTTTCATGCAATCACATGGCTATGACTAAAACAGGTTCTTACCTGGGTATGGCCATACACTCTCAGTCATAGAACCATAAAGGAGCTCCACGGATATCATACTTCCCTAAGGAAGGGGCAAATCCTATGTCTGTCCATTAACCTTCTCATATGGGTCGTGACATGCTCAATGACAACCGTTATGACCTCCCAACTACGGCAAGGTGTTGGGTTGTATCAAAGCAAGTCCCTAGCCATATAGAATGATCAATGACCTCAAGTCAAGGGATCAATGCATCTCCTGTCACTTATGAGGATAACTCATGACACCAAGTCATAGCCTCATAGCGGGTCTATCCAGTATATCCTCCAATGATATACCCATGTGTCTGCGTTAGCACCACGTTCCTAACCAGCCCACATACCAATCTCACAAGTACCAGAGCTGTCCCATATCCACTAAGGTACATCGACTGGGGATAATTATTTGAACACAGATCCAATCTGTCTCCAGGGACATTATCATGTAAGTACACAATCGCAGGTGTAGACAAACAATGATAACGACAATGCCAGAATGATATATAAATATCAATGTCAAGTAGTACATAAGTTGACCAAAACTAGGTCCTAGGGCATATACACCAACAACCAAGTCATTGCTTCACAGCGGGTCTATCCAGTATATTCAACACTGATATACTCATATGTTTGCGTTAGCACCTTGTGCCTAACCAGCCCATATACCAGTCTCATGAGTACCAGAGTTGTCCCATATCCACTCAGGTATATTGACTGGGGACAATTATTTTGAGCACAGATCCAATCTGTCTCCAGGGACCTTATCATGTAAGTACATAAACGCAGATGTAAACAAACATAGATAATGACAATGCTAGGATGATATATATAACTATCAATGTCAAGTAGTACAAAGATGGACCAAAACTAGGTCCTAGGGCATATACACCAACAATCTCCCACTTGCACTAAGACCTAGAGGTTGAGGAATCTCAACCCCATATCTCTAGCGTGACTATCATGCTTCTGCTGCGCCAAAGCTTTGGTCAATGGGTCTGCCAGATTGTTTTTTCTGTCAACTCTGCTAATCTTGACATCACCTCTTTCAATGATCTCTCTGATCAGGTGAAATCTTCTGAGTATGTGTTTGGACCTTTGATGAGACCGTGGTTCCTTGGCTTATGCAATTGCTCCATTATTGTCATAGTAGAGCTCAATGGGATCCACTACACTTGGAACCACCTGAAGTTCAGAGATGAACTTCTTGATCCAAACGGCTTCTTTGGCTGCCTCAGATGCTGCCAGGTACTCAGCCTCGGTTGTAGAATCAGCTATAGTGGACTACTTGAAGTTCTTCCAGCATACATCGCCTCCATTCATTTTGAACACATATCCGGCCTGCGATCTAAAGTTGTCAGGGTCAGACTGGAACGATGCATCAGTGTAGCCCTGCATACTGAGCTCTTCTTGTCCCCCATAGACTAAGAACAGATCCTTAGTTCTTCTCAGATACTTTAGGATGTTCTTTACAGCCACCAAGTGCTGTAAACCTGGATTGGATTGGTATCGGCTGGTTATGCTCACAGCATAAGCCACGTCTAGTCTAGTACATAACATTGCATACATGATTGATCTCACTGCCGAAGCATAAGGCACTCGATTCATGTCATCCCTCTCAGCCTGTGTGTTAGGACACTAGCTCTTTGAGAGAGTAAGGCCATATCTTACTGGAAGGTATCCCTTCTTGGATTGCTCCAAGTTGAACCTCTCCAGGACCTTGTCAATGTAGGTACTTTGACTAAGGGCTAGAAGCCTCTTGGATCTATCCCGGTAGATCCTCACGCCTAGGATATAGGCAGCCTCCCCTAAGTCTTTCATCTCTAAACACTTCCTTAACCATGTCTTTACGGCTTGAAGACTAGGGATGTCATTCCCTATGAGTAGTATGTCATCGACATACAAGACCAGCAAGGTCACCAAGCTCCCACTGAATTTTCTGTACACACAGGCATCGTCTTCACTTTTAATAAAGCCATAATCTCTCACAGCTTCATCAAACTGAAGATTCCAACTTTGAGATGCTTGCTTTAATCCATAGATGGATTTCTTTAGCCTGCAAACCTTATTGGTTTCTGCAAGATGGATGAAGCCATCAGGTTGTGTCATATACACATCCTCAGTCAGCTTTCCATTAAGGAATGCTGTTTTCACATCCATCTGCCATATCTCATAGTCATGATATGCAGCTATAGCAAGCAGAATCCGAATAGATTTGATCATGGCAACTGGCGAGAAGGTTTCATGATAATCCACCCCGTGGATTTGTTTGAATTCCTTGGCCACTAGTCTACCTTTATAGGTAACTATATTGCCATCCATGTCTGTCTTCCTCTTGAAGACCCATTTGCACCCTATAGGTTTTACCCCATCAGGTAGCTCAACCAAATCCCAGACTTGGTTAGCTGACATGGAATCCATCTCGGATCGCATGGCCTCAAGCCATCTCTTGGAGTCTGGTCCACTGACCGCCTCATCATAAGTCCTGGGTTCATCCTCAATGATGAAGATCCCGTCATGTTGGGTCGGCAGCGACCCATACCTCTCAGGTGCACAACAAATCCTCCCAGACCTACGTGGGGCCTGTGTCTGAGCCTCAGGTTGCCTAGCAACTAGTGCAGGCAGCTCAGGTTCCATCTCTTTATCCTGTGGTTGCACTTGGATCTCATCCAAGTCAAACTTTCTCCCACTGACTTCTTTCATGAGAAATTCTTTCTCTAGAAAGACAGCACCCTGAGCAACAAAAACTTTGTTCTCGGTTGGGACATAGAAATAGTATCCTTTAGTTTCCTTAGGATACCCCACAAAGACACACTTATCAGATCTAGGTTCTAGCTTGCTAGAATCCTGATGTTTGACATAAGCCTCACATCCCCAGATCTTGATAAAAGTGAGATTAGGGCATCTCCCACTCCACACCTCGTATGGTATTTTGGAGACACTCTTAGATGGAACGTTGTTCAGTATTAGAGAAGCTGTTTCCAGTGCATGCCCCCAGAATGAGGGAGGTAGAGTTGCATGACTCATCATAGATCGAACCATGTCCAACAAAGTTTGATTTCTCCTTTCAGATACACCATTCCATTGAGGTGTTCCAGGAGGAGTGAGTTGGGATATGATCCCATACTCTCTCAGATAGTCAAAGAACTCACCGCTCAGGTACTCTCCACCACGATCTGATCGAAGAGCTTTAATAGATCTTTCAAGCTGGTTCTCTACTTCATTCTTGAACTCCTTGAACTTCTCAAAGGATTCAGATTTATGTCTCATCAAGTAGACATAACCATACCTACTGAAGTCATCTATAAAGGTAATGAAGTAGTTGTACCCTCCTCTGGCTTATTTATTGAACGACCCACACACATCAGTATGTATGAGATCCAATAAAGCTCCTACCCTCTCACCAGTCTTGGTGAAGGGCGCCTTTGTCATTTTTCCTAATAAACATGCTTCACATGTATCAAATTCCTCTAAGGAACTTGAATCTAGCAACCCATTTGCATGGAGTTGTTGAATGCGATTCTTGTTAATATGGGCTAATCGACAATGCCATAGGAAAGCACCAACTAAACCACTCAGTTTGGTCCTTTTGTTATTTATGTTACAAACAGAGTTATCCATGTCCAACACGTACAGACCATTGCATAAAGTACCCTTCCCATAGAACATATTTGCAAATGAAAAAGAACAAGAGTTCTTATTTATTTCAAACTTAAATCCTTTCTTTGCTAAGCAAGGAATGGATACAATGTTCTTAGTAAGCGAAGGTACATAATAGCAATTATCTAACTCTAACTGAAGTCCAGAAGGTAGGAAGAGAGTCAAAACTCCTACAGCAACAACAGCAACTTGTGCCCCGTTCCCAACTCGTAGGTCAATCTCTCCAGCTTGCACCGATCTACTTTTCTTGAGCCCTTGCATATTAGTACAAATATGAGCTCCACATGCGGTATCCAATACCCATGACATTGAAGTAGAAAGGTTGACTTCTGTAACATAAATACCTGAGCTAGAAGCTAAGACCAAGCCTTTCTTCTCCTCATTCTGAAGCTGCTTGCAGTCCCTCCTCCAGTGACCCTGCTCGCCACAATGGAAGCACCTATGTTCCTTTGACTTCTTTGCCTTTTTCTTCAGTGCCTTGGTGGGACCTTTAGCACTGCCCTTAGCACGTGCCTTACCCTTCTTCTTCATCTTCTTGGTCACAGGGACCAAAAGAACAGAATTGGGTTTGGTCTTACCCATTTCACGCTCGGCTGTTTGGAGCATATTCAGTAGTTCCTCCCTCGTGCAATCAATCTGGTTCATGTTGAAATTAATAATAAATGGACTGAAGCTAGGGGCAGGGACTGTAGAATAAGATCCACAACCAGCTCGTTGTCTATGGCATGTCCCAGTCTTCTGAGATGATCCACATTCCCAATGAGTTTGAGAACATGGGGTCTCATTGGTGCACCTTCAGACAATTTGCACCGAAAAACAGCTTTGGCAGTGTCATATCTCTCAGTTCTAGCCTGAGACTCGAACATCTATTTCAGATGAGTGATCATCTGAAAAGCATTATGCTCCTCATATTGCACCTGCAATTCAGGTGCCATGCTAGCTAGCATAAGACATGCAACTTCCAAAGAATCATCTTGATGCTTTCTAAAAGCATCTCTATCAGCCGCTTGGGCATTAGGTGCGGGAGTCGCAGGAAGAGGTTGTTCAAGAACATACAGCTTCTTCTCGAGCTTGAGGACTATCCTCAAGTTCCGATGCTAGTCCATGAAGTTGGTCCCAACCAACTTATCCTTATCAAGGAGTGATCGCAGTGATAATCCGCCAGTGTTCATAGCCATTATTTCTACAACACCCAAAAAAAAGCAGATTAGTACTACTTCGAATCATTTAAACTGGTCTTGTTTTAAATGATTATGACTCCCACTATTTTAATCGAATTGACAACCCACAAAGTCAATCGGGAAATTTAAGACTTCCTAGTGAGATGGGATCCTTATTCCACATGAGGCTTTGCGTCCCACGAGGGTGGGATGAGATGCACAAAGTGACCCATACTTCCTAAGGTGGGCTCGCCGACCAGTTGCTCCAAGCAACTCCCCTTGTTGAGACAGTTTAGGCATTTCATGTCCAGCGAGGGCTGGATACGACATGAACCCTAACTTCTCAATGGTGCCTCTAGAGTTTCACCATGTGCTCATCACATATGAAAATCTAGTCAAGTCCATTCCTAACCGTTTATGCCTAGGGCCAACGAGTTTCCTTGCGAAGGCACGCCCAGGTTAAAACTGGACTGGGGAAACCATTGCCACCACGCACTTTCTAAAGATAAGTGGGTGTGTCCCACGAGGGTGGGAAATAGTTCACAACACCACTGATCGATAGCTTAGTGAGGGCTATGCGTTAGAAGGCTACTAGACTTGATATTACAATTGAGGGTTTTTGATCAAGGTCTCATGGGTTTTATCTTATGTCTAACAATACAGGCATGCAATCCTATAGTGATAACATAATGATAAAACATCATAGACATGCTTTAGCAGATAATGAAAGTGATAAAAGATGATGTGATCATAGCCCATTCAAGACATTGAACCAACCCATGCCAACAAGGGAGTTCAATTCTCGACCTAGGATTCAAGCCCCTAAAACTTAACCTAGCCTAGCCGACCTCTTGTTGGGGTATGCCCTTAAGGCTAATGTTTGAGGCCTTGGGTTGTTATCAGTATCATGTATAAACTCTATGTTTATAAAGGCAATGGTTGTTATTCAGGTTGTTACATTATCTGCTGCAATATGTATACTTCTGAATAATGTCTCAATGCTGTTCAGCTTGGCTGACATGCAGTATTGTCCTTAGTCGAGATATCTTGGTGAACATGAGACAGCCTTGATATGATTGAGACTAATATGTGTTCTAATCTTATAGGATGCTTCGAGCATGGAATAAGATGTAGACTCATGGGTACATTGGATGTACTGGACAGACCCTACTTAGGATATTCGATTGCTTGTCACAATGTGAATAATCCTTATATGCAAACAAGTGGCATATTTCCTCTGACTTGAGATCACTTGTGTTTCTAAATGATGATTGGCATTGTTTTGAGGTAGTTCAATATCATTTGAAACATAATGGTTATAGACTATCTTGGATAATGAGCATGAGTCATGTTAGGGCGCTAGTGATAGATATAGGATTGCCGTCTCCTTGTTTGGAGTGTGATGTTCTGTTGGGGCCCCCTGGATGAGATGATTGAGAAAGTGTATGGCCATACCCAGATGACTATGTTCATCTGATCTAATCATTCTCATCATATTGGAATTACAGGCTTGACACGCTTGTCCAATAAGAACATCCAGTGGCAAAGGAAACACATATGTCAAGTGACTTGGGTTCACACTTGTGCTGTGGTTTGGGTGTAGTCTTGGAAGACTCTTTCCTTTATATCGGGAGACAGTGATGTGTTGCTAGATACCCCTCACTGATCGTGATAACGTAAGTTATCGTTACCGACATTTAAAGGAAACCCTTAGGGTCACACAATTTGATGATATGGCTTACTTAAGTCAGATCGTGTGGACTGAATTGTTTTGGTTCAGTTTAAAGGAGTTTAAGCTCTGATTGTGAGTGAGATCTGGTCTGATCATGTTTGATTGATTAGGGCTTGAGATCGGTAAGCTTCGATCGAGAGATTTGATGCTAGATCGATGAGATCAAGAGCATCAAGAGATGAATGGTTAGATCTTGAGCCTTATGGTTTAATATGATCTAGACCAAGGCTTGGTTTGATTTGGTCCTTAAACCAAATTCAATTAAACCAAACCGATTGGAACCGGTTCACTTTGGTGAACGTGTGGTTCGAATGGTTCGATTAAGAGATGGTAACGTGGGAGTTAAAATGGAGTTAGTGCTTTCTAAAAATAGAAAGGCGTTTTCCCTTGTTGAGAACGTCAAAACATTTTCGAACATGAAGGGGCTTCTCACTCTCTCGCGAACTGGTCTTCATCTTGCTCTCGTCTTGGGTGGTCTTCACGCTAAGAAGAGTTTTCGGCCAGAAAAAAGGAAAAGGAATTCATCTCTTCTCCTCCACACAAAAGGACACCTTGGAGCCTTGCTAGCACAAGGATCGACAAGGAGTAGGCGATCAATCATCTTGTGTGCGCACGCTTTGGAGGAGAGCTACTTCGTTCTCTGCTTCCAAGTCGCCATTCAATCATGGCTATGGTATGATCTTAATTTGATCTATGCAATCTTCAAGTTGATCATATATTCATGCATGCGATCTTAGAAACCCTAGCTTCCGCTATGCAAAAAGTTTTAATCTGCGCATATTAGGGTTTCGCTCCCCCTTTAGGGACTTTCAATTGGTATCAAAGCCAAGTTCCTTGTATGAATCATATGATTGCTTATTGTGATCCTTGTTTGCGCTTATGAATAGATCTAAATGACATGCGAAAATAGATGTATGCTTTACATTGGCGCATGTATATTGTTGGCGCATGTTGTAGTTTTTGATCAAACTCTTTTACTTGCGCGCATCCATTAGATCTAAGCGCCTACTTGAAAAACTTAGACGGGTTATTAGGGTTGAAGTCATCGTCCTGTCAAGACCCAACAGTCTGATCAGACTATCTGACAGCCTAGATGGGTCGACCAGATGGCACCTTTGCGCAAGCATGAGGTGGCTATTGGTCGACTGCAGAAAGGCGTGTAGCGATGTCTGATTGAGACAACCAGTGAACGCTCATGATGAAGGCCCGGGGTCACACCCGCTTGCCAGAACTCATGAGGGACGTTCAGCCCTTAACGCATGCATTGTTGACCATGAGGTCGACTCAAGTCGTTTATGACTTGGTGCATGCAAGGGCAGTGGGTCTGACTAGGTCTGATGAGTGGATCCCTATTAATGGACCGTTGTAAGGTAGTAGGGCACATAAGGAAATAAAATGAAGCCAATGGGTTTTTCGAAAATTTTATTTTCTTGATTGGATCACTTGATGTTTGTATAACATGATGAGTGTTTATTTCATCTTATGTGGGCTGCCCAAAATTTAATGTGTGCTGTGCTGGGGCCTGCGTGCCTGGATGTATATTGTAAATTATTATTGTGATCTGCGCATCACATTTTAATTAATTTATAAAGTGTAATAGACCTGCGAGTCAATCATGTCTAGATAGATTAAATTGTATTTTAATCAGACATGAGCACAGAGCACACATGGCAGAGGCACATGCAGCAAGTGGCTTCACCAGTGGGAGGTCTAGGGTTCGACTCTAGGACAGGCGCATTTTACCTGGTGGGCGCATCTGAGCTGCAGAGGGCGCTTGGGCCCGGGTTGGGCCAGATGAAATGCTAAAGACCCATGAAGAGCTCAAGTGAGACTTAAGTTAAATTAAGGTCTTACTTAGGCTTAATGGGCTTTTACCACATAAGATCATCATGCTTTTAATTTACTGTTTAAGTAATTTTGTAACTGCATGATTTATTCTTCTGCTATCACCATAGGATTTGTATGATAGTAAAAAGATAAAAGGACCGTTAAAATCCAACATGAAATATCAAGCACGATAGCCTTCTGACGCGAAACCTCACTGTTCTGACTATCGTTGGGGCCGTGTTGTACCCACTCAGTGGGCACGCCCATCTATCTTCAGACGGTGTGTGATTACACCTGCGTGTTACAGAGAAGGGATTTATCGCTTCTCGTTGCTCAGCATAGCACGTGGTGGTCCAGGGAGTAGGTCGGGTAAGCTTGACCATGTAGGCTACATATTGAGCATATGGTAGCTATATGGAGGCAGCCATCTGTGGGATCAGAGACTGTGTTGTACCAACTCAGTTGGCACAGTCTGCTGGATTGCCCAGATGAAGGGGAATCGCACGGGTTGGCGATTGGCAGGGATTGCCTACCAGAGATTAGTGCTTGTACTCTCTGTGCATCTTATCTCGCCTGAGCGGGACGAGGAGACCAAGTATGAAATCTGGATCCCATCTCACTAAAAGAGTTTTACTCTTTCGGACTGTTTTACTGGATTTTTCAGTCAGATAAAATAGTGAGAAAAGAATCATTCTTAAGTCCTGAATTGATTCTAACATTGATACTGACCTTGCTGTTCTTGCAATGTTGTAGATTACTGCAACAACGAACACCACAGCGTTCAATGTGCGATCCTTACTGGAAAGGGAGAAGTTTGCTGGGCCAAACTTCTCAGACTGGTACGGACACCTTAAGATTGTTCTTAAGGCTGAGAGGAAACTGTATGTCCTCGAGACGGCAATACCGCCTCAACCCGCTGCGAACGCCGCAAGGGCGGTTCGGGAAGCTTATGAGAAGCATGTCAATGATAGCATTGATGTCGCTTGCCTTATGCTTGCGTCTATGACGCCACAGCTGCAGCGTCAGCATGAGGATTTATCTGCTATAGAAATTATAGCAAACCTCAAGATGCTGTATGCTGCACAGGCAAGGACTGAACTATAACTTGACTAAACTTTTCTTTCAGAGCAAACTGACTGAAGGGAGTCCAGTGGGAGCTCACGTACTCAAGATGATTGGGTACAAGGAGGCTCTAGAGAAACTGGGACACACCATCAATCAGGAGCTTGTTGTAGACATCATCTTGCAGTCTCTCCCGGCCTCTTTCGATCCGTTCATCATTAATTTTAATATGAACAAGATCGACTGTACCCCGGCAGAGTTACTGAACATGCTCTTGACTATAGAGCAGACTCAGTCTCGTGAGAAGGGAAAGCCTTCATCCTCTGTCCTAATGGTTCCTTCAAGGAACAAGAAGAAGGGGAAGAAGGGCAAAGCCCCTGTCAAGAGCTACAACAAGGCTCTAAAGCAAAAGGTAAAGCGGTTGAAGGACAACAGATGTTTCCATTGTGGCCAGTTGGGTCACTGGAAAAAGGACTGTAAAGCGCTCCAAGGAGATAAGAAGGGAAGCAACCCTTTCGCTTCTGGCTCAGGTATTTTTGTGACTGAAGTCATGCTATCTTCTTCTATTTCATGGGTGTTAGACACTGCATGTGGAGTTCACATTTGTTCAAATGTACAGGAACTCAAGAGAAGAAGACAGGTGGGACAGCATGAGGTGGACCTACGAGTAGGAAACGGGGCACGGGTTGCTGCTGTTGCTGTAGGAGAATATCACATCTCTTTACCATCTGGTCTTGTATTAGAACTTGATAATTGTTATTTTGTACTGAGCATAACTAAGAATATTATCTCTATTCCTGCTCTTGTCAGGAAAGGGTTTTCCTTTGAATGCAAGATTTCAAAGTGTTTTATTTCTTTTGATAATATTGTTTATGCTACTGGGTCAATTAACAATGGGTTGTTCATGTTGGACATGGAATGTTCTATACAGCAGATTGATATTAAGAAAGCCAAGTATGCTGATGACAGCACCTTGTTATGGCATAGTCGTTTAGGCCATATTAACAAGAAGCGCATTAAGCGGTTGCATGAACATGGACTGCTGGGATCATTCTCCTATGAGGAGCTTGATACATGCAAAGCTTGTTTAATGGGTAAAATGACGAAATCTCCTTTTTCTAACAAAGGTCAAAGGGCTTCAGGTTTACTTGATCTCATTCACAGTGATGTGTGTGGGCCATTTAGTAAACATGCTAGAGGTGGCTATTCATACTTCATTACCTTTACTGATGATTTCAGTAGGTATGGTTATGTCTATCTAATGAGACATAAGAGTGAATCTTTTGACAAGTTCAAAGAGTTCAAGAATGAAGTACAAAATCAGCTAGGCCGAAATATCAAGGCACTTCGTTCAGATCGAGGTGGAGAATACTTGAGTCATGAGTTTACTGACTATCTGAAGGAGTGTGGGATTATCTCACAGCTCACTCCGCCAGGAACACCGCAATGGAATGGTGTGTCCGAGAGGAGAAATAGAACCTTACTGGATATGGTTCGTTCTATGATGAGTCAGGCTACTCTACCTTACTCCTTTTGGGGATTTGCACTGGAAACAGCTGCAAAGGTACTAAACCGAGTGCCATCCAAGGCCGTTTCAAAGACTCCATATGAGTTATGGTATGGGAAACAGCCGAGCTTGACATTTATTAAGATCTGGGGTTACGAGGCTTATGTCAAAAAGCTCGCCTCTGGGAAACTAGAGAGCAGATCTGATAAATGTATCTTTGTCGGTTACCCTAAAGAAACTAAGGGTTATTATTTCTACGATCCCAAAGAGAACAAAGTATTTGTTGCTCGGATGGCTATTTTTCTTGAGAAAGAATTTCTTCTGCAAGAAGCCAGTGGGAGAGAAATAAAGCTGGATGAGAATCCAGAAGAAGGACAAAGTAGTCAAGCACAGTTGGATGAGCCTGAGCCAGTAGATCAGGTTACTGAACAACCTGAGGCTCAGATATCACGGGAACCACGAAGATCGGGAAGGATCCATCGACAGCCTGAGCGCTATGACGGAGTCTACATCATTGATGATGAACCCCTCACTTATGCGGATGCGGTCAGTGGACCAGAATCAGCAAGATGGCTTGAAGCTATGCGAGCCGAGATGGACTCCATGTCAGATAACCAAGTCTGGGATTTGGTTGATCCGCCTCCGGGAGTAATCCCTATAGGCTGTAAGTGGATCTTCAAGAAGAAGATTGACATGGATGGTAACGTGGTTACCTATAAAGGCAGGCTAGTTGCGAAAGGTTTCAAACAAATCTACGGGATAGATTATGATGAAACTTTCTCTCCTGTAGCCATGTTCAAGTCTATTCGGATTATTCTTGCAATAGCGGCATATTATGATTATGAGATCTGGCAAATGGATGTGAAGACCGCTTTCCTTAATGGAAAACTTGAAGAGGATGTGTATATGACACAACCTGAAGGTTTCATCAATCCATCAGATCGTCATAAAATATGCAAATTAAAGAAGTCCATTTATGGACTTAAACAAGCATCAAGAAGCTGGAATATTCGTTTTGATGAATCAATCTGTGAATTTGGTTTCATCAAGAATGAAGATGACCCGTGTGTATATAAGAGGTTTAGTGGGAGCGTGATTACTTTCCTAGTCCTCTACGTCGATGATATCTTAATCATTGGAAACGATATTCCTGAACTACATGCTATCAAGGCATGGTTACGAAAATGTTTCCAGATGAAAGATTTAGGAGAAGCAGCCTATGTATTAGGTGTGAAGATCTACAGAGATAGATCTAAGAGGCTTCTCGGGCTGTGCTAGAGTACTTACATCGATAAAGTCCTGGAGAGATTCCATTTAGAAAATTCTAAAAGAGGATATCTTCCAGTCAGACATGGTCTGAATCTTTCAAAGAGTCAGTGTCCACAAACACAGACTGAGAAAGATGAAATGGACAATACGCCTTATGCTTCGGCTATTGGGTCCATTATGTATGCGATGTTGTGTACTCACCCAGACGTTGCTTACGGGTTAAGCGTGACCAGTCGATTCCAAAGTAATCCAGGGAAGGCACACTGGATTGCGGTCAAGAACATTTTGAAATATCTTCGGAGGACCAAAGATATGTTCTTGATATATGGAGGTCAGGAAGAACTCAGTATTGAAGGATATACTGACGCTTCATTCCAATCTGACCAGGATGATTTCCGATCGCAATCAGGCTATGGTTTTAGCTTGAATGGAGGAGCAGTGGTGTGGAAAAGTTTCAAACAATCAATTGTTGCTGATTCCACAACAGAAGCCGAGTATGTTGCAGCCTCAGAAGCATCTAAGGAGGCAGTGTGGATTCGTAAGTTCGTTCAGGAACTTGATGTTGTTCCTTCGAGTGCAGATCCTTTGGTTATCTTCTATGATAACACTGGAGCAATAGCACAAGCAAAGGAACCACGGTCGCACCAGAAGTCCAAGCACATACAGAGAAGGTTTCACTTGATCCGGGAGATCATTGATCGTGGCGAGATCAAAATCTGCAAGGTTCATACAGATGACAATCTAGCTGACCCGCTTACAAAGCCTCTGGAGCAGCAGAAGCATGAGAAGCACTGTAATAATATGGGTTTGAGATTTCTCAACCATTAGATTAAGTGCAAGTGAGAGATTGTTGGGGTATGCCCTTAAGGCTAATGTTTGAGGCCTTGGGTTGTTATCAGTATCATGTATAAACTCTATGTTTATAAAGGCAATGGTTGTTATTCAGGTTGTTACATTATCTGCTGCAATATGTATACTTCTGAATAATGTCTCAATGCTGTTCAGCTTGGCTGACATGCAGTATTGTCCTTAGTCGAGATATCTTGGTGAACATGAGACAACCTTGATATGATTGAGACTAATATGTGTTCTAATCTTATAGGATGCTTCGAGCATGGAATAAGATGTAGACTCATGGGTACATTGGATGTACTGGACAGACCCTACTTAGGATATTCGATTGCTTATCACAATGTGAATAATCCTTATATGCAAACAAGTGGCATATTTCCTCTGACTTGAGATCACTTGTGTTTCTAAATGATGATTGGCATTGTTTTGAGGTAGTTCAATATCATTTGAAACATAATGGTTATAGACTATCTTGGATAATGAACATGAGTCATGTTAGGGCGCTAGTGATAGATATAGGATTGCCGTCTCCTTGTTTGGAGTGTGATGTTCTGTTGGGGCCCCCTGGATGAGATGATTGAGAAAGTGTATGGCCATACCCAGATGACTATGTTCATCTGATCTAATCATTCTCATCATATTGGAATTACAGGCTTGACACGCTTGTCCAATAAGAACATCCAGTGGCAAAGGAAACACATATGTCAAGTGACTTGGGTTCACACTTGTGCTGTGGTTTGGGTGTAGTCTTGGAAGACTCTTTCCTTTATATCGGGAGACAGTGATGTGTTGCTAGATACCCCTCACTGATCGTGATAACGTAAGTTATCATTACCGACATTTAAAGGAAACCCTTAGGGTCGCACAATTTGATGATATGGCTTACTTAAGTCAGATCGTGTGGACTGAATTGTTTTGGTTCAGTTTAAAGGAGTTTAAGCTCTGATTGTGAGTGAGATCTGGTCTGATCATGTTTGATTGATGAGGGCTTGAGATCGGTAAGCTTCGATCGAGAGATTTGATGCTAGATCAATGAGATCAAGAGCATCAAGAGATGAATGGTTAGATCTTGAGCCTTATGGTTTAATATGATCTAGACCAAGGCTTGGTTTGATTTGGTCCTTAAACCAAATTCAATTAAACCAAACCAATTGGAACCGGTTCACTTTGGTGAACGTGTGGTTCGAATGGTTCGATTAAGAGATGGTAACGTGGGAGTTGAAATGGAGTTAGTGCTTTCTAAAAATAGAAAGGCGTTTTCCCTTGTTGAGAACGTCAAAACGTTTTCGAACATGAAGGGGCTTCTCACTCTCTCGCGAACTGGTCTTCATCTTGCTCTCGTCTTGGGTGGTCTTCACACTAAGAAGAGTTTTCGGCCAGAAAAAAGGAAAAGGAATTCATCTCTTCTCCTCCACACAAAAGGACACCTTGGAGCCTTGCTAGCACAAGGATCGACAAGGAGTAGGCGATCAATCATCTTGTGTGCGCACGCTTTGGAGGAGAGCTACTTCGTTCTCTGCTTCCAAGTCGCCATTCAATCATGGCTATGGTATGATCTTAATTTGATCTATGCAATCTTCAAGTTGATCATATATTCATGCATGCGATCTTAGAAACCCTAGCTTCCGCTATGCAAAAAGTTTTAATCTGCGCATATTAGGGTTTCGCTCCCCCTTTAGGGACTTTCAATTGGTATCAAAGCCAAGTTCCTTGTATGAATCATATGATTGCTTATTGTGATCCTTGTTTGCGCTTATGAATAGATCTAAATGACATGCGAAAATAGATGTATGCTTTACATTGGCGCATGTATATTGTTGGCGCATGTTGTAGTTTTTGATCAAACTCTTTTACTTGCGCGCATCCATTAGATCTAAGCGCCTACTTGAAAAACTTAGACGGGTTATTAGGGTTGAAGTCATCGTCCTGTCAAGACCCAACAGTCTGATCAGACTATCTGACAGCCTAGATGGGTCGACCAGATGGCACCTTTGCGCAAGCATGAGGTGGCTATTGGTCGACTGCAGAAAGGCGTGTAGCGATGTCTGATTGAGACAACCAGTGAACGCTCATGATGAAGGCCCGGGGTCACACCCGCTCGCATAGCTTCAAGCCATCTTGCTGACTCCGGTCCACTGACCGCATCCGCATAAGTGAGGGGTTCATCATTATCAATGATGTAGACTCCCTCATAGCGCTCAGGCTGTCGACGGATCCTTCCCGATCTACGCGGTTCCCGTGATATCTGAGCCTCAGGTTGTGCAGTAACCTGATCTACCGGCTCAGGCTCATCCAACTGTGCTTGACTACTTTGTCCTTCCTCTGGATTCTCATCCAGCTTTATTTCTCTCCCACTGGCCTCTTGCAGAAGGAACTCCTTCTCAAGAAAAACTGCCGTCCGAGCAACAAATACCTTGTTCTCTTTGGGATCGTAGAAATAATAACCCTTAGTTTCCCTAGGGTAACCGACAAAGATACATTTCTCAGATCTGCTCTCTAGTTTCCCAGAGGCGAGCTTTTTGACATAAGCCTCGCAACCCTAGATCTTGATAAATGTCAAGCTCGACTGTTTCCCATACCATAGCTCATATGGAGTCTTCGAAACTGCCTTGGATGGCACTCGGTTTAGTACCTTTGCAGCTGTTTCCAGTGCAAATCCCCAAAAGGAGTAAGGTAGAGTAGCTTGACTCATCATTGAACGAACCATATCCAGTAAGGTTCTGTTCCTCCTCTCGGACACACCATTCCATTGCGGTGTTCCTGGTGGAGTGAGCTATGAGATAATCCCACACTCCTTCAGATAGTCAGTAAACTCTCGACTTAGGTATTCACCACCTCGATCTGAGCGAAGTGCCTTGATATTTCGGCCTAGCTGATTCTGTACTTCATTCTTGAACTCTTTGAACTTGTCAAAAGATTCACTCTTATGTCTCATCAGATAGACATACCCATATCTACTAAAATCATCAGTAAAGGTAATGAAGTATGAATAGCCACCTCTGGCATGTTTACTAAACGGCCCACACACATCACTGTGTATAAGGTCAAGTAAACCTGAAGCCCTTTGACCTTTGTGAGGAAAAGGAGACTTCGTCATTTTTTCCATTAAACAAGCTTTGCATGTATCAATCTCCTCATAGGAGAATGATCCCAGCAGTCCATGGTCATGCAACCGCTTAATGCGTTTCTTGTTAATATGGCCTAAACGACTATGCCATAACAAGGTGCTGTCATCAGCATACTTGGCTTTCTTATTATCAATATTTTGTATAGAACATTCCATGTCCAACATGAATAACCCATTGTTAATTGATCCAGAAGCATAAATAATATTATCATAAGAAATTACACACTTTGAAATATTGCATTCAAAGGAAAATCCTTTCCTGACAAGAGCAAGAATAGAGATAATATTTTTCGTAATGCTTGGTACAAAGTAACAATTGTCTAGTTCTAATACAAGTCCAGATGGTAATGAGATGTAATAAACCCCTACAGCAACAGCAGCAACCCGTGCCCCATTTCCAACTCGTAGGTCCACCTCATGCTGTCCCACCTGTCTTCTTCTCTTGAGTTCCTGTACATTTGAACAAATGTGAACTCCACATGCAGTGTCCAACACCCATGAAATAGAAGAAGAAAACATGACCTCAGTCATAAAAATACCTGAGCCAGAAGCGATGCTTCCCTTCTTGTCTCCTTGGAGCGCTTTACAGTCCTTTTTCCAGTGACCTAGCTGGCCACAATGGAAACACCTGTTGTCCTTCGACCGCTTCACCTTTTGTTTCAGAGCCTTGCTGTAACTCTTGACAGGGGCCTTGCCCTTCTTCCCCTTCTTCTTGTTCCTGGAAGGGAACATCAAGATAGAGGTTGAAGGCTTTCCCTTCAGAGTCTCCTCCGTAGTCAAGAGCATATTCAGCAACTCTGCCGGAGTACAGTCGATCTTGTTCATATTAAAATTAATAATGAACACATCGAAAGAGGCCGGGAGAGACTGCAGAATAATGTCTACAGCAAGCTCCTGGTTGATGGTATGCCCCAGTTTCTCTAGAGCCTCTTTGTGCCCAATCATCTTGAGCACATGAGCTCCCACTGGACTCCCTTCAGCCAGTTTGCTCTGAAAGAAAAACTTGGTCAGATTATAGCGTTCAGTCCTCGCCTGTGCAGTATATAGCATCTTGAGGTTTGCTATGATTTCCATAGCAAACATATCCTCATGCTGACGCTGCAGCGGTGGCGTCATAGACGCTAGCATCAGGCAAGCGACATCAATGCTATCATTGACATGCTTTTCATAGGCATCCCGAACCGCCCTTGCGGCGTTCGGAGCGGGTTGAGGCGGTATAGCCGTCTCGAGGACATACAGTTTCCTCTCAGCCTTAAGAACAATCTTAAGGTGTCCGTACCAGTCCGAGAAGTTTGGCCCAGCAAACTTCTCCCTTTCCAGTAGGGATCGCACATTGAAGCTCATGGTGTTCGTTGCTGCAGGAATCTACAACAATGCAAGAACAGCAAGGTCAGTATCAATGTTTAGAATCAATCCAGGACTTAAGAAAGATTCTTTTCTCACTATTTTATCTGACTGAAAAATCCATTAAACAGTCCGAAAGAGTAACACTCTTTTAGTGAGATGGGATCCAGATTTCATACTTGGTCTCCGCGTCCCGCTCAGGCGAGATAAGATGCACAGAGAGTACAAGCACTAATTTCTGGTAGGCAGTCCCTGCCAATCGCCAACCCGTGCGATTCCCCTTCATCTGGGCAATCCAGCAGACTGTGCCAACTGAGTTGGTACAACACAGTCTCTGATCCCACAGATGGCTGCCTCCATATAGCTACTATATGCGCCACATATGTAGCCTACATGGTCAAGCTGACCCGACCTACTCCCTGGACCACCACGTGCTATGCTGAGCAACGAGAAGCGATAAATCCCTTCTCTGTAACACACAGGTGAAATCACACACCGTCTGAAGATAGATGGACGTGCCCACTGAGTGGGTACAACACGGCTCCAACGATAGTCAGAACAGTGAGGTTTCGCGTCAGAAGGCTATCGAGCTTGATATTTTAGCGTTGGATTTTAACAGTCTTTTATCTTCTTAACTATCATGCAAACCCTATGGTGATAGCAGAAGATAAAATAAATCATGCAATTCTAATTATAAACGATAAGTAGAAAGCATGCTGATCTTATGTGGTAAAAGCCCATTAACCCTAAGTAAGACCTTAAGTTAACTTAAGTCTTCACTTTAGCTCTTCTTGGGTCTTTTGCCTCTCATCTGGCCCAGACCAGGGCCTAAGCGCCTTCTGCAGCTCAAGTGCACCCACCAGGTAGATGCGCCTGTCATAGGGTCGAACCCTAGACCTCCCACCTAGTCAAGCCTCTGCTGCATGCGCCTCTGCCAACTGTGCTCTGTGCTCATGTCTGATTAAACTTACAATTTAATCTATCTAGACATGATTGACTCGCAGGTCAATTACACATTATAAATTAAATAAAAGTGATGCGCAGATCACAATATAAATTAATTTACAATTTTAATCCAGGCTCACAGGCCCCAGCACAGCAGACATTAAAAGGGCAACCCACATAAGATGAAATAAACAAGCACATGGCATCCACTCAACATGTGATCCATTTAACAAGAAAATAAAATTTTTGAAAACCCATTGGCATCAATTTTAATTTTATTATGTGCCCTACAACCTTACAACGGTCCATTGATAGGGATCCACTCATCCATCTAGTCAGATCCACTGCCCTTGCATGCACCAAGTCCTAACTGACTTGAGTTGACCTAATGGTCAACCATGCATGCGCAAAGGGCTGAACAACCCTCATGAGTTTCGGCAAGCGGGTGTGACCCCGGGCCTAACTCATGTGTGTTCACTAGTCGTCTCAACCAGACCTCGCTACACGCCCTTGATGCAGTCGACCTATAGCCACCTCATGCTTGCGCACAGGTGCTATCTGGTCAACCCATCTAGGCTGTCAGATGGTCTGATCAGACTATTTGGATCCTTCCTAGAAGATGACTTCAACCCCATCAACCCATCTAAGGGTTTATAGTGGGCGCTTAGATCTAATATGGGGCGCGCAAGTGGAGTTTTTGACAAAACAACAACAACATGCGCCAACATAAAACATGCGCAACCAACATGAGTAAAAACATACAAGCATGTATTTTCGCATGTTAACTTTAGATCTATTCATGAACGCAAGCATGGATCACACAAATACATCAAGCAATCATATGAACACATATAGAACCGCTTTGATACCAATTGTAAGAGTCCCCTTCAAGGGGGAGCGAAACCCTAAGTGGCGCATATAGTTCATTTCGGCAGCGGAAGCAAGGGTTTCATGAATCGCATGCATGTGTCATATGATCAACTTAGAGCAATAGAAGATAGATGCGTTACCATGGCCATGAGATAGGAGGTGGCTTGGAAGAGAAAGAATCAAATGGTTCTTCTCCAAAGGCAACGCACACAAGGTGAAGATGGCTTCTCCTTGAATCTCCTTGTGCTAGCAAGGATCTACAAGTATCCTTGTCGAGTGGTAGGGATGAGGAGATGTTTGCTTGCTTGGCCGAGAGCTCTTCCTTCTCGTCAACCTCTCCTCCACACGAAAGTGCAAGAAGCATCAAGTGAAGTGAAGTGGTGAACGTATTGGCGTTATGGCGTTTTTGGAAGAGGCATTCATGACTTACCATAAATAGAAGCCATGCTCTCATAAACGACCAAAACGCCTTCACCCTTTCGAACCATGCGTTCACATAAGTGAACCGGTTCTCTTTTTGGTTCAATTGCATTTGGTTCAAAAAACCAAATCAAATAAGCCCAAGCCATGGTCTAGATCATATTAAACCCTAAGGCTCCAGATCTAACCGTTCATCTCTTGATGCTCCTGATCTCACCGATCTAGCATCATCTCTCTCGATCGAAGCTTACCGATCTCAAGCTCTAATCAATCAAACATGATCAGACCAGATCTCACTTACAATCAGAGTTTAAATCCCTTTAAACTGAACCCAAACAATTCAGTCCACACGATCTGACTTAAAGAAGCCATATCATCAAATTGTGCGACCCTGAGGGTTTCCTTTAAATGTCGGTAACGATAACTTACGTTATCACGATCAGTGAGGGGTATCTAGCAACACATCACTGTCTCCCGATATAAAGGAACGAGTCTTCCAAGACTACTCCCAAACCACAGCACAAGTGTGAATCCACTTCACTAGGCATACATGTTTCCTTTGCCACTGGATGTTCTTATTGGACAAGCATGTCAAGCCTGTAGCTCCAATATGATGAGCATGATTAGAACAGATGAACATTGTCACTTGGGTATGGCCATACACTTTCTCAATCATCTCATTCAGGGGGGCCCCTTCAAGAACATCACACTCCAATCAAGGAGACGGCAATCCTATATCTATCACTAGTGTCCTAACCTGACTCATGATCATTATCCAAGATAGTCTATAACCATTATGTTTCAAATGATATTGAACTACCTCAAAACAATGACAATCATCATTTAGAAACACAAGTGATCTCAAGTCCGAGGACATGTGCCACTTGATGCAAACAAGGATTATTCTGTAACGCCTTGATTTTTTTGAATTATGATTTAAGGTTAGAAATTCTGTTTCTGTATTTTTATCTGCTAAAATTTTGGGATTTTTGCCTAAATGTAGGAATTTTTCCTACAGGGCAAAAATAATTATTTTGGTTGGGGATTTGAACCCTCAACCTTGATTCTTTGCTCCTGGAATTCTTCCACCATGGTGGCGCATATTCTGATGTTATTGGAGTGGCGCAGGGTGGTTAAGCCCAGGTAAGCCCATAAAACCGAATTTTTCACTTAAGTTAACTGGGTTATTGGATCTTGGATCCGTTTGGGGTGGAAAAAAAAGGGGAATTGCGTGAGGGCTTCTCTCCCTCACGACTTTTGTGGTTTTTCTTGCCCTAGCCACCTTTGGTTGTCGCCCTCACTGTGCTTGGCACCTCCTGCAAATTTCTGACGCTGGTGGAGGCAGACTGGTGGTGGACGAATCTCCTGGACATCCCTGATCCTCTGTTTTGGCATTTTTTTCTCTGTGGACGATTTTTCGGTGAGTAATTCGATCCTAAGGAGTTTAATCCGCTAAATTATAGATTATCATTCAATTAAAATTCGTTAGTTGCTATGATTATCCGTATGGGGTTGAATTCAATTATTTATAGGGTTTTAAAATCCTGTTCTGCTGAAATCTGCATTCTCTAATCTGACCTTTGTGGACTATAACCCCAACATCTCATGGCATATAGATCCAAATCGCACGAAATAAATTTTTTATGAAACTAGATACATTCGGCTTTAATTTGAATATGATATCGACCATATCCGAACTGTATTCGTATTTCAATCTGTATTGCAATCTAGCTGTACAAAATCAGTTTTCTGGAAATCTGGATTTCGACCTTTATGTCTTCGAACCATCATATCTCCCTAGGTATAGCTCGAAATCTTGTCAAATCAGTTTTATTAGAAAGTAGACTCGAAGGGGTTCAATTTGACTACCATTTCGCCTATTTTATGTTAGTTATTGGATCTGAAATTGTGTCGCAATTCTGATATACGAATCTGTTTTCTGAAATTCTGAAATCCCGACCTTTCTATGTTCGAACACCCATATCTCCCCGGTTATAACTCCAAATCCGACGGATTCAGTTCTATTGGAAAGTAGATTCAAACAGCTTTATTGTGAATATCATATTGCCTATTTTAGGTTACTTACTCGGTTTGAAACATCTGTTGCAAGTATGATATATTAATCTGTTTTTCTGAAACATCTGTTTAATTGTTCGTTATGTGAATAATTTCTATTATGTATATATATGTTGTGAATTTTCTGTCTATTCTGTATATGTTGTGAATGTTCTGAAACTTTGAATGTGTTACAACCTTTGTGAGAACATAGAATGGTTTGACATGAATTAAGGATAGTTGCATGAAATCTAAGGAATTCACTCATATATTACTTCTGGTTGATGGTAAAAATTATGATGTGTGTTCAGCTTTGATTTATTTGCAAATTGTAATTTTGTTAAGGACTGGATATTGGGGTGTGTCATTTTCTGGTTTGTGAGACACTTTGGGCATGATGTAAGAATTGGGTAGTGGTTAGTCCTACTCCTCCGTTTCAGCATGATCTGTTCTGTAAAGAAAAAATATGCCCTAGTGTAGCACTCTTCCGTGTCCTTACCCTCATTTTGTGGCGCTGTAATGGTGCTGATAGTCTACTACGACCCATGAGACACTAGTGAAGGGTAGATGTGAGCTGGTCTCACCTTCCGTTCTCCCTCCACTATTTCTGTTCTGTTCTGGGTATTGGAGGCCAGAGTGCCACGTCCTGACAAGATAGGGGCCACCCACTGATACCTCCTCTACCAGTATTGGAGGCCAGAGTGCCACGTCCTGACAAGACGGGGGCCACCCACTGATACCTCCTCTACTAGTATTGGAGGCCAGAGTGCCACGTCCTGACAAGACGGGGGCCACCCACTGATACCTCCTCTACTATTCTGTTTCTGATATGCATGCATGTCTCATCCTCGGCAGAGGTGGGGTCAGACCTTCTGTGGTCATCAGACCTTCTGTGGTCTTCAGGCCTTCTGTGGCCTTTCTGTTTCCGATGTAGACTATCCGTTTGGATTCTGAAAATTCTGATTTTCTGTCTGTCAGTCTGTCTGTCTGTTCTGATTTCTGTAGTTCTGTTTCGATCTGTAGTATAGATGTGTTGGGCGGTGTGATTAGTTGGGATGGGTTGGTATACTTATATCCTACTTCATGCTTGATGCCTACTGTTATAAGCATCTGTATTTGATTATGATTTGTTTTTGATATGAGTGTGTATGTTAAGTATCTTATCTGTTAAGCATGATATTTTTGATGTGTATTATGGATGGCTTTTAGTGTCTTTTACTCACTGAGCTTTTTAGCTCACCCCCGTTGTTTAAATATTTTCAGGTGAGATATCAAGACAGTGATTGCTATAGCTACTTAATTGTTATAATGCTAATGTTTTCTATAAATTCTAAGAGTTGTCTCTATCGGGCCTGCGTGCCTAACTTAATTATATGACATGTTTTATCACCTGAGGGCTTATGCCTGTTTTCAGGATATTATATTATGTTATAGTTGTCTCGTTTTAAATTGTTGGATACGAGTTTTGGATTCATGAGAATTGAAAATTGTTATTATTCTGAAATGTCCGATTTGAGATTTATTGTAGTCGAAATACTTTGAGATGTGTAATTGAGTTATTGTTGTATTTGGTTAATCAGTTTCTGAATATTTCTGCAATTGTGTTCTCCACATATGTGTAGTGTGGACATCTGTTCTGCTCCAGGATATGTGAGTCTGTGCAGCAGTAATTTAGTATACTTGCTGCCGGATTTTTCTTGGATTTCCGGATTTCTATTTCCTAGTAATCGATCCTACTCAGTTCTGTGCGGTTTCAGTTCCGTAGTAATGTCCTTCGATGCCGCTTTCTTCTTGTGTTTTAATGGAAGAGTAAAAATTTTTTGAAACCCCGTATTTTACTTGTATGCGTGTGGGGTGTGATTCTGAGGGATGTTACAGATGGTATCAAAGCAATATTACTAGCAATTAGAAACTCCGGGGAAGGAAAACTTTGTTTGTGTATTGCTAGAAACCAAGTTAGGATCTGATTTGTGATTGAATATTGGTTGTTATTCTACTGTGTTATGTGATGTCGGTAAAAATGGTGCGACCAAGAGCTAGCAGTAGCAACGGTGATCAACAGTCTGACCTGAGGCAGACCATGGAGGCTATGACTGCTATGATGCAACAACAAAACGCATTCATCCAGCAGCAAACTCAGATGATGCAGCAGCAGCAGGCGCAGCACATGGAGGTTCAGCAACAGTTATTGCAGCGGCTGTCGCAGACACAGTCTCAGTCACAGGCACAACCGGCTGGTTCTTCTCTGGGTGATGGCGCACATCAACGATATGCTCGGTTGGTTCGAGAGTTTCAGCACCTGAACCCGATTGCATTTTATGGTAGTCCGGGGCCCAGAGCAGCTGAGGATTGGCTTTTGACACTGGAAAAGATTTTCCAGGTTTTGCGCTGTGATGATGCAGACAAGCTATGTTTGTCTGTCTTCATGTCGCGTGTATGCCATCGCGGAGAGGGATGCTTCGGCTTCGAAGTCTGTGGTGGAAGGATACTTGATTTCTGTATTTCTGTTCATACGCCTATGGGTGAGGCCGTATCTACAGATATAGCATATCCTGACTGTTTGATTAAGGTTGAAGGATATGATTTACCTATTGATTTGATTAGTCTTCCTATGAAAGACTATGACATCATTCTGGGCATGGATTGGCTGTCTGCCTATCATGCTACTTTAGATTGTTTTGAAAAATTAATTACTCTGCATCTAAGTGATGGACAGCAACTGGTTATCCAAGGCCGGATTTCAGAACAGGAGCCTTTGGTGATATCTCATCTGCAGGCCAGGAAGCTTTTAGCCCAGGGCTGCAAAGGGTACCTGGCGCATGTCAAGGTGCAGACTGAGCCTGAATTGGATCTGGCTAGAATTCCTGTGGTAAGAGAGTTTGCTGACGTCTTCTCTGATGATTTATCTGGTTTACCACCCAGCAGAGAAGTTGAGTTTGGTATCGAGTTGTTGCCAGGCACGGCACCGATATCTAAAGCTCCTTACAGGATGGCAACTTCAGAACTGACAGAGCTGAAGAAGCAACTGGAAGAACTATTAGAGAAGGGGTATATTCGACTCAGTGTTTCTCCATGGGGAGCACCTGTGTTATTTGTGAAGAAGAAGGATGGTACTTTGCGTATGTGCATCGATTACCGTCAACTCAATCAAGTGACTGTTAGGAATAAGTACCCATTACCTCGTATTGATGATCTCTTTGATCAGTTGCAGGGTGCTACTGTATTCTCTAAAATTGACCTGAGGTCTGTCTATCATCAGTTGAGAGTTCAGGAGGAGGATGTACCTAAAACTGCATTCAGGACCAGGTATGGGCACTATGAGTTTCTTGTTATGCCCTTTGGACTGACAAATGCCCCTGCGGTGTTTATGGATCTGATGAACAGGGTATTTCATGAGCTTCTGGACAAATGTGTGGTCGTCTTCATTGATGATATTCTGATCTACTCCAAGAATGCGCAAGATCACTCTCAGGATTTGCGCAAGGTGCTAGAGATTCTGCGGCTGAAGCAGCTGTATGCTAAGGCCAGCAAATGTGAGTTCTGGCTACATCAGATTGGTTTTCTGGGGCACATTATTTCTGGTCAGGGTGTGTCTGTGGATCCAGTGAAGATGGAGGCTATTCTTCACTAGGGAAGACCAACTACAGCGACTGAGGTCAGAAGTTTTCTGGGCTTAGCTGGATACTACCGCCGCTTTGTGGAGGGTTTTTCCAAGCTGGCTGGTCCTCTGACTAAGCTAACTAGAAAGAATTTGAAGTTTGAGTGGTCTGATGATTGTGAGTTTAGTTTTCAAGAACTGAAAAGGAGACTGACCAGTGCTCCTATCCTCATCATTCCCTGTGATGGAGAGAAGTTCACTGTGTACACTGATGCCTCTGGTAAGGGTCTGGGTGCTGTACTGATGCAGCAAGGAAAGGTAGTTGCTTATGCTTCAAGGCAACTCAAAGACTATGAGGTAAACTACCCCACTCATGATCTGGAGTTGGCAGCTGTAGTTTTTGCCTTGAAGATCTGGAGGCACTATCTGTTTGGACAAACATTTGAATTGTTTACAGATCACCAGAGCTTGAAGTATATCTTCACTCAGAAAGAGCTGAATATGAGACAGAGGCGATGGCTTGAATTGATAAAGGATTATGACTTCACCATCGAATATCAGTCTGGTAAAGCCAATGTGGTGGCTGATGCTCTTAGTCGGTATCCTGTGACTCAGATAGCTGCACTGCGAGTCCAGGAGTGGCGACTATTGCAGGAGTTTAGTGACATGCATCTGAGTGTGACTTCGGGTGAGAGAGGCGGTCTTCTAGCTTCTCTCAGGGTTCAGTCAGATTTACTGCAGAGACTGAGATCAGGGCAGCAGTCAGATCCGGATATTTTACGGTGGAAAGAGAGGTCTGAGCAAGGCTGGGTTGAGAATTTCAGTATGTCGGATGATGGTCTCCTCAGATTCCGTGGAAGGGTCTGTGTCCCTGAGGACCCTGAGTTGAGGAATGAAATTCTTAAGGAAAGTCATTGCACTAAGTATACCGTTCATCCTGGTAGTGTAACATCCCGTTATCTTAACCCCAAACTATCTGGGAAGTACTTCTCGTTAAATCGAGACAAGAAGTAAGGCCAATCTACAGTCTCATGTCTTTCTTCGGCAAGTCTCACCACGCCCTTCCACCACTCATCTGCGTCAGCACGCATCATATAGGTGGTCAGACATAACTTGTCTTCGTCCGAGCAACGCATAACTTGGAAAATCTTTTCCAAGCACAACTGCCAGTTCTCGGCAGTATTGGATTCTGAGCCTCCATAAAATGAGCTAGGACCCAGTTTCTGGAATTCACTCACAAGTGAAGCATAGCGCCTGTGAGCGCCCTCCTGAGAGTCATCCCCCACTGCCCGAGTAGTAGTCTGGGGTCTCTCTTGAGTCAGCTGCTGCAAGAGCTGCTGTTGCGCCTCTTGATGCTGAGTCTGTTGCTGCTGCAGCATCTGAGCTTGCCTCTCTATCATGGCACCTTGTTGCTGTACCATGCCAGTTAGAGCCTCAATAGTTCTCGTGAGATTCGGGGTCTGCTCGCCCTCATCACTAGCATTTCCTCTGGTTCGCACCATCTTAAATGCCTACACACACACATCATAGTCAGGAAAACAATCATAAACCTAACAGGTGTCTAGCAATACACAAACATGTTTTCCCCCAAACTAAGTTTTAGCTAGCCAACTGCTCTGATACCATTCTGTAACATCCCGTTATCTTAACCCCAAACAAATGGCACAATTCACAAATGATACAGGATGTTTCATATAAGATCGATTCATATGCTAGGTAAAACCGAGTTCAAGAAAAACACGATCTGAAAATTTCCATAAATCCATACATACAAATTCACAAAACACAAATCTCATAAATCACATAATTCACAAAACACAAATCTCATAAATCACATAAGGGTACCTGCCACCACGCAATCCTTGCACTAGACATATGCAAGGCAACAGTTATATCAAATCCGATGGCATAAATACAATTCGATTCGAAATTCAAAACAAAGCCACAAAGTCGATTTTATAAACTCATACCAAACACCGAAACCAGGCTGAAGCCCGCGGTGACACAAAAATCAAACTCATAAGACTGCCATAGCCGGCAACACAATTCACATAATTCACATGGTTCACATAGTTCATATAATTCATGTTAAGGCCACAACCGGCCCCCAAGAATTAAGCACAAAAGTTCTTAAAACAGCAAATAGCATAATTATCCACGCCAATGCACTCAAGAAATGCGCCCCTGCTCTATGCCTGAAAATAATGAGGGGTGAGCTACACAGCCCAGTGAGTGGATAGTCTAAACCGACCATCCAGAACATACATTCAAAAATATAGGCAGATTATTTTAAAAATCTTTAACAGGAACATTATGTCAACATATAACAAAATAAAGAAACAGAAGTCATATAGACAGTCAGATGTACACACTAGCATATAACAAACTCAGGTTCTAGAGTTTTACTCTAAACCAATTAAACACATATATTCTAAACCAACTAAACACACCATACTTAATTAACCTAGTTGTCCAGCATAATCAGTAGTGACCAATATGGTCTAACCCGGCTTGGCCAAAGCACTGGGAGCTGCAAAATCTCGTGCAACACATAAACATGGATAGTGAGTAGAATCAAGAGGTGGCCCCCGCCAGGTCACGACGTGGCACTTTGCTCTATCACCCCATAACACATCGATGTAATTGTGTGTAGATTCAAGAGGTGGCCCCCGCCAGGTCATGACGTGGCACTTTGCTCTACGACACCCCATATCACAAAATGAGAGTGATGACATCAAGAGGTGGCCCCTGTCTGATCAAGACATGGCACTTTGCGTCTTATATCACCCCATAACATAAAAGAGTAATGACATCAAGAGGTGGCCCCTGTCCGACCAAGACATGGCACTTTGCGTCAAAACCCGTTCTCCCAAAAGGTTCCTACTGGACAACAGACATATCTTATTTCATATTTCACAAAGGTGGACTCCTAAGTGTCAACTAGACTCTAGGATAGTCATCACAAAAAAAAATCATATCGGGCAGGCTGAACATCAACCCCCATCACAATAATCATAATAGGCAGGCTGAACATCAACCCCCTCACATATCAAATACAGGGCTGAAATTCAAACCCTTAACATATTACATACGGACTATCCCCTTTGAGTACACAGTTACACTTAGCCTTAGTCCTAACCATCACATAGCACATAATATCCGAATTCACATAACCACATAATTTTCATAAGTCACATAACCACATAATATTCCAAATTCACATAACCCGTTACATAACACATATTATTCCAAATTCACATCACCTATCACATAACACATATTATTCCAAAAATCTCATAACATATCACATAATATTTCATATTCAAATAGTGTAGTCCTTAGATTTCATGCTAATTAGTTCAGTCAAAACTTGCTATGTTATCACTCAAATTTCTCAAACAATTTCTCAACATAGTCCTAAGTATATAACCATATACTATAAAATCAACTTAAAATTTTCAAACAATTTCTCAAACAATTTCTCAAACAACTACCACATATATGTTAACTAAAAACATCAAATTCGGCTTCCATACATATTATCAAGATTTCGGTTTAACTACAATTAACAAGGTTTCGGTTTTCATACATGCTACAAAAATCATTGATTTAATGTTACCAAAATTGATTTCGGTTTAACTATAATTAACAAGAATTTCATACTCAAAATTCAATGATTTAATGCTACCAAAATTCCTACAAAAATACCTTAAATTTCATACAAATTTTCGGTTAAATAATCATCATATAATCACCTTTGAAAAATTCGGTTTTCATGATATAATCAACTTTACAAAATTCGGTTTTCATGATATAATCAACTTTACAAAATTCGGTTTTCATCATGGTAAAGTCTTGAATTTCGGTTTTAGCATGGTAAGATTTCCAACAAGCAAATATATCCTCTAACACATCAATTAACACAAACAAATAGATAGAAATCGATTAAACACCCCACTCACCTCTTAACCGAGAACACAAGGTGAAAATTCTCCAAAAACAATTCGTCTAAGGCTTGAAGTTCTACCAAGAATCGCCACCAAACACCAAGGAAAATTCGCCAAAGGGGAAGAGATGGAGAAATCGCCAAAATCGCTTCAAGAACTCTTCAAGGAAATCGCCAAAACCTCTACCCTAGCCGAAATTACTACTTAAACTTTGGGTTTTTAAATTTTAAACCCATTAACCAATTAATTCCAAAAGGGTTTAACCCATTTAACTAATAATTTCGAATTTTAAATCTAATATCCAATAACCCAATAACCCATGGTTTAAGTGAAAATCCAATATGAATTTAAATTAACATCCAATTAATTAATTCACTTAAGCGCAAATCCAATAAGGATTTAATTAATATCCAATAAGGTCTAATTAATTAACTAACAACTTACAACCCATAATTCCTAATTAATTTATCATGAACAACTAATAATAATTTATCATAAATTAACAGCCAATAATCAAACAAATAATCTCTAATTAAATAACTATTAACAACCAATACATAAAAATATCACAGTCAATAATTTTAGACTAAATCAAAATAATGCTTACCAGGACTTAAGATCCTTGGATCTTACATCCCTCCCTCCTTATAAAGCTTTAGTCCTCTAAAGCTCAGCATCCATATCTTCAAAGAGGTAAGCATAAAATTTCCTCATATCAGCTTCAGTCTCCCATGTCGCCTCCTCAACTGACTGATTTCCCCAGATAACCTTTACCAAAGGTATAGTCTTGTTCCTCAAAACTTTATCCTTTCTATCCACAATCCGAAGAGGTCTTTCCTCAAATGTCAAGTCACTCTGAATCTGAAGAGGTTCTAACTCCAACACATGAGATGGATCAGGATGATATTTCCTCAATGCAGAGACATGGAATACATTATGCACATGATCCATAGCAGGAGGTAAAGCTAACCGGTAAGCCACTGGACCAATTCTCTCAATAATGTCAAAAGGGCCTACAAACCTAGGGCTCAACTTGCCCTTTTTGCCAAACCTCATTACACCCTTAGTAGGTGACACCTTCAAGAACACATGATCCCCTACCATAAACTCCAAGGAACGACGACGGTCGTCAGCATAACTCTTCTGTCTGTCCCGAGCAATTTTTAGTTTATCCCGGATCTCTCTGACCTTATCAGTAGTCTCCTGTACTGCATCAGATCTCAAAATCATTCTGTCACCAGTTTCCTCCCAACACAAGGGAGTCCTACACCTTCTCCCATACAAAGCCTCATAAGGAGCCATCTGAATACTGGAGTGGAAGCTATTATTATAAGTAAACTCTATCAAAGATAGATCCCGGTTCCACTCAGAACTCCAATCGACCACATAGGCTCTCAACAAATCTTCTAGAGTCTGTATAGTACGCTCCGTCTGGCCATCAGACTGAGGATGGTATGCTGTACTAAAACTCAACTTAGTACCCAAACCCTCCTGTAAACTCTTCCAAAATCTGGACAAAAACCGAGAGTCCCTATCAGACACAATATCAACAGGAACTCCATGCAGTCTGACTATCTCATCAATGTACAATCTAGCCAGCCTCTCTAACGAATAAGTCATCTTAATCGGGAGAAAATGGGCTGATTTAGTGAGTCTATCAACAATCACCCAAATAGCATCATGACCCAATCTGGTTCTGGGCAAACCACATACAAAATCCATACTGATGCATTCCCACTTCCACTCAGGAATAGGAAGGGGCTGCAACAAACCACCAGGCTTCTGGTGTTCAGCCTTTACAGTCTGACAGGTTAAACACCTAGAGACAAAATCAGATACTTCTTTCTTCATACCCGGCCACCAAAAACTTTTCTTGAGGTCTTGATACATCTTAGTCACGCCAGGATGTAGAGAATATTTGGAGTTATGGCTGTCCTCCAATATTTCTTTCCTCAAGCTCGGTTCCTCAGGGACACATACCCTTCCACGAAACCGAAGAATACCATCATCAGACAGGCTAAAATCCTGAACTGCGCCATCAACCAGACTATCCCTGATCTGACCTAATCTCGGATCCACAGACTGCTGATCTCTGATCTTCTGCAACAAAGCAGACTGTACTCTGAGAAAAGCCACATAACCAGACTGAACTTTAGGAGAAACACTGATCCTGAGATCGCTGAACTCCTGCAGTAACCGCCACTCACTGACTCGTAAAGCAGCTACTGAAGTAACTGGATGTCTGCTCAGTGCATCCGCCACTACATTGGCCTTTCCAGCCTGATACTGAATAGAGAAGTCATAATCTTTGATCAACTCCATCCATCTTCTCTGTCTCATGTTCAACTCCTTCTGAGTGAAGATATACTTGAGACTCTGGTGATCAGTGAACAGATCAAACTCCTGACCCAGCAAATAGTGACGCCATATCTTCAAAGCAAAGACTACGGCCGCCAACTCTAAGTCATGAGTAGGGTAGTTCAATTCATACTCCTTCAGTTGTCTCGAAGCATAGGCTACTACAGAACCCTTCTGCATCAAGACACAACCCAACCCTTTGCCTGAAGCATCCGTATATACAGTAAACCTTTCCCCATCACTAGGAATAATGAGGATCGGTGTACTAGTCAACCTTCTCTTCAGCTCTTGGAAGCTCTCTTCACACTTGTCATCCCAAATAAACTTAGCCTCCTTTCTGGTCAATTTAGTTAAAGGACCCGCCAGCTTGGAGAATCCCTCAACAAATCGCCGGTAGTAACCTGCCAAACCCAGAAAACTCCTGATCTCAGTAGCACTAGTCGGTCTTCCCCAATTAAGGATGGCTTGCACTTTAACTGGATCCACAGACACCCCTTGACCAGAAATCACATGCCCAAGGAAACTGATCTTTGTTGGGGTATGCCCTTAAGGCTAATGTTTGAGGCCTATGGGAATGTAACAAGTATCATGTAATAAACTCTATGTGTTTATAAAGGCATGGTTGTTATTCAGTTAGCTACATTGTCTGCTGCAATATATGTTCTTCTGAATAATGTCTCAAAGCTGTTCAGCTGGGCTGACATGCTATTATGTCCTTAGTCGATATATCTTGGTAAACATGAGACAGCCTCGATATGGTTAAGACTAATATGTGTTCTAATCTTATAGGATGCTTCGAGCATGGAATAAGATGTAGACTCATGGGTACATGGGATGTACTGGACAGACCCTACTAGGATGTTCAATTGTTTGTCACAATGTGAATATTCCTTGATTAAGACAAGTGGCACATTTCCTCTGACTTGAGATCACTTGTGTTTTCTAAATGATGATTGTCATTGTTTTGAGGTAGTTCAATATCATTTGAAACATAATGATTATAGACTATCTTGGATGGTGAGCTTGAATCAGGTTAGAGCACTAGTGATAGACATAGGATTGCCGTCTCCTTGTTTAAGGAGTGTGATGTTCTAAAGGGGCCCCCTGGATGAGATGATTGAGAGAGTGTATGGCCATACCCAGGTGACAGTGCTCATCTGTTCTAATCATGCTCATCATATTGGAGTTACGAGCTTGACAGGCTTGTCCAATAAGAACATCCAGTGGCAAAGGAAATATGTATGCTTTGTGAATTGATTCACACTTGTGCTGTTTTGGGTGAAGTCTTGGAAGACTCTTTCCTTGATATCGGGAGACAGTGATGTGTTGCTAGATACCCCTCACTGGTTGTGATAATGTAAATTATCGTTACCGATGTTTTAAGGAAACCCTCAGGGTCGCACAATTGATGATATGGCTTACTTAAGTCAGATCGTGTGGACTGAATTGTTTCGGGTTCAGTTTAAAGGGATTTAATCTCTGATTGTGAGTGAGATCTGGTCTGATCATGTTTGATTGATTAGGGCTTGAGATCGGTAAGCTTCGATCGAGAGAAGAGATGCTAGATCGGTCAGATCAGGAGCATCATAGAGATCAACGGCTAGATCTGGAACCTTAGGGTTTTAATACGATCTAGGCCATGTCGTTTGGTTTATTTGGTAATTGAACCAAAATTAAATTAAACCAAAATGGTTCAAGCATTGGCGACAAGTTCACTTGGCGTGAACATGTTGGGCGGTTAGTGGTGCTATTTTTAGCAACCATGATCTCCACTTGGAGAGACTCACGTTCGAAAGAGAGTGCTCTCTCTATTCTCGCCACTTGAACGCATTCCTCTTGTGTTTTTCCGTGGGTGACGACGCCTTGGATTTGGAGGAGAAATCGGCAAAGAAAAGATCTCTTCATCCCTTTCTCATTTTCGATCAAAGACTTCTTTGGATCTTGCTAGCACAAGGATCGCAAAGAGGAGTAGGCGACATCAACTGTGTGCGTCACCTCTGGAGAAGATCTGCTTTGATCTTTGCTTCCTAGGCGCCATTCGAAATGGCTATGGTATGAGTTTTATCTCTTACATGCAATCGTTTCCATTTGGTTGATCATATCACATGAACCGATTCTTGAAACCCTAATCCGCTGCCCAAAAATTTTATGCGCCACTGCCTAGGGTTTTCGCTCCCCCTAGAAGGGGACCCCCCTTAGTTTAAGGGGTACTTTCAATTGGTATCAGAGCCTGATGTTTCATGCTTGTTTATGATTGCCATGATATGTCATATGATCCATGTATGCGCATTATAATAGATCTATAGGTTACATGCGATTATCTAAGTTGGCGAAAATTCATGATTTGTATAGATGTTATTTTCTCCATTGCGCATGTTGTTGTTGGCGCATGTTTTTGTAAGTTTTTCTAAAACCTTGATCACATGCGCGTTTCACCTTAGATCTAATGCTCCTACATTAAACCCTTAGATGGGTTATTAGGGTTGAAGTCACCCCCTAGGTTAGATCCAAACATGTCTGATCAGACTATCTGACAGCCTGAATGGGTCGACCAGTTAGCACCTTGGCGCATGCCTGTGGTGGCTATAGGTCGACTGCAGACAGGTGTGTAGCGATGTCTGATTGAGACAACTGATGAACGCACCTGAGTTAGGCCCGGGGTCACGCCCGCTTGCCAGACCTCAGTGTGGTCGTTCAGCCTTGGTGCATGCATGGTTGACCTTTTGGTCGACTCAAGTCAGTTAGGACTTGGTGCATGCTAGGGCAGTGGATCTGACTAGGTTGGATGAGTGGATCCCTAGTAATGGACCATTGTAAGGTTGTGGGGCAAATAAGGAAAAAAAAAAAAAAAAATCGATCCCAAGGGGTTTTTTAAAAATTTATTTTTCCTGACTGGATCACATGATGGTTGTTGCATCTGCTTGTTTATTTAGTCTTATGTGGGCTGCCCGTTTTTAATGTGTGCTGTGCTGGGGCCTGCGTGCCTGGATTATATGTTGTAAATTAATTTTCTTTATGTGATCTGCGTATCACAATTTTAATTAATTTATAATGTGAAAGTGACCTGCGTGTCACTCTTGTCTAGATAGTTAAATTTGTAATTTAATTAGACAAGAGCACTATGCACACTTGGCAGAGGCGCATGCAGCAGTGGCTGGACCAGGTGGGAGGTCTAGGGTTCGACCCTAGGACCAGGCGCAAATTCCTGGTGGGCGCACCAGAGCTGCAGTTGGCGCTTGGGCCCAGGTTTGGGCCAGATGAGCAGCCAAAGACCCATAAAGAGCAAGTGTAGACTTAAGTTAGGTTAAGGTCTCACTAGGGCTATGGGCTTTTACCACAAAAGACACATGCTTTCTTTTATTGCTTTATATTAGAATTGCATGAGTAAATTTATCTTCTGCTATCACCATAGGAATTGCATGATAGGCAAGAAGATAAAAGACCGTTAAAATCCAACGATTAAATATCAAGCTCGTAAGCCTTCTGACGCGAAACCTCACTGTTCTGATTATCGTTGGAGCCGTGTTGTACCCACTCAGTGGGCACGTCCATCTATCTTCAGACGGTGCGGGATTACACCTGTGTGTTACAGAGCAGGGATTTATCCCTTCTCGTTGCTCAGCATAGCACATGGTGGTCCAGGGAGTAGGTCGGGTCAGCTTGACCGTGTAGGCTACATATGTGGCGCATATGGTAGCACATGGAGGCAGCCATCTGTGGGGTCAGAGATTGTGTTGTACCAACTCAGTTGGCACAGTCTGCTGGACTGCCCAGATGAAGGGGAATCGCACGGGTTGGCGATCGGCAGGGACTGCCTACCAGAAACTAGTGCTTGTACTCTCTGTGCATCTTATCTCGCCTGAGCGGGACGCGGAGACCAAGTATGAAATCTGGATCCCATCTCACTAAAAGAGTTCTACTCTTTCGGGCTGTTTTGCTGGATTTTTCACGCCTGATAAAATAGTGAGAAAAAGAATCTTTCTTAAGTCCTGATTGATTCTTATACATTGATACTGACCTTGCTGTTCTTGCATTGTTGTAGATACCTGCAGCAACGAACACCATGAACTTCAATGTGCGATCCCTACTGGAAAGAGAGAAGTTTGCTGGGCCGAACTTCTCTGACTGGTTTGGACACCTTAAGATCGTTCTTAAGGCAGAGAGGAAACTGTATGTCCTCGAGACGGCGATACCGCCGCAGCCCGCTCCGAACGCCGCAAGGGCGGTTCGGGAAGCCTATGAAAAGCACGTCAATGATAGCATTGATGTCGCTTGCCTGATGTTAGCGTCTATGACGCCACCGCTGCAGCGTCAGCATGAGGACATGTCGGCTAGAGACATGATTACAAACCTCAAGATGTTGTATGCTGCACAGGCGAGGACTGAACGCTATAATTTGACGAAGCTCTTCTTTCAGAGCAAACTGGCTGAAGGGAGCCCAGTGGGAGCTCACGTGCTCAAGATGATTGGGCACAAGGAGGCTCTAGAGAAACTGGGGCATACCATCAACCAGGAGCTTGCTGTGGACATTATTCTGCAGTCTCTCCCGCCATCATTCGACGCGTTCATTATTAATTTTAATATGAACAAAATCGATTGTACTCCGGCAGAGCTGCTGAATATGCTCTTGACCACTGAGGAAACTCTGAAGGGTAAGCCTTCAACCTCTATCTTGATGGTTCCTTCCAGGAACAAGAAGAAGGGGAAGAAGGGCAAGGCCCCGGTCAAGAATTACAGCAAGGCTCTGAAGCAGAAGGTGAAGCGGTCTAAGGAATACAGGTGTTTCCACTGTGGCCAGCTGGGTCACTGGAAAAAGGACTGTAAAGCGCTCCAAGGAGATAAGAGGGGAAGCTTTGCTTCTGGCTCAGGTATATTCGTGACTGAGGTCATGTATTCTTCTTCTGTATCATGGGTGTTGGACACTGCATGTGGAGTTCACATTTGTTCAAATGTGCAGGAACTCAAGAGAAGAAGGCAGGTGGGACAGCATGAGGTGGACCTACGCGTTGGAAACGGGGCACGGGTTGCTGCTATTGCTGTAGGAGACTACTTCATTACTTTACCATCTGGAATTGTATTGGAACTAAACAGTTGTTATTTTGTTCCCAGTATAACTAAAAATATTATCTCCATTCCTGCTCTTGTCAGGAAGGGGTTTTCCTTTGAATGCAATATTTCAAAGTGTGTTTTGTCATATGATAATATTGTTTATGCAACTGGTTCAATTAATAATGGGTTATTCATGTTGGACATGGAAAGTTCTATATAGAATGTTGATATTAAGAAAGCCAAGTATGCTGATGACAGCACCTTGCTATGGCATAGTCGTTTAGGCCATATTAACGAGAAACGCATTAAGCGGTTGCATGATCATGGACTGCTGGGATCATTCTCCTATAAGGAGATTGATACATGCAAAGCTTGTTTGATGGGTAAAATGACGAAGTCACCTTTTCCTAATAAAGGTCAAAGGGCTTCAGGTTTACTTGACCTCATACACAGTGATGTGTGTGGGCCATTTAGTAAACATGCCAGAGGTGGCTATCAGTACTTCATTACATTTACTGATGATTTCAGTAGATATGGGTATGTCTATCTGATGAGACATAAGAGTGAATCTTTTGACAAGTTCAAAGAGTTCAAGAATGAAGTACAAAATCAGCTAGGCCGTAATATCAAGGCACTTCGCTCAGATCGAGGTGGTGAATACCTAAGTCATGCATTTACTGACTATCTAAAGGAGTGTGGGATTATCTCACAGCTCACTCCACCAGGAACACCGCAATGGAATGGTGTGTCCGAGAGGAGAAATAGAACGTTACTTGATATGGTTCGTTCTATGATGAGTCAGGCTACTCTTCCATACTCCTTTTGGGGTTTTGCGCTGGAAACAGCTGCAAAGGTACTAAACCGAGTGCCATCCAAGGCAGTTTCAAAGACGCCATATGAGTTATGGTATGGGAAACAGCCGAGCTTGACATTTATCAGGATCTGGGGTTGCGAGGCTTATGTTAAAAAGCTCGCCTCTGGGAAACTAGAGAGCAGATCTGACAAATGTATCTTTGTCGGTTACCCTAAGGAAACTAAGGGTTATTATTTCTTCGATCCCAATGAGAACAAGGTTTTTGTTGCTCGGACGGCCATATTTCTTGAGAAGGAGTTTCTTCTGCAAGAGGCCAGTGGGAGAGAAATAAAGCTGGATGAGAATCCAGAAGAAGGACAAAGTGATCAAGCACAGTTGGATGAGTCTGAGCCGGTAGAACAGGTTATTGAACAACCTGAGGCTCAGACATCACGGGAACCGCGAAGATCGGGTAGGATTCGTCGACAGCCTGAGCGCTATGACGGAGTCTACATCATTGATAATGATGAACCCCTTACTTATGCGGATGCGGTCAGTGGACCAGAGTCAGCGAGATGGCTTGAGGCTATGCGCGCCGAGATGGACTCCATGTCAGATAACCAAGTCTGGGATTTGGTTGATCCGCCTCCGGGAGTTATCCCTATAGGCTGTAAATGGATCTTCAAGAAGAAGATTGACATGGATGGTAACGTAGTTACCTATAAAGGCAGGCTAGTTGCGAAAGGTTTCAAACAAATCTACGGGATAGATTATGATGAAACTTTCTCACCTGTAGCCATGTTTAAGTCTATTCGGATTCTTTTCGCGATAGCTGCATATTATGATTATGAGATTTGGCAGATGGATGTGAAAACAGCTTTCCTTAATGGAAATCTGGATGAGGATGTGTATATGACACAACCAGAAGGTTTCACTAATCCAGCAGATCGTCATAAAATATGCAAGTTAAAGAAGTCCATTTATGGACTTAAACAAGCATCAAGAAGCTGGAATATTCGTTTTGATGAATCAGTTACTGAATTTGGTTTCATCAAGAACGAGGATGACCCGTGTGTATATAAGAGGTTTAGTGGGAGCGTGATTACTTTCCTAGTCCTCTACGTCGATGATATCTTGATCATTGGAAACGACATTCCTGAAATGCATGCTGTTAAGGCATGGCTGAGGAAATGTTTCCAGATGAAAGATCTAGGAGAAGCAGCCTATGTGTTAGGTGTGAAGATCTACAGGGATAGATCTAAGAGGCTTCTCGGGCTGTGCCAGAGTACTTACATCGATAAGGTCCTGGAGAGATTTCACTTAGAGAATTCTAAGCGAGGATATCTTCCAGTCAGACATGGTCTGAATCTTTCTAAGAGTCAGTGTCCACAAACACAGACTGAGAAAGATGAAATGAACAATACGCCTTATGCTTCGGCTATTGGTTCTATAATGTATGCGATGTTGTGTACTCGCCCAGACGTTGCTTACGGGTTAAGCGTAACCAGTCGTTACCAGAGTAATCCAGGTATGGCGCACTGGATTGCAGTCAAGAACATTTTAAAATATCTGCGGAGGACCAAAGATATGTTCTTGATATATGGTGGTCAGGAAGAACTCAGTATTGAAGGATATACTGACGCTTCGTTCCAGTCTGACCAGGATGATTTCCGATCGCAATCAGGCTATGTTTTTAGCTTGAATGGAGGTGCAGTGGTGTGGAAAAGTTTCAAACAGTCAACTGTTGCTGATTCCACAACAGAAGCCGAGTATGTTGCAGCCTCGGAAGCATCCAAGGAGGCAGTGTGGATTCGTAAGTTCGTGAGAGAACTTGGTGTCGTTCCTTCGTGTGCAGATCCTTTGGTTATCTTCTGTGATAACACTGGAGCAATCGCACAGGCAAAGGAACCACGGTCGCACCAGAAGTCCAAGCACATACAGAGACGGTTTCATTTGATCAGGGAGATCATAGATCGTGGCGAGATCAAAGTATGCAAGGTTCATACAGATGACAATCTGGCAGACCCGCTTACCAAGCCTCTGGCGCAGCAGAAGCATGAGAAGCACTGTAATAATATGGGTTTGAGATTTCTCAACCATTAGATTAAGTGCAAGTGGGAGATTGTTGGGGTATGCCCTTAAGGCTAATGTTTGAGGCCTATGGGAATGTAACAAGTATCATGTAATAAACTCTATGTGTTTATAAAGGCATGGTTGTTATTCAGTTAGCTACATTGTCTGCTGCAATATATGTTCTTCTGAATAATGTCTCAAAGCTGTTCAGCTGGGCTGACATGCTATTATGTCCTTAGTCGATATATCTTGGTAAACATGAGACAGCCTCGATATGGTTAAGACTAATATGTGTTCTAATCTTATAGGATGCTTCGAGCATGGAATAAGATGTAGACTCATGGGTACATGGGATGTACTGGACAGACCCTACTAGGATGTTCAATTGTTTGTCACAATGTGAATATTCCTTGATTAAGACAAGTGGCACATTTCCTCTGACTTGAGATCACTTGTGTTTTCTAAATGATGATTGTCATTGTTTTGAGGTAGTTCAATATCATTTGAAACATAATGATTATAGACTATCTTGGATGGTGAGCTTGAATCAGGTTAGAGCACTAGTGATAGACATAGGATTGCCGTCTCCTTGTTTAAGGAGTGTGATGTTCTAAAGGGGCCCCCTGGATGAGATGATTGAGAGAGTGTATGGCCATACCCAGGTGACAGTGCTCATCTGTTCTAATCATGCTCATCATATTGGAGTTACGAGCTTGACAGGCTTGTCCAATAAGAACATCCAGTGGCAAAGGAAATATGTATGCTTTGTGAATTGATTCACACTTGTGCTGTTTTGGGTGAAGTCTTGGAAGACTCTTTCCTTGATATCGGGAGACAGTGATGTGTTGCTAGATACCCCTCACTGGTTGTGATAATGTAAATTATCGTTACCGATGTTTTAAGGAAACCCTCAGGGTCGCACAATTGATGATATGGCTTACTTAAGTCAGATCGTGTGGACTGAATTGTTTCGGGTTCAGTTTAAAGGGATTTAATCTCTGATTGTGAGTGAGATCTGGTCTGATCATGTTTGATTGATTAGGGCTTGAGATCGGTAAGCTTCGATCGAGAGAAGAGATGCTAGATCGGTCAGATCAGGAGCATCATAGAGATCAACGGCTAGATCTGGAACCTTAGGGTTTTAATACGATCTAGGCCATGTCGTTTGGTTTATTTGGTAATTGAACCAAAATTAAATTAAACCAAAATGGTTCAAGCATTGGCGACAAGTTCACTTGGCGTGAACATGTTGGGCGGTTAGTGGTGCTATTTTTAGCAACCATGATCTCCACTTGGAGAGACTCACGTTCGAAAGAGAGTGCTCTCTCTATTCTCGCCACTTGAACGCATTCCTCTTGTGTTTTTCCGTGGGTGACGACGCCTTGGATTTGGAGGAGAAATCGGCAAAGAAAAGATCTCTTCATCCCTTTCTCATTTTCGATCAAAGACTTCTTTGGATCTTGCTAGCACAAGGATCGCAAAGAGGAGTAGGCGACATCAACTGTGTGCGTCACCTCTGGAGAAGATCTGCTTTGATCTTTGCTTCCTAGGCGCCATTCGAAATGGCTATGGTATGAGTTTTATCTCTTACATGCAATCGTTTCCATTTGGTTGATCATATCACATGAACCGATTCTTGAAACCCTAATCCGCTGCCCAAAAATTTTATGCGCCACTGCCTAGGGTTTTCGCTCCCCCTAGAAGGGGACCCCCCTTAGTTTAAGGGGTACTTTCAATCTTCTCTAGCCAGAACTCACACTTACTAGCCTTGGCATATAACCGGTTCTTCCTCAGAACCTCCAGCACTCTGCGCAAGTCACTGACATGATCTGAAGTAGTCCGTGAGTATACCAAAATATCGTCTATAAAGACTACCACACAAGAGTCAAGCAATTCATGGAATACCCTGTTCATCAAATCCATGAAGACAGCAGGTGCATTCGTCAGTCCAAAAGGCATAACTAAAAATTCGAAATGCCCATACCTGGTCCTGAAAGCAGTCTTAAATATATCCTCATCCTTGACCCTAAGCTGATAATACCCTGATCTCAGATCAATCTTAGAGAACACTGTAGCTCCCTGTAATTGATCAAATAGATCATCAATTCTGGGAAGAGGATACTTATTCTTGATAGTCACTTGGTTCAATTGCCTGTAGTCTATACACATCCTCAGGGTTCCATCTTTCTTCTTCACAAATAGCACTGGCGCTCCCCAGGGAGAAGCACTAGGCCGGATATACCCTTTCTCTAGCAATTCCTCCAGTTGTTTCTTAAGCTCGGCCAGCTCTGAAGTAGCCATGCGATAAGGAGCTCTGGAGATAGGTGCCGTACCTGGCGCCAACTCAATGCCAAACTCTACTTCTCTAATCGGTGGCAAGCCTGAAAATTCTTCAGAGAACACATCAGGAAACTCTTTCACCACCGCCATCTGAGTCAAATCAGAAGTAGAATCATCCTGCACCTTAACATGCGCAAGATAACCCTTGCATCCACTAGCCAGTAATTTCCTGGCCTGCAGGAAAGATATCACATGCGGTCCTTGGTCTGACACTAGACCTCTCACAAAAAGCCGATTCCCATCTAGCAGATTTAAAGTGATTACTTTCTCAAAGCAATCCACAGAGGCATGATGGGAAGACAACCAATCCATACCTAGGATGACATCATAGTCTTGCATGTCTAAGAGGATTAGATCCACTAGAAACTCATAACCCTCTACATGTACCATACAGTCAGCACACACAGTGTCTGTAGATAATGATTTTCCAAAGGGAGTACTAACAGACACAACATAATCTAGCATCTTAGGTACAACAGGTAAACATGCAGCAAATCTAACAATACAAAAGACAGATTTGCACCAGGATCAAATAGAATGCGAGCTAACTGATCAAATACAAATAAAGTACCTTCCACAACGGATCGGGAAGCTCGTGTATCCTTCTCAGCCACAGCATAAACTCGTGTCTGGACTGTAGGCTTATCTGCGCCTCTAGGCTGTATCTCAGGCTCTTTGCAGTCTCTGACCATGTGCCCTGGTTTCTTACACCTGAAGCACACGCCATTCTTCTTATGACAGTCTTTCACTAGGTGTCCCTTGAGCCCACAATAACTACAAGTGATACCGTTTCTTACATCCCTGGCATCCCTGAACTGCTGCGGTGCATCCCTGGACTGCTGCGGTGCCTTGTAGGAGTAAGGCTTATACCTGCTCTTTTTGTAGTCCTTATGTTTAGGGTACTTCTTACCCTTGCCGCCACTACCATACTGAGGAGCCGCCGCCTCAGCTGCAGGAACCACTGTCACGGCAACATGAGAACTCCTCTCAGCTATGTATCTCTCAATGGTGCGTGCTCGCCCAACAGTCTCAACATAGGTCTCCAAATGCTGAGCACCAACCTGCTCTCTAATGTCCCATCTGAGACCTCTGAGAAACTTGGTAGCTCTCCTCTTTTCAGTGTTTATCAGGTGAGGAGCATACTTTCCCAATTTCGTGAACTGTAATTCATACTGGTCCACAGTCATATCACCCTGCTCCAGGTGAATAAACGCCACTTCTCGGTCCCCCCACCAAACTATCTGGGAAGTACTTCTCGTTAAATCGAGACAAGAAGTAAGGCCAATCTACAGTCTCATGTCTTTCTTCGGCAAGTCTCACCACGCCCTTCCACCACTCATCTGCGTCAGCACGCATCATATAGGTGGTCAGACATAACTTGTCTTCGTCCGAGCAACGCATAACTTGGAAAATCTTTTCCAAGCACAACTGCCAGTTCTCGGCAGTATTGGATTCTGAGCCTCCATAAAATGAGCTAGGACCCAGTTTCTGGAATTCACTCACAAGTGAAGCATAGCGCCTGTGAGCGCCCTCCTGAGAGTCATCCCCCACTGCCCGAGTAGTAGTCTGGGGTCTCTCTTGAGTCAGCTGCTGCAAGAGCTGCTGTTGCGCCTCTTGATGCTGAGTCTGTTGCTGCTGCAGCATCTGAGCTTGCCTCTCTATCATGGCACCTTGTTGCTGTACCATGCCAGTTAGAGCCTCAATAGTTCTCGTGAGATTCGGGGTCTGCTCGCCCTCATCACTAGCATTTCCTCTGGTTCGCACCATCTTAAATGCCTACACACACACATCATAGTCAGGAAAACAATCATAAACCTAACAGGTGTCTAGCAATACACAAACATGTTTTCCCCCAAACTAAGTTTTAGCTAGCCAACTGCTCTGATACCATTCTGTAACATCCCGTTATCTTAACCCCAAACAAATGGCACAATTCACAAATGATACAGGATGTTTCATATAAGATCGATTCATATGCTAGGTAAAACCGAGTTCAAGAAAAACACGATCTGAAAATTTCCATAAATCCATACATACAAATTCACAAAACACAAATCTCATAAATCACATAATTCACAAAACACAAATCTCATAAATCACATAAGGGTACCTGCCACCACGCAATCCTTGCACTAGACATATGCAAGGCAACAGTTATATCAAATCCGATGGCATAAATACAATTCGATTCAAAATTCAAAACAAAGCCACAAAGTCGATTTTATAAACTCATACCAAACACCGAAACCAGGCTGAAGCCCGCGGTGACACAAAAATCAAACTCATAAGACTGCCATAGCCGGCAACACAATTCACATAATTCACATGGTTCACATAGTTCATATAATTCATGTTAAGGCCACAACCGGCCCCCAAGAATTAAGCACAAAAGTTCTTAAAACAGCAAATAGCATAATTATCCACGCCAATGCACTCAAGAAATGCGCCCCTGCTCTATGCCTGAAAATAATGAGGGGTGAGCTACACAGCCCAGTGAGTGGATAGTCTAAACCGACCATCCAGAACATACATTCAAAAATATAGGCAGATTATTTTAAAAATCTTTAACAGGAACATTATGTCAACATATAACAAAATAAAGAAACAGAAGTCATATAGACAGTCAGATGTACACACTAGCATATAACAAACTCAGGTTCTAGAGTTTTACTCTAAACCAATTAAACACATATATTCTAAACCAACTAAACACACCATACTTAATTAACCTAGTTGTCCAGCATAATCAGTAGTGACCAATATGGTCTAACCCGGCTTGGCCAAAGCACTGGGAGCTGCAAAATCTCGTGCAACACATAAACATGGATAGTGAGTAGAATCAAGAGGTGGCCCCCGCCAGGTCACGACGTGGCACTTTGCTCTATCACTCAGAAGGATTTGAATATGAGGCAGAGAAGGTGGATGGAGTTAATAAAGGATTATGATTTCTCTATTCAGTATCAGGCCGGGAAAGCCAATGTGGTAGCTGATGCATTGAGCAGACACCCAGTTACTTCGGTAGCTGCACTGAGGGTCAGTGAGTGGCAGTTACTGCAGGAGTTCCGAGAGCTCAGGGTTGAGGTGTCTCCCAGAGTTCAGTCTGGATATGTGGCTTTTCTCCGAGTTCAGTCTGCTTTACTACAGAGAATCAGGGATCAGCAGCTGGTAGATCCGAATCTAGTTCAGATCAGAGAGAGGTTGGCTGCCGGGCCAGTGGAGGATTTCACCTTATCTGGTGATGGTATTCTGTGGTTCCGTGGACGGGCGTGTGTCCCTGAGGAACCTAGTCTAAGGAGAGAGATCTTGGAGGAGGGTCATAACTCCAAGTATTCCTTGCATCCCGGAGTCACAAAAATGTATCAGGATTTGAAGAAAGATTTCTGGTGGCCGGGCATGAAGAAGGAGGTCGCGGTGTTCGTATCTCGGTGTTTGACCTGTCAGACTGTGAAGGCCGAACACCAAAGACCTGGGGGATTATTGCAGCAGCTCCCTATTCCGCAGTGGAAGTGGGAGTGCATTAGTATGGATTTTGTTTGTGGGTTGCCTCGGACCAGGAGAGGGCATGATGCGGTTTGGGTCATCGTTGACAGGCTCACGAAGGCTGCACACTTTTTACCTATTCGGATGACTTACCCACTCGATCGGCTGGCTAAGCTGTACATCGATGAAATAGTCAGATTACACGGAGTGCCTGTGGATATTGTATCAGACCGCGATTCCAGATTCCTTTCCAGATTCTGGAAGAGCTTGCATGAGGGTCTTGGCACTAAGTTGAGTTTTAGTACCGCCTACCATCCGCAGTCAGATGGTTAGTCAGAGCGTACTATACAGACTTTGGAGGATTTGCTAAGGGCTTATGTGGTAGATTGGAGCTCTGAGTGGGACAGTGATTTATTCCTGATAGAGTTCACCTACAATAACAGCTTTCACTCCAGCATTCAGATGGCTCCGTACGAGGCTCTGTATGGCAGGAAGTGTAGGTCACCTCTGAGTTGGGAGGAATCAGGGGACCGGATGATTCTGAGATCAGAGGTTGTACAGGAGGCTACAGATAGAGTCACAATTCTTCAGGAAAAATTGAAGGTTGCTCGGGACAGGCAGAAGAGTTATGCAGATGATCGTCGTCGTCACTTAGAGTTTATGGTGGGGGATCATGTGTTTCTGAAGGTTTCACCAACCAAGGGTGTCATGCGGTTTGGCAAGAAGGGAAAGCAGAGCCCGAGGTTTGTTGGACCTTACGATATTGTAGAGAGGGTTGGTCTTGTAGCTTACAGACTAGCTCTGCCACCATCTCTGGAGCATCTTCATAATGTATTTCATGTGTCAGTTCTGAGGAAATACTGTGCAGATCCATTACATGTGCTTGATTCTGCTCCCCTACAGATCCAGAGTGATCTGACTTTTGTAGAGAGACCACTGAGGATTGTGGATAGGAAAGACAAAGTCTTAAGGAACAAGACAATACCGCTTGTAAAAGTTATTTGGGGAAACCAGTCAGTCGAAGAAGCTACTTGGGAGACAGAGTCAGATATGAGAAGAGAGTTCCCTCAGCTGTTCGATGATTTGGATGGTGAGCTTTAGAGGACTAAAGCTTTTTAAGGGGGGAGGAATGTAAGATCCAGAAATTTATTAGCAGGTAAGAAAATGAAAGTTTATTTATCTAGCAGTTTTGTGGAAGTTGATAATGTATCGATTTATGTATTTTTCCTGCAATGTAAAAATATGGGTCGCGGAGAGGATTCGAACCTGCGACTTAAGGCGTAGAATGTGTGCTGTGTACCACTAGGTTAGTGGTGTCTTTCGATTAGAAAAGGGTAAGAGCCCTTGATAAGGGTGAAGTGGAAAATATAACTTATACTAAAGGGTTATTGGATCTTCCACTTATGTTTGATATTGGGTTTGGATCCTTTGGAGGTAGAAAAATGAAAATTAAGAGGGTTCACTCACGTTTTTCCCTCTTTGCTTTCGTTCACGATTTCTTCCTAGAGTGAGGGTGGCGGCTTATCTCTTCTCCCTTCTCCTCTTCTTGTGGCCGGCGGCGATTGGTGGTGGAGGCGACTTCCGGTGGTCCTTGGGTGTTTTCAGGCGACGTGAGTAGTGTGAGGGGAGGCGTGAGGGGGTTTGTGACTTGGAAGAAACCGAAATCAAGGTGAGTGGATTTTCTCTTCACCTAGTTCACGCATATTAGTAGTATTGCTTGTTTTAGAGAAAATTAAGGGTTAGAAATATAACATGAACTCTTGCTTTCACATGTGTACACGTTTTCTTTGTTTTTCCCTAAATTTCGAAACCCTAGCTTGCATGACAATTAGGGCTTTTCGTTTTTAAGACTCCTAATCATCAATTAAACCTTGATTAAACATGTATGTAACTTTAGAATTTCAATTGCATGAAGATTAGGGCTTGAATGAGAATTTCGCCCCTTCTTCATGAAATTACGCCCAAATGTATGGGTAAAAATTGGGGAAAAACTGATATTCATGAAATTAGGTATATAAGGACTCTACCGTATTTTTTTGGGAATTTTTGGAAATAAAAGTTTCTGTTGACTGAGATTGACCTAGGGGTAATTGGGTAAATTTTCTAGTTAAAATTGGGGAAAACTTGAAATTACGAATCTAGGGATCATGAGGGATGTAATGACTATTTTTACGAAATTTTTGGATAAGTTTTCCTGCATGACTTAAACTTTGAACTAGGGGTATTTCTGTCTTTTGTTATAAGAACTAGGAGAAAACTATGAATCTGTGATATTCAGTATTTATGTTATTTGTGGATGAAATTGGTGAATTTTCTGTATTAGTATGTATTTTTAATTATTGATTGATAACCTTGAATGATAACCTAGAAAAGGTTAAACCATGCTTGCATGAAATCTAAGGACCTTTCTGAACCTGATTGATGTGATGTTCGAAATAATGTCTGTGTTAAATGCATTCGATAAGGGTCCTAGACTTGAGTGGACTGAACCTAAGGGTCAACTAGAGCACTCAGTGAACAGTCATTCTGACTTGGGGTTGGAGAATCCACCCAACCTATTCTGATTTGTTTCCGGTAATGGAGGGACTGTTCTAGAGTCTAGTGACCAGGTTAGAGGTTCAGGTTTCCAGTTTGTGTTTGTTGGTGTATATGCCCTAGGACCTAGTTTTGGTCCACTTATGTACTACTTGACTTTGATATTTATATATATCATTCTGGCATTGTCATTATCAATGTTTGTTTACATCTGCGCACATGTACTGACATGATAATATCCCTGGAGATAGATTTGATCTGTGCTCAAACTATTGTCCCCAGTCGATGTACCTTAGTGGATATGGGACAGCTATGGTACTTGTGAAACTGGTATGTGAGCTGGTTAGGTACGTGGTGCTAACGCAGACACATGGGTATATCATTGGAGGATATACTGGAAAGACCCGCTGTGAGGCTATGACTTGGTGTCATAAGTTATCCTCACAAGTGACAGGAGATGCATTGATCCCTTGACTTGAGGTCATTGATCATTCTATATGGTTAGGGACTTGCTTTGATACAACCTAACACCTCGCCGTAGTTGGGAGGTCATAACGGTTGTCATTGAGCATGTCACGACCCATATGAGAAGGTCAATGGACAGACATAGGATTTGCCCCTTCCTTAGGGAAGTATGATATCCATGGAGCTCCTCTATGGTTCTATGACTGAGAGTGTATGGCCATACCCAGGTAAGAACCTGTTTTAGTCATAGCCATGTGATTGGGTGAAAACAAGTGGTGACACACTTGTCCAATCGGATATCAGTCCGGCAAAGAGACTGTAATGCATCTGTACCTAGTTGCGATGATGGGGATGTCGATGTCGATATCCATTCCAATGACCTGGGTAGCAGCGATGCACTGCTAGGTGCCACTCACTGCTTGTGGTGACCTTTGGTCAGCACTGCCAGCGTCAGAAGAACCTACAGGGTCGCACACCTTGATACTTGAGTTCTCGTATTAATCGAGAAGCCTTATGATCAAGTTATTGGATAACTCGGATCTAATTGGGAGATTTCATCAGCACCAATGGGCCTGATGAGATGGAAGAATGTTATTGGAGCCAAACTTCATTTTTGGCAGGTTGACCCGTATTTGACCATGGTTGGTCACACTTTGATTAGGGTTGCATTGGATTGGATCCAAATGCTTAATCAACCCATAGGATGAAGTTTGGGCTAGCTCATTATCAAATGAAGCCCAATAACAAGTTCTCATGAAGAGAAGAGAGGATAAAAGGGTATAATGGGGAGAAACCCAACCCCATTGGCGCCTAAGGGGCATAATGGGGTTAGGGTGGCAAAATTGCTTCATTAAGGAAGCAATTTGCGCCTAGCCCTTCTCCCTTGATGGTATGAATGCCTTTAAGGCATGTCTTGGGCTGATATGGTACTTGGGCAATTATGGAAAGGTTGAATGAAGTTTATGGTAAAGTCTTGGAGACTTTCCTTGCATCAAACCTCCTCATCCTAGCCCTACACTTGTCATGATCCTAGCCCTTGCCCTAATCGCCTCTTGCCCTATATATGTGACCCTAGCCGCCCCCTCTTATATGATTCATCCTTGGAGGCGTGAACATAAGAAGGGAGCGAGAGCAAGGAGCATTGGCGCAATCTCTTCCTCTTCCATCAAGTGGCCGCAAGCTTCTCCTTCCTTACCACTTGGCGCATCTTTCTCTCTTGGAGGCGCAAGGTGGTTGGAGCATCTCCCTAAGGCTTGGATCTTCTTCCCGAGGCTAGCACCGGGCGTGGAAGAAGAGGACTCGAGGCATCTGTGTGTGTGAGACTGTAGAGGGCGCACAGTTGGGTGCCTATCACGACATCGACCTCATCTTGCTCTGAGGTATTTTCTAACTCATCGTGTCGACCCCCTTGCATGCGATCTTCACTGGGTTTTTGGGACGGACCTGTTTCGGGGACATTCTTCCGCTGTGCAATGTATGTATGTGTCTCTGAAAAATTGTAAAATGTCCCCGGGGTTTCCCAACAGTGGTATCAGAGGGACTTGCAAGACTCGAACGATGTTTTATGCTTTTCTTTCATGCTCACATGCCATATCTCTATTTTTGAAAATAGCATGATGCATGGCAAACGATTTTTTCTAAGTAGGAAAAAAATTAGAGTTTCTTGTTTCTATCATCCTCTCAATCTCTTTTGGATTTTTGGACTATTTTTCTTGTCTGATTTAAAGATCAAAGGCGCACGTAGTTTTGTCAAGTAGGACGGGCATTGTGTCTTCGGACTGGCCAAGTCTCTTGATCTGACAAAATTGCCAGCCGAAAGGATCTCTGAAATCACCTTGAAAAATAAATCGCAATTAACCAAAAGATTTGTGAGAAGAAGAGGAGAAAAAGAGACTAGTTTTAATGAAAAAGTAAAATTTCAGATTTTATGTATTTCATGAGCATGTAGAATTGCATGAGTAAATACCTTGATTGTGCATAATGTTGTGATCATTAGTCAAGTCCCCCCTTTGCATGCCTGTGATGTTTCCTCGTGAGGCCTGCGTGCCGCTTTTCTTTTTGCTTTTAAGAAGACTAGGGTAGCGCATGTACTTGGAGCTTGGCGCATGCATGGAGTTGGCGCACCTTGGATGGTGGCGCAACAAGCATCAAGGAAAAGGCGCAACCTTGCTTGATGACACAAGTTAAGCATGGCCGAACCCTTGGGTTTGAGAGCTAGCTAACTTGGCATCTTTCATTGTGGCGCATTCTCCTTGGAGGAAGACCATGGCATTGGCCGAACCTTTGAGGTCTACCCTTAAGGTTTGAGAGCTAAGCCATGAAGAAAGGACCTTGGAGCCCACCTTGAAGACCAAGATAGAGGGCGACTAGGATAGGTCTATCTTAGGGGCTTGAGTCCTATGTCAAGAGTTGAACCTCCTTTTGGCATGGGTTGGTTCAATGTCTTGAAAGGGCTTTGATCACATCATCTTTTACTGCTTTCCTTATCTGCTAAAAGCATGCCTGTGATGTTTTATCATTATGTTATCACTATAGGATTGCATGCCTGTATTGTTAGACATAAGATAAAACTGATGAGACCTTAAAAACCCTCATAAAATATCAAGTCTAGAAGCCTTCTAACGCGTAGCCCTCACTAAGCTATCGATCAGTGGAGTTGTGAACTGGTTCCCACCCTCGTGGGACACACCCACTTATCTTTAGAAAGTGTGTGGTGACAATGGTTTCCCCAGTCCAGTTTCAACCTGGGCGTGCCTTCGCAAGGAAACTCATTGGCCCTGGGCATAAACGGTTAGGAATGGACTTGACTAGAAATTCACATGTACTGGGCACATGATGAAAGTCTAGAGGCATCGTTGAGAGGTTAGGGTTTCATGATTCAGCCCTCGCTGGACATGAAATGCCCAAGACTGTCTCAACAAGGGGAGTTGCTTGGAGCAACCGGCCGGCGCGCCCACCTTAGGAAACATGAGTTACTTTGTGCATCTCATCCCACCCTCGTGGGACGCAAAGCCTCATGTGAAATAAGGATCCCATCTCACTAGGAAGTCTTAAACTTCCCGATTGACTTTGTGGGTTGTCAATTCGAATTTAAAATAGTGGGAGCAGTAATCATTTAAAACAAGTCCAGTTTAAATGATTCGAAGTAGTACTAATCTGTTTTTCTTGGGTGTTGTAGAACAATGGCTACGAACACTGGCGGATTATCACTGCGATCACTCCTTGATAAGGATAAGTTAGTTGGAACTAACTTTATGGACTGGCATCGGAACTTGAGGATAGTCCTCAAGCTCAAGAAGAAGCTGTATGTCCTTGAACAGGCTCTTCCTGTGGCTCCTGCGCCTAATGCCCGAACGGCAGATAGAGATGCTTATAGAAAGCATCAGGATGACTCTTTGGAGGTTTCATGTCTTATGCTAGCCAGCATGGCACCTGAACTGCAGGTGCAATATGAGGAGCAGAACGCTTTTCAGATGATCACTCATCTGAAACAGATGTTCGAGGCTCAGGCTAGAACTGAAAGATTTGACACCGCCAAAGCAGTCTTTCGGTGAAAGTTGTCTGAGGGTGCACCAGTGAGACCCCATGTTCTCAAACTCATTGGGAATGTGGATCATCTCAGGAGACTGGGTCATGCCATAGACAACGAGCTGGTTGTGGATCTTATTCTGCATTCCCTGCCCCCTAGCTTCAGTCCGTTTATTATTAACTTCAACATGAACCGGATTGAGTGCACACGGGAGGAATTGATGAATATGCTCCAAACAGCCGAGCGTGAAATGGGTAAGACCAAACCAAATTCTGTTCTTTTGGTCCCAGCGACCAAGAAGATAAAGAAGAAGGGTAAGGCACGTGCTAAGGGCAGTGCCAAAGGTCCTACCAAGGCACTGAAGAAAAAGGCAAAGAAGTCAAAGGACCAGAGGTGTTTTCACTGTGGCGAGCAGGGTCACTGGAGAAGGGACTGCAAGCAGCTTCAGAATGAGGAGAAGAAGGGCTTGGCCTTAACTTCTAGCTCAGGTATTTATGTTACAGAAGTCAATCTTTCTACTTCTATGTCATGGGTATTGGATACCGCATGTGGAGCTCATATTTGTACAAATATGCAGGGGCTCAAGAAAAGTAGATCGGTGCGACCTGGAGAGATTGACCTACGCGTTGGAAATGGGGCACAGGTTGCTGCCGTTGCTGTAGGCGTCTTGACTCTCTCCTTACCGTCTGGACTTCTATTAGAACTAGATAATTGCTTTTGTGTACCTTCACTTACTAAGAACATTGTATCCATTCCTTGCTTAGCAAAGAAGGGATTTAAGTTTGAAATAAAAAAGAACTCTTGTTCTTTTTCATTTGCAAATATGTTCTATGGGAAGGGTACTTTGTGCAATGGTCTGTATATCTTGGATATGGAAAGTTCTATCTGTAACATAAGTAATAAAAGGACCAAACTGAGTGGTTCAGTTGGTGCTTTCCTATGGCACTGTCGATTAGCCCATATAAACAAAAATCGCATCCAACAACTCCATGCAAATGGATTGTTAGATTCAAGTTCCTTGGAGGAATTTGATACCTGTGAACCTTGTTTATTAGGGAAAATGACAAAGGCACCCTTCACCAAGATTGGTGAGAGGGCAGGAGGTTTATTGGATCTCATACATACTGATGTGTGTGGGCCTTTCAATAAACAAGCCAGAGGAGGGTACAACTACTTCATTACCTTCACTGATGACTTCAGTAGGTATGGATATGTCTACCTAATGAGACATAAATCTGAGTCCTTTGAGAAATTCAAAGAGTTCAAGAATGAAGTAGAGAACCAGCTTGGAAGATCCATTAAAGCTCTTCGATCTGATCGAGGTGGAGAATACCTGAGTGGAGAGTTCTTTGACTATCTGAGAGAATCTGGGATCATATCCCAACTCACTCCTCCTGGAACACCTCAATGGAATGGTGTGTCTGAAAGGAGAAATCAAACTTTATTGGATATGGTTCGATCTATGATGAGTCATGCAACTCTACCTCCCTCATTCTGGGGGCATGCACTTGAGACAGCTTCTCTGATACTGAATAATGTTCCATCTAAGAGTGTCTCCAAAATACCATACGAGGTATGGAGTGGGAGACGCCCTAATGTCACGTTTATCAGGATCTGGGGATGTGAGGCTTATGTCAAACGTCAGGATTCTAGCAAGCTAGAACCTAGATCTGATAAGTGTGTATTTGTGGGGTATCCTAAGGAAACTAAAGGATACTACTTCTATGTCCCAACCAAGAACAAAGTTTTTGTTGCTCGGGGTGCTGTCTTTCTAGAGAAAGAATTTCTTATGAAAGAAGTAAGTGGGAGGGAGTTTGACTTGGATGAGGTCCAAGTGCAACCACAAGACAAAGAGATGGAATCTGAGCCATCTGCACCGGTTGTTATACAACCTGAGGCTCAGACACAGGTCCCACGTAGGTCTGGGAGGATTCATCGTGCACCTGAGAGGTACGGGTCGCTGCCGACTCAACACGATGGAATTTTCATCATTGAGGATGAACCCAGAACCTATGATGAGGCGGTCAGTGGACCAGACTCTGAGAGATGGCTTGACGCCATGCGATCCGAGATGGATTCCATGTCGGCTAACCAAGTCTGGGATTTGGTTGAGCTGCCTGATGGGGTAAAACCCATAGGGTGTAAATGGGTCTTCAAGAAGAAGACAGACATGGATGGCAATATAGTTACCTATAAGGGTAGACTAGTGGCTAAAGGTTTTAAACAAGTCCACGGGGTGGACTATGATGAAACCTTCTCGCCAGTTGCCATGATTAAGTCCATTCGGATTCTGCTTGCTATAGCTGCATATCATGACTATGAGATATGGCAGATGGATGTGAAGACAGCGTTCCTTAACGGGAAGCTGACTGAGGATGTGTACATGACACAACCTGATGGTTTCATCCATCCTGCAGAGGCTAATAAGGTCTGCAGGCTAAAGAGATCCATTTATGGATTAAAGCAAGCATCTCGAAGTTGGAATCTTCGACTTGATGAAGCTGTGAGAGATTATGGCTTTATCAAAAGCGAAGATGACGCCTGTGTATATAGAAAATTCAGTGGGAGCTTGGTGATTTTTCTGGTCTTGTATGTCGATGACATACTGCTCATCGGAAACGACATCCCTAGTCTTCAAGCTGTGAAGACATGGTTAGGGAAGTGTTTTGAGATGAAAGACTTAGGGGAGGCCGCCTATATTCTAGGCGTGAGGATCTACCGAGAAAGATCCAAGAGGCTCCTGGCCCTTAGTCAGAGTACCTACATTGATAAGGTCCTTGAGAGGTTTAACTTGGAGCAATCCAAGAAAGGATACCTTCCAGTAAGACATGGCCTTACTCTCTCAAAGAGCCAGTGTCCTACAACACAGGCTGAGAGGGATAACATGAGTCGAATTCCTTATGCTTCGGCAGTAGGATCGATCATGTATGCAATGTTGTGTACTAGACCAAACGTGGCATATGCTGTAAGCATAACCAGCCGATACCAATCCAATCCAGGTCTGCAGCACTGGGTGACTGTAAAGAACATCCTAAAGTATCTGAGGAGAACTAAGGATTTGTTCTTGGTCTATGGGGGACAGGAAGAGCTCAGTATGCAGGGCTATACTCATGCATCATTCCAGTCTGACCCTGACGACTTTAGATCGCAGGCCGGCTATGTGTTCAAGATAAATGGAGGCGCTGTATGCTGGAAGAGCTTCAAGCAATCCACCATAGCAGATTCTACAACCGAGGCAGAGTATGTGGCCGCTTCTGAGGCAGCCAAGGAAGCCGTTTGGATAAGGAAGTTCATATCTGATCTTCAGGTGGTTCCTAGTGCAGTGGATCCCATTGAACTCTATTGTGACAACAATGGAGCAATTGCACAAGCCAAGGAACCACGGTCTCATCAAAGATCCAAACACATACTCAGAAGATTTCACCTGATCAGAGAGATCATTGAAAGAGGTGATGTCAAGATTAGCAGAGTTGACACAGAAAACAATCTGGCAGACCCATTGACCAAGGCTTTGGCGCAGCAGAAGCATGATGGTCACGCTAGAGATATGGGGTTAAGATTTCTCAACCTCTAGGTCTTAGTGCAAGTGGGAGATTATTGGTGTATATGCCCTAGGACCTAGTTTTGGTCCACTTATGTACTACTTGACTTTGATATTTATATATATCATTCTGGCATTGTCATTATCAATGTTTGTTTACATCTGCGCACATGTACTGACATGATAATGTCCCTGGAGATAGATTGGATCTGTGCTCAAACTATTGTCCCCAGTCGATGTACCTTAGTGGATATGGGACAGCTATGGTACTTGTGAGACTGGTATGTGAGCTGGTTAGGTACGTGGTGCTAACGCAGACACATGGGTATATCATTGGAGGATATACTGGAAAGACCCGCTGTGAGGCTATGACTTGGTGTCATAAGTTATCCTCACAAATGACAGGAGATGCATTGATCCCTTGACTTGAGGTCATTGATCATTCTATATGGTTAGGGACTTGCTTTGATACAACCTAACACCTCGCCGTAGTTGGGAGGTCATAATGGTTGTCATTGAGCATGTCACGACCCATATGAGAAGGTCAATGGACAGACATAGGATTTGCCCCTTCCTTAGGGAAGTATGATATCCATGGAGCTCCTCTATGGTTCTATGACTGAGAGTGTATGGCCATACCCAGGTAAGAACCTGTTTTAGTCATAGCCATGTGATTGGGTGAAAACAAGTGGTGACACACTTGTCCAATCGGATATCAGTCCGGCAAAGAGACTGTAATGCATCTGTACCTAGTTGCGATGATGGGGATGTCGATGTCGATATCCATTCCAATGACCTGGGTAGCAGCGATGCACTGCTAGGTGCCACTCACTGCTTGTGGTGACCTTTGGTCAGCACTGCCAGCGTCAGAAGAACCTACAGGGTCGCACACCTTGATACTTGAGTTCTCGTATTGATCGAGAAGCCTTATGATCAAGTTATTGGATAACTCGGATCTAATTGGGAGATTTCATCAGCACCAATGGGCCTGATGAGATGGAAGAATGTTATTGGAGCCAAACTTCATTTTTGGCAGGTTGACCCGTATTTGACCATGGTTGGTCACACTTTGATTAGGGTTGCATTGGATTGGATCCAAATGCTTAATCAACCCATAGGATGAAGTTTGGGCTAGCTCATTATCCAATGAAGCCCAATAACAAGTTCTCATGAAGAGAAGAGAGGATAAAAGGGTATAATGGGGAGAAACCCAACCCCATTGGCGCCTAAGGGGCATAATGGGGTTAGGGTGGCAAAATTGCTTCATTAAGGAAGCAATTTGCGCCTAGCCCTTCTCCCTTGATGGTATGAATGCCTTTAAGGCATGTCTTGGGCTGATATGGTACTTGGGCAATTATGGAAAGGTTGAATGAAGTTTATGGTAAAGTCTTGGAGACTTTCCTTGCATCAAACCTCCTCATCCTAGCCCTACACTTGTCATGATCCTAGCCCTTGCCCTAATCGCCTGTTGCCCTATATATGTGACCCTAGCCGCCCCCTCTTATATGATTCATCCTTGGAGGCGTGAACATAAGAAGGGAGCGAGAGCAAGGAGCATTGGCGCAATCTCTTCCTCTTCCATCAAGTGGCCGCAAGCTTCTCCTTCCTTACCACTTGGCGCATCTTTCTCTCTTGGAGGCGCAAGGTGGTTGGAGCATCTCCCTAAGGCTTGGATCTTCTTCCCGAGGCTAGCACCGGGCGTGGAAGAAGAGGACTCGAGGCATCCGTGTGTGTGAGACTGCAGAGGGCGCACAGTTGGGCGCCTATCACGACATCGACCTCATCTTGCTCTGAGGTATTTTCTAACTCATCGTGTCGACCCCCTTGCATGCGATCTTCACTGGGTTTTTGGGACGGACCTATTTCGGGGACATTCTTCCGCTGTGCAATGTATGTATGTGTCTCTGAAAAATTGTAAAATGTCCCCGGGGTTTCCCAACAGTGTTGAGGGTATTTTTGTCCAAGTGGTAAACCTTTTGAGAGTTGGGTGTTTGAAACAAAGTGCCACGTCTTGGTCAGACGGGGGCCACCTCTTGAATTCATTCACCTTCCGTTCTGTTCTGTTTGTGTTCCCGGTAAGGGGGTGTGGTTGAGTGTCGTAGAGCAAAGTGCCACGTCGTGACCTGGCGGGGGCCACCTCTTGAATCTATGCCTCACCATTGTTCGTGCATGTTACTCTCAGTGCCTTGACGAAGGCCGGGTTGGACCCTCGGGGTCAATTCTGAAATCACTGGACAATAGTTGCGTGAGTCTGAGTCTGTTAGCCGGTTAGGCTGTTTTGTGATCTTGTTGCCCGGGATGGTGGGTGTATTGTTGTATGATCATAATTGTGATTTATGGTTATCAGTTTTATTATGTATCATGCTTTGTCATCTTCCGTTAAAAGTTTTGAAAAGATATCTGCATCTATTTTTGATTGTATATTAGTGGATGGTCGAACGAGACTATCTACTCACTGAGCTGTGTAGCTCATTCCACTATATTTCCAGATGCAGGGCAGGAGCCTACAGCCTAGCGGATGTATTATTTTCTGACTTGATATTTTGGGGCCTGCGAGCCTGTGCTATTTTGAGGGCCGGATGTGGCCGAGGTTTTTATGATTTTATTCATTGACATGTTAGCTGGATGTGGCTGCTAGTTTTCGACTACTGTGATATTGTTGCCGGGTTGGCATTTGGTTTTGATACGAGTGTTAAACCGAGGGCTTAAGCCTGTTTTCGGTGAATTCTGTTCTGTTCAGTGTTATTTAATTAATGTGATTTATTAGTTGGATGTTGTGATAAGGATTGAATCTTGTTTTCGAAATGGTATGTTCAATTTGTGTTTTTGGAGCATGTACAGGAATTTCCTTAGTAATTCTGGGGACATGCTGCCGAAATTTTCCGAATCGTTTTATGTAAGCTATTATTCCCTAGCATTTGTCTTTTTGTTTTGTGTGTGACGTTCCCTATCTTCCGCGGTTTCTGCATGTGTTTGGGGTTTATTCTGAGGGGGCGTTACATATGCAGCACCTTTCACACATGGGTTTCAATTAGGAATAGTCAGGCCTAGTGTCGAAGCCAATAATTTTGAAATTAAACCTGTGTTACTTTCCATGATACAACAGAATCAATTCGGTGGTTCTCCTCTTGAGGACCCAGATATGCACTTGTCCATATTTTTAGAATATTGTGATATGTTAAAGATTAATTGAGCTACCTCTGGTGCCATCAGGTTACGCCTGTTTCCCTTCTCTTTGCGGGATAGAGCAAGGGCATGGCTCCACACGATCCCCCCAGCTTCAATACGGACATGGGATGAACTATCTCAAGCTTTCCTCTTGAAGTATTTCCCTCCTTCGAAGACGATCCACCTCAGAAACCAGATAACAAGCTTCATGCAGAAGGATGGGGAGTCTTTGTACGAAGCCTGGGAAAGATTTAAAGAGCTTCAAAGACTGTGTCCCCATCATGGGATCGAGACTTGGGTTCTAGTACACACGTTCTACATGGGATTGCAATACAATACTAGACTCACTGTCGATGCAGCTGCTGGATGATCGGGACTGATGAGCAAAGTACCTGAAGATGCTATAAGCCTCCTGGAGGACATGACACTGAACTATCATCAATGGAATCCAGAGTGAGGTACACCTTCGAGGAGAGCAGGTAAATTCGATCTTGAATCATTAACTGCTCTGACTGCGAAGGTAGATAATCTTACTAAGAAAATTGATTCATGGTCTGTTAATTCTTTAGACTCTAATTCAATATCTTGTGAGCTTTGTGGTGTTGCAGGACACGCAGCTGCTGAGTGCTGAGTGGGAGATGGACAAGTGGTCCCAAGTAAGCCAGAACAGCTTAATGTAGTTGGAAATATGAATTCCATGAACAACCCTTATTCCAACTATTATAACCCTGGCTAGCGCAACCACCCTAACTTCTCCTACCGGACCACGCAGCCACTTCAACCAGGGCAAGCGCCACAATAAGCACAACCTCAACATGGGAGCTTCAGGCTGCCATAACAAGAGAATTTTAGGCAGCCACCCGGGTTCCAACAGAGAAATTACAACCCTCCACCTCAGCAAGGAAATTACAATCCTCCTCAAAGACCGGCCCAAGACTCTCAGCTGAGTAAGCAATTAGAAGGGCTAATTAACATGATGAAATTGATGATGACCAGGATGGATTCCTTGGAGACGCACAACAAGATATTGGAGAGCTAGCTTGCGCAACAGGCTAGCTCGTCAGCAAGAGAGCCAGGGAAGCTTCCATCACAGCCAGAAGTTAACCCGAGGGAGCATTGCAATGCAATCTCCACTCAGAGCGAAAAGCAATTCGAAGATCCACCAATGCCGACCAATGAAACAAGGGATGATGAGACACTGTACCCTGAGGAGCCGCACATAGACTCAACACCGGCGGAGCCTGAGCATCAAGAAGAAGAGCGACCCTATGTTGGGCCACCAGCCTACAAGCCGCCGATACCTTTCCCTCAGAGGCTTGTCAAAGCCAAGCTTGACAAGCAATTAAGTAAGTTTTTGGAAATATTGAAAAAATTATATATTAACATTCCCTTTGTTGATGCCCTTTCGGAGATGCCAAGCTACGCGAAGTTTCTGAAAGACATTCTCTCAAACAAAAGGAAGCTGGAAGATCAAGGCACTGTGGCATTTACTGAGGAGTGCAGTGCGATTCTACAAAACAAGCTTCCAGGAAAACTCAAAGATCCTGGCAACTTTTTCATACCGTGCCAGATAGGAGAGATGACCTTCCAGAGAGCACTGTGTGATTTAGGGGCGAGTGTCAGCATCATGCCACTGTCACTATGTAAAAAACTAGATCTGGGCGACTTGAAGCCGATCAACATTTCACTACAGTTGGCTGATAGATTAGTTAGGAGTCCTGTGGGCATCTTAGAAGATGTCCCCATTAATGTTGGGGATTATTTTATCCCTGCTGACTTTGTTGTACTAGACATTGATGAGGATGACAGGCTTTCTATTATCTTAGGAAGGCCTTTTCTTGCCACGGCTGGTGTTGTCATGGATGTTAAAAATGGGAAATTGGATTTAAACATCGGTGGCAACGTTATTCAATATGATTTGTCTAACTCTCTTAAAAAACCTTCTCTTGCAGATACATGTCACAGTGTGGATGTAGTTGAAAAGATAATCCAGGAAGCTGAGCCCGCCACGAAAGATGGAGACCCACTGGAGCTCGCCCTTACCGGTGCCGCTAGTGAAGACAGTAAAGGGGAGGTTGAGAATTATGTCGCCCTACTTGATGCAGACCCAGAATTAAAGGCAGAACAAAAAGAAAATCTTGAAGGAGGAGGACAAAAGAAGGTGGAGCTCAAAATTTTACCCAACAACCTGAGATACAAGTTCCTGGGTGAAAACTTTACTTACCTTGTAATAGTTAGCGCCGAGCTTGATAAGGGGCAAACTGAACTACTTTTGCAAGAACTCTGTTTGCACAGGAAGGTAATCGGGTACTCTCTTGATGATATCAAAGGTATTAACCCATCTATTTGTATGCACAGGATCCTGTTGGAAGAGAATAGCAAGCCCTCAGTGGAATTTCAACGCTGACTCAACCCACACTTGAAAGAGGTAGTTAAGAAAGAGGTACTTAAATTGTTAGATGCTGGCGTGATCTACCCAATCTCAGACAGTTCTTGGGTAAGTCCGATGCATGTAGTACCTAAAAAGGGGGGCATCACGGTAATCAAGACAGATACAGATGAGCTGATAACAACACGGATGGTCACAGGGCATAGGATGTGCATTGACTATAGGAAGTTTAACTCTACAATGAGAAAAGACCATTTTCCTCTTCCTATCATCGATCAGATGCTTGATAGATTAGCCCATAATTCTTACTTTTGTTTTTTGGATGGATTTTTAGGTTTCTTCCAAATCCCCATCCACCCAGACGATCAGGAGCAAACCATCTTTACATGTCCCTACGGCACATACGCATATAGGAGGATGCCGTTTGGCCTTTGCAATGCTCCTGCAACCTTCCAACGAGCCATGATGGCCATATTCTCTGATTTTAAGAAAGATTTTATGGATATATTTATGGATGATTTTTCTGTGTAGGGTTCATCCTTTCGTCATTGTTTATCTAATTTGTCTAAGGTTTTGCAGAGATGTGAGGAGGCGAATCTGGTACTGAATTGGGAGAAGTGCCACTTTATGGTGAAAGAAGGCATCGTCCTTGGTCATCTAGTCTCAGAACGAGGAATAGGTGGACAGAGCAAAAATTGAAGTTATTGAGAACCTCAAGCCACCTACATCAGTAAAAGGGATTAGGAGCTTTCTTGGACACGCTGGATTCTACCGACGCTTTATTAAAGACTTCTGTAAAATATCTCGCCCATTAACCAACCTGCTTGCTAAGGACTCCATCTTTTGCTTTGACAGGGATTGCGCGAAAGCCTTCGTGAAGCTCAAAGGGATATTAACTACCGCCCCAATAATTCAACCTCCAGACTGGTCCTGCCCTTTTGAACTAATGTGCGATGCCAGCGACCAGCCAGTGGGGGCGGTGTTAGGATAGAGGAGAGACAAGAAGCTTCATGCCATATATTATGCCAGTCGAACGCTCGATGATGCCCAGATAAATTATGCTACTACTGAGAAAGAGCTGCTAACAATCGTTTTCGCTTTTGACAAATTCCGTTCATATTTAGTTAACTCAAAAATGATTATTTTTACTGACCATGCAGCCATCAAATATCTGATCAACAAGAAGGACGCCAAGCCTAGGTTAATCCGATGGATCCTCCTCCTGCAGGAATTTGATGTTGAGATTAGAGATATGAAAGGGAGTGAAAATCTTGTAGCCGACCACCTCTCTAGGCTGGAGATAGATGTTGACGTAAAGACTGACCATGAGCTGGAGATTAATGACACATTTCCCGAAGAACACTTATATGCTTTGCTCGAACAACAAGTGCCGTGGTATGTAGATTTTGTTAATTATATAGTCTCTAACATATTCCCCCCCGACCTTTCCTTTCAGAAGAAGAAGAGGTTCCTGCATGATGTGAAGTCATAGTATTGGGATGAGCCGTTCTTGTACAGAAGATGCGCCGATGGGATGTATAGACGGTGTGTGCCAGAAGGAGAAATACATGACGTGTTAGCTCATTGCCATGCATCACCCTATGGAGCGCACACCGCAGCTTCAAAAATGACATTCAAAGTCCTGCAATCAGGTCTGTACTGGCCCTCTTTGTTTCATGATGCTAAACAATTTGTTTCAACTTGTGACAGTTGCTAGCGAACTGGGAACATCTCGAGAAGGAACGAATTACCCCTGAACGACATGCTAGAAGTGGAGATTTTCGATGTATGGGGTATAGTCTTTATGGGACCCTTCCCATCCTCATGCGGCAAGAGATACATCATTATTGCAGTTGACTATGTGTCGAAGTGGGTCGAGGCATCTGCCGAAGCCAGCAATGACTCCAGGGTGGTCATGAAGTTCATGAAGCGAGTAATCTTCCCCCGGTTTGGAGTCCCACACATATTGATAAGTGATGGAGGGTCCCACTTCATTGAGCAAAAGTTTGGAGTATTATTGAAGAAGTATGGAGTAAAGCATAGGATTGCCACCCCGTACCACCCTCAGACGAGCGGCTAGGTAGAAGTCTCCAATAGATAAATTAAGCAGATTTTAGAAAAAATTGTATCTCGATCACGGAAAGATTGGGCATTGAAGTTGCCCGATGCTCTATGGGCTTACAGGACTGCATTTAAGACACCACTAGGTATGTCTCCTTTCCAACTTATTTATGGAAAATCCTGCCACTTACCTGTTGAACTTGAGCGCAGGGCACACTGAGATATCAATCAAATCAACTATGACTTTAAAAGCGCCGGCGAAAGGAGAAGACTGCAACTAGACGAACTGGATGAGATGCACCTCTACACTTATGAAAACGCCAAGATTTACAAAGCTCGTACCAAGCATTGGCATGACAAGCGCATACTCAAGAAAGAGTTCCATGAAGGGGATAAAGTGCTGCTCTTCAATTCGAGACTTCGCCTCTTCCTAGGGAAGTTCCGCATGAGATGGTCTGGACCATTCACAGTTCAACACGTTCAGCGTTATGGCGCAATCACGATATGGGCCGAGCACACTGGAAGTTTTATAGTCAATGGGCACCGCCTTAAACATTATTTTGAAGATGAACGGGTCAAACAAGGGGAAGTTCTCGCCCTTTTCAACCCCACTGATGCGATAACTTGATATTTCTATGGTCGTGCTATTGACCTAAAACTAGCGCTCTTGGGAGGCAACCCAAGTTTTCTCCTTGTTTTCATTTTCTTTCTGTTACTTTAGTTGTCATTTAGTTTTTAGTTTATCATCGTTGAATGCTTCACTCTCTTACTCATCCAGTTTATCTTAGGAAATCTTGATCTTGATTTACAGTGATAGAGCTCTATTTTTGGGATGCAGAGGTGCTAGCATCATCCTCACTCGACAGCGCCATCCGTCTCCTTTCATGTATATGATGTTGCATAGAGGACTATGCAAAAATCTAAGAGCGGGTGAGCTGTCTTGACTCCAGCTTCTTCTTGGTTGTTTGGTTGTAGTTGTCATGAGTTTCTGTTTTCTTTGATGGATTTGTTATGCTACTCTATGATGGATATTTTGATATTGGCATTGTATCATATATGCCACTATTCGTGGGCCTGGTCCACATCTTCAGGCCCCACTCTCTGCAGTGTATAAGATATATTTGAGCCACTTGCTTTCCATTATGATATTATGCTTTTCATGCTAAATGATGTGTGAATTTATAAACTTGCATGTAACTGTTCTGAAGGATATATTGCATAACTTGTGATGAAAAATTTTATTGACTTGTCATGATTGTCTTGTCTGATGATAGCCATGCAAATTTTTGTCTAATAAATTGAATGCATGATTGGTTGGAATTTATCAAGACATGTTGAATGTAGCACTTGTTGGAAATTTACGCAATAGTCATGTCCATATATTCTATGAATTAGAAATTCTCTAAGTGGATTGATTTTAGGTAGTTCATTAAGTGGGTCAAACATCTTCATGATTATTCAATTGATTTTGGCTTGCAATTTACATGTCGATTCATACCATGTAACTAATATCCACTTTTCAAATTTTGAATTCTATTCTAGTATTGGGGAAACACTGCATCTGTTAAAATGCAAGGATATGTTGATCTTTGATATTTAGCATAAAAAAAAAATTTGCTCACACTTAGATTCCTCTACTTGGCACTGCGAAAAATTGGCAGTGGTACCGAAGGACATGAGTTGAAATCTAAGAAATGTGAATTAAAAATTCAATAAAAAGACTCCTCTACTTGGCATTGCGAAAAATTGGCAATGGTACATAAGGATATGAGTTGAAGTCTAGTGCAATAATCAGTATCTTATATCCTGAATGAGACATTTGAGTGAACCCCACGGGGTTCACCCGTGATCTCGCCGAAGGAAGGATTTCAGCGCGCGCGTCACTGCCTGGTGAACCCGACGGGGTTCATCGATGATGTCAAAGTTTTTGAAAGCTGCCGCACACTTCACTGGTAGGTGAACCCCATGGGGTTCACCCGTGATCTCATCTAGAGATATCTGCATAGAAATACGTAGAGGCTTTCACCGGTAGGTGAACCCCACGGGGTTCACCTGTGATTATTTCGCAACAAAAGAGCTCCGAGCACTTCACCACCTGGTGAACCCCGCGGGGTTCACCCATGAAGGCGTCGGAACAGCACGACCCCCACTCGGTCTTTCGCTGATTTCCGGTCCGATTCAACTCCAAATTCAGCAAGTGAGATTTTTTTGGAAAGCTGACTCGAAGACGAATAGATAGAATATAAAATCCCTAATTTCAGTGCCCTAATCATCGAGCAATTGGGTGACGAAGAGGCTAGGGCAGAAGTCGATAGCGAACAGGCGAGTTTGGGGTGATCTTCGGAGATTCGAGTGTCACAACTCAACAATACTTGGTTATTCTATTCGGTCTATCATCTCTTCCCTCTTAGAAACCTTTTCCAGTGATTTTCCTATGATTAAAGAGAGAATTTTGAGCATTGTGACGATGGTGTTGGGGTATGCCCTTAAGGCTAATGTTTGAGGCCTTGGGTTATTATCAGTATCATGTATAAACTGAGTATATGTTTATAAAGGCAATTGTTGTTATTTAGATTGTTGCATTGTCTGCTGCTGTATGTATACCTCTGAGTAATGTCTCAATGATGTTCAGCTTTGCTGACATTCAGAGTTGTCCTTAGTCGAGATATCTTGGTGAACATGAGACAGCCTTGATATGATTGAGACTAATATGTGTTCTGGTCTTATAGGATGCTACGAGCATGGAATAAGATTTAGACACATAGGTGCATTGGATGTACTGGACTGACCCTACTTAGGATATTCAATTGTTTGTCACAATGTGAATAAGTCCTTATAAGCAAGCAAGTGGTATATTCCCTCTGACTTGAGATCACTTGTGTTACTAAGTGATGATTGGCATTGTCTTGAGGTACTTCAATATCATTTGAAAGATAATGGTTAAGGATTATCTTGGATAGTGGGCATGAGTCATGTTAGGACACTGGTGATAGATAAAGGATTGCCTCTCCTAGTTGGAGTGTGATGTTCTACTGGGGCCCCCTCCGGATGAGATGGTTGAGAAAGTGTATGGCCATACCCAGATGACTATGTTCATCTGATCTAACCATTCTCATCGTGTTGGAATTACAGGCTTGACAGGCTTGTCCAACGAGAACATCCAGTGGCAAAGGGAACATGTATACTGAGTGAATTGGATTCACACTTGTGCTATGGTTTGGGAGTAGTCTTGGAAGACTCTTTCCTTCATATCGGGAGATAGTGATGTGTTGCTAGATACCCCTCTCTGATCGTGATAACATATGTTATCGTTACCGACAATGAAGGAAACCCTTAGGGTCGCACAATTTGATGATATGGCTTACTTATGTCAGATCGTGTGGACTAAATTATTCTAGTTCAGTTTAAAGCAATTTAAACTCTGATCGGAAGTGAGATCTAGTCTGATCATGTTTGATTGATTAGGGCATGTGATCGGTAAGCTTCGATCGGGAGAATTGATGCTTGATCGAAGAGATCAAGAGGGTTAAGAGATGTGTGGTTAGATCTTGAGCCATTTGGTTCAAAGAGATCATAACCAGAGCTGGTTCGATTTGGTTCGTGAACCAAATGGAATTGAACCGGTTCACTTAGTGAACGCATGGTTCAATTAAGAGACAAGTTTCGGTTGGTTCAATCGATGGCTTCATGGGGAGTTAAGTGCTTACTATTTTTGGAAGACGTTTTTCTTTTTGGAAAAAAAAAACCTCCCACGTTTTCGAACGTAAGAACGCCGCTCGCCCCTTGTTCTCTTGCTCTCGTCTTTGGTTTGTCTTCACGCCAAGAGAGGGAGTTCGCCCAGCAAAGAAAGAGACATCTCTTCACACGACAAAAGAAACCTTGGTGACTTACTAGCACAAGGAGCGCAAGGAAGGAGGCCTGTCTCATCCTGTGTGTGATTCCTTTGGAGAAGAGGCATTCGCCCCTTTCTTCTTCCAAGCCGCCTCTCATGGCCATGGTAACATCCTCACTTGTTCTATACAAGTTGTTAAAAGTTGATCATATGTTTAAGTCATTCGATTTTGGACCTAGTAAAGCAAGAAAAATTTTTATATGCGTATGTGACCTAGGGTTACTTACAATTGGTATTAGAGCATGGTTTTGGCTTGATACATATGATTGCTATCTTGTGATCCATGTTTGTTTTATGATTTGGTATGATCTATTAGATGCGCATCCTCTTGTTATCATACGAAAATACATATCAAATGTTAGATGTATTTTGTTAACATTTAAGCTTGCGCAAGTGATGTTTGTTTGCGCTTTTCATAGAAGTTTTCAATCAAAACTTATCATCATGCGCGACCCTCACTAGATCTATCTAAGCGCCTGCTTCAAATACTTAGACGGGTTAATAGGGTTGAAGTCGTTAGTCAAGTCTGGACCCAATAGCCTAATCAGACCATCTGACAGCCTAGATGGGTCGGCCGGATAGCACCTATGAGCAAGCTATACAGGTGGCTATAGGTCGACTGCAGAAGGGCGTGTAGCGATGTCTGATTGAGGCGCCTTGTGAACGATCAAGATTAAGGCCCGGGGTCACACCCGCTTGCTAGAAATCATGTGGGACGTTCAGCCCTTAAGGCATTCATAGTTGACCATCAAGTCGACGCAAGTCAGTTATGACTGGGTGCATGCAAGGGCAGTGGGTCTGACTTGGTCTGATGAGTGGATGCCTGTTAATGGACCGTTGTAAGGTAGTAGGGCACATAAGGAAATAAAATTGATGCCATGGGTATTTCAAAATTTTATTTTCCGTTTGGATCACATGTATGCATGTTTAACATGTTGATTGGGTGTTTATTTATTCTTATGTGGGCTGCCCTTATTTGGTGTGCTGTGCTGGGGCCTGCGTGCCTGGAATTTAATATAAATTTTGCTGTGATCTGCGAATCACATTTCAATTTATGAAAAATGTATAATTGACCTGCGTGTCAAATCATGTCTAGATAGATTAAAATGTAATTTGATCAGACATGAGCACATAAGCACACATGGCAGAGGCGCTTGCAGTCAGTGGCTTCACCAGGTGGGAGGTCTAGAGTTCGACTCTAGAGCAGGCGCATACTGCCTGGAGGGCATTTGGGCCCGAGCTGGGCCAGATGAAGTACAAGAGTCCCATAAAGAGCTCAAGTGAAGACTTTTGTGAAACTAGGGTTTTACTTAGGCTTTTATGGGCGTTTGCCACATAAGATAATGGTGCTTTCATTTACTGTTTTAAGTAATATTAGCACAAGCATGTTTTATTCTTCTGCTATCACTGTAGAATTTGCATGATAGTAAGAAGATAAAAGACCGATAAAATCCAACGTTAATATCAAGCTCGATTGCCTTCTGACGCGAAACCTCACTGTTCTGACTATCGTTGGGGCCGTGTTGTACCCACTCAGTGGGCACGCCCAGCTATCTTCAGACGGTGCGTGATTACACCTACATGCTACAGAGAAGGGATTTATCGCTTCTCGTTGCTCAGTATAGCACGTGGTGATCCAGGAAGTAGGTCAAGTCAGCTTGACCATATAGGCTACATATTGAGCATATGATAGCCAGATGGAGGCAGCCATCTGAGGAATCAAAGACCGTGTTGTACCAACTCAGTTGGCACAGTCTTCTGGATTGCCTAGATGAAGGGGAATCGCACGGGATGGCGATTGGCATGGATAGCCTACCAGTGACTAGTGCTTGAACTCTCTGTGTATCTTATCTCACCTGAGCGGGATGCGGAAATCAAGTATGAAATCTGGATCCCATCTCACTAAAAGAGTTTCACTCTTTCGGGCTGTTTTATTGGATTTTTCAGTCAGATAAAATAGTGAGAAAAGAATCATTCTTAAGTCCTGGATTGATTCTAACATGCATACTGACCTTGTTGTTCTTGCTATGTTGTAGATTCCTGCAGCAACGAACACCACAGGGCTCAATTTGTGATCCATATTGGAAAAGGAGAAGTTTGCTGGGCCAAACTTCTCAGACCGGTACAGACAGCTTAAGATTGTACTTAAAGCTGAGAGGAAGCTGCATGTCCTTGAGTCGGCAATACCGGCTCAACCCGCTGCGAACGCCGCAAGGGCGGTTCGGGATGCTTATGAGAAGCACGTCAGTGATAGTACTGATGTCGCTTGCCATATGCTTGCGTCAATGACGCCCGAGCTTCAGCGTCAGCATGAGGATTTGTCTGCTATTGATATTATAGCAAATCTCAAAATGCTGTATGCTGCACAGGCAAGGACTGAACGCTATAACTTGACAAAACTTTTCTTTCATAGCAAACTGACTGAAGGGAGTCCAGTGGGAGCTCACGTCCTCAAGATGATTGGGTACAAAGAAGCTCTAGAGAAACTGGGACATACCATCAATCAAGAACTTGTTGTAGATATTATTTTGCAGTCTCTCCCGGCTTCTTTCGATCCGTTCATCATTAATTTTAATATGAACAAAATCGACTGCACTCCGGCAAAGTTACTGAACATGCTCTGTACTGCAGAGCAGACACTTGAGAAGGGAAAGCCTTCATCCTCTGTCTTAATGATTCCTTCAAGGAATAAGAAGAAGGGGAAGAAGGGCAAAACCCCTATCAAGAGCTACAACAAGGCTTTAAAACAAAAGGTGAAGCGGTCAAAGGACAACAGATGTTTCCATTGTGGCCAGCTGGGTCACTGGAAGAAGGACTGTAGAGCGCTCCAAGGAGAGAAGAAGGGAAGCAAGCCTTTCACTTCTGGCTCAGGTATTTACGTGACTGAAGTCATGGTAGCTTCTTCTATTTCATGGGTGTTGGACACTGCATGTGGAGTTCACATTTGTTCAAATGTGCAGGAACTCAAGAGAAGAAGACAGGTGGGACAGCATGAGGTGGACCTACGAGTTGGAAACGGGGCACGGGTTGCTGCTGTTGCTGTAGGGGAATATAACATCTCTTTACCATCTGGTTTTGTATTAGAACTTGACAATTGTTATTTTGTACCAAGCATAACTAAGAATATTATCTCTATTCCTGCTCTTGTCAGGAAAGGTTTTTCTTTTGAATGCAAAACTTCACAGTGTTGTATTTCATATGATAATATTGTTTATGCAACTGGGTCGATTAACAATGGGTTATACATGTTGGACATGGAATGTTCTATACAACAAATTGATAACAAGAAAGCCAAGTATGCTGATGACAGCACCTTGTTATGGCATAGTCGTTTAGGCCACATTAACAAGAAGCGCATTAAGCGGTTGCATGACCATGGACTACTGGGATCATTCTCCTATGAGGAGCTTGATACATGCAAAGCTTGTTTAATGGGTAAAATGACGAAGACTCCTTTTTCTAATAAAGGTGAAAGGGCTTCAGGTTTACTTGACCTTATTCACAGTGATGTGTGTGGGCCGTTTAGTAAACATGCCAGAGGTGGCTATTTATACTTCATTACTTTTACTGATGATTTCAGTAGGTATGGTTATGTCTATCTAATGAGACATAAGAGTGAATCTTTTGACAAGTTCAAAGAATTCAAAAATGAAGTACAAAATCAGTTAGGCCGAAATATCAAGGCACTTCGTTCAGATCGAGGTGGGGAATACTTGAGTCGTGAGTTTACTGACTATCTGAAGGAGTGTGGGATTATCTCACAGCTCACTCTACCAGGAACACCGCAATGGAATGGTGTGTCCGAAAGGAGAAATAGAACCTTATTGGATATGGTTCGTTCTATGATGAGTCAGGCTACTCTACCTTACTCCTTTTGGGGATTTGCACTGGAAACAGCTGCAAAGGTGCTAAACCGAGTGCCATCCAAGGCCGTTTCAAAGACACCATATGAATTGTGGTATGGGAAACAGCCGAGCTTGACATTTATTAAAATCTGGGGTTGCGAGGCTTATGTCAAAAAGCTCGCCTCTAGAAAACTGGAGAGCAGATCAAATAAATGTATATTTATCGGTTACCCTAAAGAAACTAAGGGTTATTATTTCTATGATCCCAAGGAGAACAAAGTATTTGTTGCTCGAACGGCTATTTTTCTTGAGAAGGAATTTCTTCTGCAAGAGGCAAGTGGGAGAGAAATAAAGCTGGATGAAATTCCAGAAGTGGGACAAAGTAGTCAAGCTCAGTTGGATGAGCCTGAGCAAATAGATCAAGTTGATCTTCAACCTGAGGCTCAGATGTCACGGGAACAGCGTAGATCGGGAAGGATCCGTCGTCAGCCTGAGCGCTATGACGGAGTCTACATCATTAATGATGAACCCCTCACTTATGCGGATGCGGTCAGTGGACCGGAATCAGCAAGATGGCTTGAAGCTATGCGAGCCGAGATGGACTCCATGTCAGACAACCAAGTCTGGGATTTGGTTGATCCGCCTCCGGGAATAATCCCTATAGGCTGTAAGTGGATCTTCAAGAAGAAGAAAGACATGGATGGTAACGTAGTTACCTATAAGGGCAGGCTAGTTGCGAAAGGTTTCAAACAAATCTACGGGATAGATTATGATGAAACTTTCTCTCCTGTAGCCATGTTCAAGTCCATTCGAATTATTCTCGCGATAGCAGCATATTATGATTATGAGATCTGGCAAATGGATGTGAAGACCGCTTTCCTTAATGGAAAACTGGAAGAGGATGTGTATATGACACAGCCTGAAGGTTTCATCAATCCATCAGAACGTCATAAGATATGCAAATTAAAGAAGTCCATTTATGGACTAAAATAAGCATCGAGAAGCTAGAATATTCGTTTTGATGAATCAGTTTGTGAATTTGGTTTCATCAAAAATGAAGATGACCCGTGTGTATATAAAAGGTTTAGTGGGAGCGTGATTACTTTCCTAGTCCTCTACGTCGATGATATTTTAATCATTGGAAACGATATTCCTGAACTACATGCAGTTAAGGCATGGTTAAGAAAATGTTTCCAGATGAAAGATTTAGGAGAAGCAGCCTATGTATTAGGTGTGGAGATCTATAGAGATAGATCTAATAGGCTTCTCGGGCTGTGCCAGAGTACTTACATCGATAAGGTCCTGGAGAGATTCCATTTAGAAAATTCTAAAAGAGGATATCTTCCAGTCAGACATGGTCTGAATCTTTCAAAGAGCCAGTGTCCTCAAACACAATCTGAGAAAGATGAGATGGACAATACGCCTTATGCTTCGGCTATTGGGTCCATCATGTATGCGATGTTATGTACTCGCCCAGACGTCGCTTACGGGTTAAGCGTGACCAGTTGGTTCCAAAGTAATCCAGGGAAGGCACACTGGATTGCAGTCAAGAATATTTTGAAATATCTTCGGAGAACCAAAGATATGTTCTTGATTTATGGAGGTCAGGAAGAACTCAGTATTGAAGGATATACTGACGCTTCGTTCCAATCTGACCAAGATGATTTCCGATCGCAATCAGGCTTTGTTTTTAGCTTGAATGGAGGAGCAGTGGTGTGGAAGAGTTTCAAACAATCAATTGTTGCTGATTCCACAATAGAAGCCGAGTATGTTGCAGCCTCAGAAGCATCAAAGGAGGCAGTATGGATTCGTAAGTTCATTCAAGAACTTGGTGTTGTTCCTTCAAGTGCAGATCCATTGGTTATCTTCTGTGATAACACTGGAGCGATTGCACAAGCAAAGGAACCACGGTCACACCAGAAGTCCAAGCACATACAGAGAAGGTTTCATTTGATCCGTGAGATCATAGATCGAGGAGAGATCAAAATCTGCAAGGTACATACTGATGACAATCTAGCTGACCCGCTTACAAAGCCTCTGGCGCAGCAGAAGCATGAGAAGCACTGTAATAATATGGGTTTGAGATTTCTCAACCATTAGTTTAAGTGCAAGTGGGAGATTGTTGGGGTATGCCCTTAAGGCTAATGTTTGAGGCCTTGGGTTATTTTCAGTATCATGTATAAACTGAGTATATGTTTATAAAGGCAATTGTTGTTATTCAGATTGTTGCATTGTCTGCTGCTGTATGTATACCTCTGAGTAATGTCTCAATGATGTTCAGCTTTGCTGACATTCAGAGTTGTCCTTAGTCGAGATATCTTGGTGAACATGAGACAGCCTTGATATGATTGAGACTAATATGTGTTCTGGTCTTATAGGATGCTACGAGCATGGAATAAGATTTAGACACATAGGTGCATTGGATGTACTGGACTGACCCTACTTAGGATATTCAATTGTTTGTCACAATGTGAATAAGTCCTTATAAGCAAGAAAGTGGTATATTCCCTCTGACTTGAGATCACTTGTGTTACTAAGTGATGATTGGCATTGTCTTGAGGTACTTCAATATCATTTGAAAGATAATGGTTAAGGATTATCTTGGATAGTGGGCATGAGTCATGTTAGGACACTGGTGATAGATAAAGGATTGCCTCTCCTAGTTGGAGTGTGATGTTCTACTGGGGCCCCCTCCGGATGAGATGGTTGAGAAAGTGTATGGCCATACCCAGATGACTATGTTCATCTGATCTAACCATTCTCATCGTGTTGGAATTACAGGCTTGACAGGCTTGTCCAACGAGAACATCTAGTGGCAAAGGGAACATGTATACTGAGTGAATTGGATTCACACTTGTGCTATGGTTTGGGAGTAGTCTTGGAAGACTCTTTCCTTCATATCGAGAGACAGTGATGTGTTGCTAGATACCCCTCTCTGATCGTGATAACATATGTTATCGTTACCGACAATGAAGGAAACCCTTAGGGTCGCACAATTTGATGATATGGCTTACTTATGTCAGATCGTGTGGACTGAATTGTTCTAGTTCAGTTTAAAGCAATTTAAACTCTGATCGGAAGTGAGATCTAGTCTGATCATGTTTGATTGATTAGGGCATGTGATCGGTAAGCTTCGATCGGGAGAATTGATGCTTGATCGAAGAGATCAAGAGGGTTAAGAGATGTGTGGTTAGATCTTGAGCCATTTGGTTCAAAGAGATCATAACCAAAGCTGGTTCGATTTGGTTCGTGAACCAAATGGAATTGAACCGGTTCACTTAGTGAACGCATGGTTCAATTAAGAGACAAGTTTCGGTTGGTTCAATCGATGGCTTCATGGGGAGTTAAGTGCTTACTATTTTTGGAAGACGTTTTTCTTTTTGGAAAAAAAAAACCTCCCACGTTTTCGAACGTAAGAACGCCGCTCGCCCCTTGTTCTCTTGTTCTCGTCTTTGGTTTGTCTTCACGCCAAGAGAGGGAGTTCGCCCAGCAAAGAAAGAGACATCTCTTCACACGACAAAAGAAACCTTGGTGACTTGCTAGCACAAGGAGCGCAAGGAAGGAGGCCTGTCTCATCTTGTGTGTGATTCCTTTGGAGAAGAGGCATTCGCCCCTTTCTTCTTCCAAGCCGCCTCTCATGGCCATGGTAACATCCTCACTTGTTCTATACAAGTTGTTAAAAGTTGATCATATGTTTAAGTCATTCGATTTTGGACCTAGTAAAGCAAGAAAAATTTTTATATGCGTATGTGACCTAGGGTTACTTACAATTGGTATCAGAGCATGGTTTTGGCTTGATACATATGATTGCTATCTTGTGATCCATGTTTGTTTTATGATTTGGTATGATCTATTAGATGCGCATCCTCTTGTTATCATACGAAAATACATATCAAATGTTAGATGTATTTTGTTAACATTTAAGCTTGCGCAAGTGATGTTTGTTTGCGCTTTTCATAGAAGTTTTCAATCAAAACTTATCATCATGCGCGACCCTCACTAGATCTATCTAAGCGCCTGCTTCAAATACTTAGACGGGTTAATAGGGTTGAAGTCGTTAGTCAAGTCTGGACCCAATAGCCTAATCAGACCATCTGACAGCCTAGATGGGTCGGCCGGATAGCACCTGTGCGCAAGCTATACAGGTGGCTATAGGTCGACTGCAGAAGGGCGTGTAGCGATGTCTGATTGAGGCGCCTTGTGAACGATCATGATTAAGGCCCGGGGTCACACCCGCTTGCCAGAAATCATGTGGGACGTTCAGCCCTTAAGGCATGCATAGTTGACCATCAAGTCGACGCAAGTCAGTTATGACTGGGTGCATGCAAGGGCAGTGGGTCTGACTTGGTCTGATGAGTGGATGCCTGTTAATGGACCGTTGTAAGGTAGTAGGGCACATAAGGAAATAAAATTGATGCGAAAGTGCTTGCCTGTTACGGCTCATAACAAGAGTAGGACCGTAATGACCGAACCTCTATGTGAATCTTGTGAAAGCTTGACGCGAAAGTGCTTGCCCTTCGCTCGAGGATCCATAATCAACCACGGAACCCATTGGGTTTGTCGAAAACGGTCCACCGCGAAAGTAGGAGATGTTTCAGGCAAACACCGGGGTGTTCACTCAAAAGAGGGCACCTTCGTACAATAGGGTAGATTCCTTATGCAGACCTGTAAATCCAAATAACCGTTATTTATTTCATAGCGCATATAAGATCGTCAGAGTGGTGGAAACCTTTGCCCTGATATTCTCTCTCATATATTTTCCCTGCCTAGTTGTTTGATTTCTTGCTTACGATTTCGCTTAATTTTAGTTTTTAAAGTTCTAAAAACCACAATTCGATTAGCTTGGATTCCAAAAAATTAGACTTTCTAGTACTCACCTTGCTCCCTGTGGGATCGATATCTTTTGTATTACTTCGATAACACCGTGCACTTGCGGTACGTATCAATGATTTCTCTATATACGGTTCTCCTTTTGACGTTTGTTTGGCTAATTTATCTCGGGTTTTGTAGAGGTGTGAAGAAACTAACCTTGTGCTTAATTGGGAAAAATGTCATTTCATGGTTAGGCAAGGGATAGTTTTGGGGCACTTGATTTCAGAGAGAGGAATTGAAGTTGATACGGCCAAAGTTGAGGTGATAGAGAAATTGGAGCCGCACACTATAGTAAAGGAGGTTCGGAGCTTTCTAGGACATGCAGGATTCTACCGGTGATTCATCAAGGATTTCTCTAAACTTGCTAAACCTCTTACAAATTTACTTTGTAAAGATGTTAAATTTTCTTTTGATGAAGATTGTTTATCTGCTTTTCAGGAATTGAAGAAGGCTTCGGTTTCAGCACCTATCATTTAGCCTCTAGATTGGGATTTGCCCTTTAAGCTCATGTGTGATGCCAGTGATTATGCAATGGAGCAGTTTTGGGACAGAGAAAGGAGAAAAAGCCTTATGTTATTCATTACACTAGCAGGACTTTGGATGAAACACAGAGGAATTTCACTACCACTGAGAAGGAACTTTTAGCTATAGTATTTGCCTTTGATAAATTCAGATCATACTTGATTAACTCCAAAGTGGTAGTGTACACTGATCATGCAGTTGTAAGGTACTTAATGCAGAAAAAGGATACTAAACCACGCTTGCTCAGATGGATTTTACTTTTACAAGAATTTTATTTGGAGATTAAAAACAAAAAGGGATTAGAGAACTTTGTTGCAGATCATCTTTCAAGGATTATGGTGGACACTGAAAAGAATGATGTAATCAATTATTCCTTTCCTAAAGAACAAATCTTGGCCATTGAACAAATCAGAGCCCCGTGGTATGTTGACATTGTGAATTACCTTGTAGCTAATGTTTTCCCTCCTGATTTGAGTTACCAAAAAAGGAAGAGATTCTTGGCTGAGGTAAAGCACTATTTTTGGGATGAGCCTTATGTGTTTAGAAGATGTGTAGATGACATTTTTAGAAGATGTGTACCTGAAGAGGAAATCACAGATATATTATTTCAATGTCATGGATCCTCTTATGGTGGTCATGCTGGTACTGAGAAAACTGCTTTTAAAGTGTTGCAATCTGGATTTTATTGGCATTCAATTTTTAAAGATGCTAGAAACTTTGTTTTGTTGATGTCAAAAGATAGGTAACATTAACAGAAGACATGAGAAGCCACTATCTAATATTCTTGAGGTTGAGATATTTGATGTTTGGGGGAATGACTTCATGGGACCTTTTCCATCTTCTAGAGGTAACAAGTACATTCTTATGGCAGTTGATTATGTTTCAAAGTGGGTTGAGGCTCTTGCTTCCCCTACTAATGATTCCCGAGTTGTTGTTAAGCTGTTCAAAAAAATTATCTTTCCATGATTTGGGACACCACGAGTAGTGATTAGTGATGGAGGTTCGCATTTCATTGAACACAAGTTTTCAGCTTTGCTCAGGAAATATGGGGTAAATCATAGAGTTGCAACTCTATGATTTACTGACTATCATAGAGTTGAAGAACGTGGGTGAAAAACAGAGGTTAGACTTTCAAACTTGTGTTCAATGAGGAAAAATATTGCTCTACACTTTGAAACATAATCAACTGCCATAAGAATGTACTTGTTGCTCTACAAGATGCTAAATTTTGATTTGAAGAACGTGGGTGAAAAACAGAGGTTACAATTAAACGAGCTAGATAAGATTAAACTCTCTACATATGAAAATGTAAGAATTTACAAAGAGAGGACTAAAAGATGGCATGATCGACATATTTTCAGAAAGGAGTTCCAACCAGGTGACTTTGTTCTTTTATTCAATTTTAGATTGAGACTTTTTCCTAGAAAACTTAAGTCTCGATGGTCTGGGCCCTTTCAGGTGAAGAAAACTTATCCTTATGGAGCTGTAGACATATGGAGCGAGGAAACAGGAGATTTTAAAGTTAATGGTCAAAGGTTGAAGCATTACTATCAGGAAGTGCAGATTAAAGAAAAGGAAAAGTTTTACCTCGATGAACCACGATCAAATCTGAGTGCCACACGATCAAGCTAATGACCTTTAAATTAGCGCTTCTTGGGAGGCAACCCAAACACTCTTTCTTCATTTAATTCTCGTTTACTTTTCTGTATTTTTACTTTTGCCTTTGGAACTAATTTTTCTTCTCTTTTTATAGGAAAAATCAAATTTGGCGTAAATTACGGCACTACCGTAATGAAAATTACAGGAAATATTTTTGAATTTTTATTTCGATCAGAAAGTTTTGAAGCAATTACGGCACAACTGTAAGTAACTTTATGATACCGTAATTTCGCTCCAATTCTTCCCGAGAGTCTCAGCGATTTATCCTATTTTACAGTAGTACCGTTTTTCATAAAAAAAAATAGATGCTTCTCATCCATGTTTCCACCTGTCCCTGCACCGACCAATCTACCCTAGAGACGCAAAAGAGATTGGATTAGATGCTGATGAGCAAAACTTTGTGAGTATTTCCTCCACATCTTCAAAAGTTCATTTTTCCCATTCCATCGATGTTTTATCCTCAAAAACTTCTTGTGCCCAATGTTTTCTGATTATTTTGTGATGATCCTCTTGATAATAAATAAATTCATTCCTGTGATTAAGTCTAGATCTATCATGTTGAATTTATTTCCCTTATATATATCTACTTTATAAATTTTTCATTGGTTGATGAGTGAGATTTTAGGGAGATATATTATTTGAACAATTTGATTTAAAAGTGAAACTACTTTTTTGAATAAAATCAGCATATAAGTATGATTTTTGAATTGATGTCAATTGATTAATCTAATTGATGTTCAGTCCATTTGCTATTTGTTAGGAAGAAAGAATCCAAGATCCAAAAATAGAGAGTAACATCCCTACTTGGCACTGTATAAAATTGATAGTGGTACCAAAGGACATGGGTTGAAGTCTACAAAGAAAAATAAAGAGAGAAAAAGAAAATGACTCCTCTACTTGGCACTGTATAATATTGACAATGGTACCTAAAATAAGAGTTGAAGTCTCAATAAAAAGTTTGCATCCATATGGGTACATGCCATCCAAAAAGAAAAAGAAAAAAAAGAATATAGAAAAGAAAAGAAAAATTTGAGTGGAAAAAGATTTCGGATATCCTATTCCTGTAAACAAAAGCATAATAGATTTGAACTGAAAATTGAGTGAATTCATGAGATTGAGATTCTATTTTTTGTGTACAAGTTGCAAAGTTTTATTTGATTAAGTTGTGAATCTTAATAATTGAGCTCAAAGAATGATATGTCTATTTAAAATTTTATGAGTCAATTGGTGAAAATTTTTCATTAGTGATTGTATTTTAGAAATTTATTCTTCGTGAAAAAGTCTAGCCTATGATCGATTTTTGATTTTTGCTTGAGGACAAGCAAAGTTTGAGCCTTATGTGTTTGATGACACCGAAATTTATAGTAAATTTTGTGCCATTTCGTTAGTATTTTTGTGTCATATTCATACCACTTTGCTTATTTTTACAACTTTTTTTATCAATTACTATGGAGTTTATACTCTTTTTGGTTTTTAATGATTTTCAGGCAGAAAGGCACGATATTCAGTCATTTTCAAGCAATTCAGGTGCATGAATGAATTCCCACCATCAAGAGGAGATTACATGTAAAATTTCATGAAGTTTGGAGCTTCAGACCAAATTACAGCAGCGCCGTAATCTATATTATGGTACTGTATTTTCATGGGTTACTGTAATATCAGAGCACTGCTGTAATTTGGGAATTTTTCATCTAGAAAGATTTTTAGAAATTACGGCACTACCTTAAAGATTTTCATGGACCGTAATTTGGAGCGCTTTCCGACCAGAAACTTTAGCTGAAAATACAGCATTGCCGTAAGGGATTTCACGGTACCGTAATTCCAGACATATTTCCACCCGAAAACTCAACTAAAATTATGGCAGTGCCGTAACCAAAAACACAGCCATAATTATAACCTAGAGGCGTGATTTTCACGGTCAAATTTGAGTCCGATTTTTGCGGGATCGATTGCGGACGATCGAGGCAATGAAATTCAAAGCTGTAAGAAGCAAAAAGGGAGCTTTGGATGAGACAAGGAGGGAGACACAAAAAGCTCAAATTTTCATCCACTAACAAAGGAGAAATAGAGTTTCACGCTGCCGCCTTAGGGTTCGCCGCCGGGAAGCATACAGCGCATCTCCGGCTGTGAAATTTGAAGGGAAGCTTTACCTAGAGCAAGAGAACATACCCCAGAAGTTTCAATGTGAAAGGATCTCGATCAGAGGAGAAATCGACGAAGAACCCAGCACTAGCACTATTCATATGATTATTACGGCTGTAATGAAAGCCGTGTGGTTATTCATTCTTCCCCTTTCTTTTTGATTTCTGATCACTAGAAACTATGATTTATTGTAATCTTTTCTCCATGCTAGCTTAAACCTTTTGTGGGACATGGGGGAGTAATTCCCTTTGATTTCTTAATGATTAGAAAAACTTTTCATTACTTCATCACGTATAATTTTAGCATGATAATTCTACTTTTGTTATAATTGTTCTTTGATTCTCCATAGATACATGTTATTAACAATATTTTAAAATTTTCGCAATAAGGACCAAAAGGTGACTTGCTTGAGAACTTGGAACCCTAGAATTGAATGTTAGAAACTTACTGTAAGAAATTAGGTTAGTTCTTGTTTCTTGATTTTAGAAGAATAATTGTCATGTTTAATAATATGAATCTAGGATTGAGTCAATTTATCAAACGTGAAGATCTTGTGCGAAAGTAAGGATCGGAATGTTGGAGAACCTTAAGTAGAACTTGTGTTGAGACTCGGATGCACGAAAGTGATCCTTGAGAATTCCACTCGAGATGATCCACGTAGAATTCGGATGCACGAAAGTGATCCTTGAGTTCTTTGATGGATGATTTACTTATTTTCAGCTTGGGATAGATCTTGCGCGAAAGTGAGGATCGGTCCCTGCATGATTGTCTGCATGAAAGTGAGATGATCCTTTTATGATGTAAATTGTATCTTTATCATGATAAAATTAAGCTGACGAATTTCTATTCATATCTAGTTATAAAAATCAAAGTGGATGAAACCCTAGTCCCAATTTCTCTCTCTGATATTTTTGTTAGCTTCTGATAATTCACTTGCATAATTTCTACTGCCCTGATAATAAGAAATCGATTATTCGGTACTTGACAAACGAGGTCTCTGTGGGTTCAATATCTTTTTATTACTTCGAGTATCCGTGCACTTGCAGACACAATAGACACCTAATGGGTTCTTCCTCGAAGGGCCTACGCCTCGCGGGTGCAGTGACACGCACTGCAAGTGCACGGTTATGTCAAAGTAATATAAAAGATGTCGAATCCCACAGAGAACAAGGTTGAGTACCAGAAAAATCTAAGTTTTAATAGCTAGGCGAATCGAAACATGGTTTTGAAAACTAAGATCGAAGACAAGCAATCATGACTACGACGGTAGAGAGTAAATATGAGAGAGATATCGGGGCTATGGTTTCCACTGCGCTGACTATTTCAATCGCACACGACAGATATTAATTATTTGGACTATTGGTTTTGCACAAGGAATCTAACCCTAGGGTACAAGGTGCCCTCTCTCGAGTGTACACCCCGGTGTTATGCTTAGACTGACCTCCTACTCTCACGGTGGATCATTCTACGATGAACCCAATGAGTTCTATGACAGATTATGAAACCCTCAATCGAATACCAAGCACTATCGTGTCGAGGTATAGCAAGTTTTACTAAGAGATTCTACCCTTACGATCCTCCTCTCAATATGAATCGTAACGGCTAATACGCAAAAATACTCGGCCAAGGTAAAATCACAGAATAAGCACGTCAAAGTAAAATATGCTCATAATACATTCCAAACAATGAAATTGAAATAAAGTTTGCGATCAAATTCATCAATGGGCTTCAACCAAGCCCCGAAATAGGGTTTACGCTACAATTCGAAACACACAAAAATCTCTCTTTTAACATAGGAAGTTCACAAGGAAGTGTTTCTAAAGGATAGGAGAAGATAAACCGAAACAAATCCTGAAGAATCGAGGCACTCCGATGATCAGATCTTCGAAAATCACCCCGGAATCGTGTTTTCGCCGTGTTCTTTCACTCCTGCCGCTTCGTCACGTGATTACTCAATAATTAGGGTATGAAAATTAGGGCTTTTATATCCCCTGCATTCTCCTTCGAAAGATCTTTCCATAGAGTCCTCGCTTGCTAAATTTGGATGCCAAACGAGTGAGAAATCATCTAAAATCCGAGTTGAACTCGGTCCGCGTGAGCCTGGGTTGGAATCACGGGTGAACCCTCCGGGTTCACCTGGCCGTGATTCATTCTGTGAAATCTGGCTGAAAGTTGTGCTTTGCTCTGTGCAAACTTTGGCCTAAAGGAAATCTGGTGAACCCCGCTGGGGTTCACCCGGCCGTGAAGCTCTCTGTGAGGTTCTGCTGGTCTGGTGAAGAAACTGGTGAACCTCATGGGGTTCACCTGGCCGTATTTTTCAGGCTAACTCTGTTTTGGCCCAAATTTGATGTGTAGCTTCGTCTTTGTATAAGAAATCATCCTATGGCCTCGAAATCTTCAAAATATGTCGAAAAGGGTGATTTTACTTGAAATTCCACAAAAGCACCAAAAAGTGAAGATTCTGAAGCATTCAAGCAAATAAGCCTTAAAAGAGTATAAAAGTGTCAAAATAATCCTAGATTTAACATGAAATAGCTATGAATATTACTACTAAAATGAACGACATCAAAATACTCCAGACTTAAATCTTTGCTTCTCTTCAAGCAATAAAATAAGATGAAGCACATGATGGGTATAAGAGTAATCTTTTGTGTTGAGGGATACATCCAAGTTAGAAAAACATTTAATAACAATCCAAAATCTAATCAGGAGAAATCAAGTAAATGATTGTTTCAAGTGTTCAATAGTTTAATCCCACAATTTCTAGATGCCAAACAACCTTATAAGCAACAAACATAGGATTCAATCAAGCCTACACATAACACTCATGCAATTCCAATCCTCCCTATTCAAATCATTGGGGTTAACTCAAATGTTCCATTAGGGTATGATACACTGATTATTGCAATAGACTTCAACTCATAACCTTAGGTACCATTGCCAATTTTTCGCAATGCCAAGTAGAGGAGTCTCTTTATTGATTTCAACTTCACATCCCTTAGATTTCCTTTCATGTCCTTTAGTACCACTGCCAATTTTGCATAGTGCCAAGTAGAGGAATCTAAGGGTGTTTTTTTTTATGCTCAACAGTTGATAACATATCCTTTTTAACAAATGCAGTGTCTCCCCAACAACAGAAAAGAATTCAAAGAATATCTAAGCGAATATGTATCTTAATATGATTCTCGTGTAAGTTGCAAGCTTTAGTTGATTTAGCAGTTATAGAAATATTTGACACACTAATGAACAACTCAAACCAATCCAAATCACAAAATTTCAAAATCATAGAATAAATGGACATGATCAAAAAGTATCTCTAACAAGGAGGTAATATGATGGTAATATCAACAATCATTGATTATTCCTAACCAATTATGCATTAAACTCAAAATTTTGAAATAGCTATCATAGGATAAGACACAAACACATAACTCACATGCAAACTCATGGAAAAATGGAAAAATTGCACACAGCATATGTGAAAAGCATAGTCATCATAAAAAGAGTACGAACACAAGCAAGAAAGTAATGTCATACAGTCACAAGGTGGGGCCTGAATATATGGACCAGGCCCACGAATATAATGGCATATAAGATACAATGCCACATAATATCCATCTCAGAATAAAAGTCAGTCTCAATCCAAACATAGCAAGGTCGAGCGATCACAGTCAAGTAGCCACATGAAGAAAGAAAATAGAAACCGGAATATAGAAAGCTCACCCACTCTAAAAGTTTGCATAGTCCTGTATGCAATGCCATGATGTGAGATGAGTGGATGATGATACCGGTGTCCAAGAAGCTACCTCCGCTTGCGCGAGCGAAAGCCAGAAGCTCGGGAGCTCTTGCTCTTCCCGCGTGCGCTGTAGTCAGGCTTGGCTTCCTCATCTGAAGAGATGTCCATGCGAGCCATGTTTTCCTCATTGATGAAAGAGAGGCACTCATCCATACTTGATAGCTTCTCCCAAACGGACCCTATCATCTTGTGTTGCCTCTGCATATGTGCCTCCATGGACTCCCAACGGGAGGAATGATCCTGCTGGATGTAGGTAATAGTGGTGTCCAAGTGATCAATCATCTCGCGTTGATGGAGTTGCTCCTCCCTAATTTCCTGCAACACAGACATGATAGAATCATGAGAGGAGGTGCCACCAAAAGAGAAGGATCCTAGTGCTGGTGGTGCGGTGTCGACAGGGTCAAGCTATGGATCTTCAGCCGGCTGGATACGCCAGTTCCCTCGCACTCTTACTATTGTGCGCTCTGGGTTCGGTAAGGGTAGGCAGAATGGGCTCCCTTTAAATGTCATACAGTAGGAGTCTCCCTTGCGTACAATCAGCTTCATGGCAACGCAAGACTCGATGTCAAGCCTATTGTTGCCAGTAGCCTCTAATGTGCCGTATGGAATGATACCCAGGGAAACTGCCAAAGGAGTGATGAGGCCGCCAATCACAATTGCCCCCTTTAAAGAATGGGTGATGTGGCTGAACTGTTTTGCCAAATAATACCCAGAGTCCACCCGGAAGCTGTGAAGCATGCACCAGAGATAGAATAACTCCGTCTAACAGACCATGCCATCGCTCTCACCATGGCCAAAGAGGGTATGGGCCAGGACGCGGTGGACATACTTGAGCGCTGGGTTGCAAAGACTAGAGGCACGGGCCACGCGAGCAGAGTAGATATGCTCATTGGTAATTGCTCCCCAGAAATTCTGTTCACTGTACTCTGTGGGGACCTTGCATGCACACGATTTAGGAAAATAATAAATGCTGCGTAACTGTGATAGAGTAAGGATATGCTCGATGTTACCAAGACGGAAGGTCAGACGGCCTGGATCGTCCTCAAGAATAGGGTCTGCCTTTACTTCCAAAGAACTCAGAAACTCTAGTGTGATGCCAATGTTGGTGAGAGAGGATAATTGCTGAAACTGTTCCCAACCGACTGCAACGTACATCATGTCTACATCTTCGAGCATCCCAAGCATCTGCAATGTGCCTCTGTCTAGATACCGCGTGTTGAGCACACAACGTTGCCGCAGCATCTGATACCGTGCCTCTTGCCCGGCGTTCCGAAAGATGATCCTGAACTCATTCGGGGGAGAGACATATAGCGTCTGCCGGCTGATGGGCGTGCGACCATGGCGAGACGAGAAAGACCCTGGCGTGGCCGAAGATGGCCGGTAAGATGGAGGAGTCGGCGTCGGCATCAGCTCGTACTCCTCGTCGTCTATGGCGGACGAGTCAGATAACGCCTGTTGAGGGCGGGCCGTCCTCTTAGAAGCCATAGCTTTTGTACGTGGAGGCTTGATGGCTACGGATGATCGGAAGGATGCCGGTAAGACTCGGCGAGAGAAGATCTGGTCGGAGGTGCGAGGAGGAACGAAGGCGACGGCGGAAAAATGCAAAATCCGGCGACGCAAAAATCAGCTACGAAGTTGAAATAGAACCTGTCTCGCTTGTAAGGAAACTCGGATCTATCCCGAAGAGATCTCCTTTGTGTTTGGAAAGAGGGCAGAGCGGCAGAATCGGGGGGAATCCTGGCGAAAGTGGAAGGCGGCGGAAACCCTAGCCGTGCACGCTTTGAGTCGGGGTGTGGAGCGGATGTAAACACGGGTGAACCCGCTTGGGTTCACCAGCCTGTGATGTTTACTGGGGTCGGGCTGTTGCTACAGAAGCACGGGTGAACCCGCTGAGGTTCACCAGCCCGTGAAGCATTCTGGATGGTATCTGGTGTTCAGAAAAGATGGTGAACCCCGTGGGGTTCACCTACCTGTGAAGCTTACTGGAGGGTTCCTGCGCAGACAGGAATACCAGTGAACCCCGTGCGGTTCACCTGCCTGTGAAGCTTACTGGAGGGTTCCTACGCAGACAGAAATACTAGTGAACCCCGTGGGGTTCACCTGCCCATGAAACGCTCTAGTCACATATTTGAAATTGCTTGTACAGTGCATTTCACGGGTGAACCCCATGGGGTTCACCAGGCCGTGATGTTCACTGTTCACTCAAAAAATTCTGGAAAAATCTAGAAAAATTCCCATGCACTACAACTTCCTCCTACAACATAAACAGTCATCAAATCAGTAGAAAATCCCTCTAGAAAACTAAAAACTTAAATGAAAAGTAATTTAATAGTGTAAATCGATGTTTAAACCAATGCATGAAAACTAAAAAGTAATCAAAAACTTGGGTTGCCTCTCAAGAGCACTAGTTTTAGGTTGGTAGCTTGACCATAAGAGTTTTCAGAGTTGTAAATTCATGGGGTCTGAGAGAGCAAGAACTTCCTCTCTTTCGACCCTCTCATCTTCGAAATAGTGCTTGAGGCGGTGCCCGTTAACTGTGAAACTTCTAGTTCATTCTGTCCAAATTGTGATGGCACTATATGGTTGAACTTTCTAAATTGTGAAAGGATCGGACCATCTCATGCGAAGCTTTCCTTGAAATAGCCGAAGTCTTGAATTAAATAGAAGTACTTTGTCTCCCTCATGAAATTTCTTCTTTGCAATGCCCTTGTCATGCCAAAACCTGGTGCGTGCTTTGTAGCTCTTGGCATCTTTAGTGGGGTTGGTCAGGGTGGGTCCCAATGGTTCCATGTCTCTTCTGTAGGGCTCAACATTCTGTGTGGCCTCTTCCACAATGTCCACTCTATAGCATGTACCTGCAAGAGAAGGGTTTTTCAGGGTGTCAGTTAGATCAAATTGGATAACATTGCCACCGATGTTTAAATCCAGTTTCTCATTTTTAACATCGATGACAGCACCAGCTGTAGCAAGAAAAGGTCTTCCTAAGATGATAAGAAGTCTATCATCCTCGTCAATCTCTAACACAACAAAGTTGGCAGGAATAAAATGATCTCCTACTTTAATGGGTACATCCTCTAAAATACCCACTGGACTCTGAACTGATCTATCGGCAAGCTGCAAAGAGATATTAGTCGATTTGAAGTCACCCAACTCCAGCTTTCTACATTGTGATAACGGCATAATGCTGACGCTCGCTCCTAGATCGCACAGAGCTCTCTAGAAGGTCATCTCTCCTATCTGGCATGGTATGGAAAAGCTGCCAGGGTCCTTGAGTTTCTGTGGAAGCTTATTTTGCAAAATTGCACTGCACTCCTCAGTAAGTGAAACGATTCCTTGGTCTTCCATCTTCCTTTTATTTGAGAGGATGTCCTTCAGGAACTTCGCATAGGTCGGCATCTGCGAAAGGCCATCAACAATGGGAATGTTAATATAAAGTTTTTTCAATACTTCCAAAAACTTACCGAACTGCTTGTCCAATTTGGCTTTGACAAGCCTCTATGGAAAAGGAATTGGTGGCTTGTATGCAGGCGGACCCACGTAGGGCCGCTCGTCTTCAGCAGGTTCAGGTACCACCAGTGTCGCATCTGACTATGGTTCCACAGGTTCTGGTGTCGCTCCATCTCTTCTGTCGTCAGTCGGCATCTTTGGGTCTTCAAGTTGTTTGCCGCTTCGAGCGGAGATTGCATTGCAATGCTCCCTCGGGTTCACCTCTGGTTGGGATGGAAGCTTGCCTAGCGCTCTGGAAGACGAGCTAGCTTGCTGGGCTAGCTGACTCTCTAGTATTTTATTGTGTGTCTCCAGGGAGTCCATCCTTGTCATCATCATCTTCATCATGTCTGTAACTCTTTCAAGTTGCTTGCTCAAATTTGAATCATTATTGGGCCTTGGCTGTGGTTGTGGTGCATTGTAGTTCCTAGCTTGAAATCCTAGTGGTCTGAAATTGTTCTGTTGGGGTTGCCTAAAGTTCCCTTATGGGAGCTGGGCTTGTTGTGATGGTGCTTGTCCAGGTTGAATTGGTTGAGTTGTCCGGTAAGAGAAATTTGGGTGGTTGCGCCACCCTGGTGTAGAAGTTGGAATAAGGGTTATTGTTAGAGTTGAAATTTCCAACAGCATTCAATTGCTCAAAGTTGATCGCAGCCGTTTGTCCATCTCCTGCCTGATAATCTGCCCCTGCATGACCTACAACTCCATATACCTCACAAGAAATATAGTTAATATCCATCGAATTAATAGACCAAGAGTCAAGCTTTCTAGTCAAATTATCCATCTTAGCCGTCATTGCAATCAAAGAGTCAAGGTCATACTTACCTGACTTCTTGGTAGAAGTACCTCTCTCAGATGTCCATTGGTGATGGTTAATTGCCATGTCCTTGAGAAGGTTCATTGCATCTTCAACTCTCCTATTCATCAAAGCGCCTCCTGCTGCAGCATCCATTGTAAGTCTTGTGTTGTAATCCAAACCGCTGTAGAACGTTTGGATCAAAACCCAAGTCTCAACTCCGTGATGTGGACACATCCTTTGGAGCTCTTTAAACCTCTCCCAAGCTTCGTATAGGGATTCTCCATCTTTTTGCATGGAACTCGTTATCTGATTTCGCAATTGAATTATCTTTGATGGAGGAAGGTACATGAAGAGAAAGGCTTGAGAAAGCTCTGCCCATGTTCTTATCGAAGAAGAAGGTAGTGTATGCAGCCAAGCTCTCGCTCTGTCCCTCAAAGAGAAGGGAAATAGTCACAACCTGATAGCATCAGTAGACACACCATTAATTTTCAGCATATCACAATATTCCAGAAAAATAGAGAGGTGCATGTTGGGGTCCTCAAGAGGAGAACCACCAAATTGGTTTTGTTGCACCATAGAAAGAAGAGCAGGTTTTATTTCGATGTTATTGGCCTCAACAGTGGGCCTAGCAATTCCTGATTGAAAACCATAAACATAGGGAGAAGAATAATCCTTCAATGTCCTGTTGTTATAGTTGTTCCCCATTGGTTGTGGTACTCGGTCATTGTTCACATCAAGTTGAATGTGCACCATCTGATTTTCTCCTTCTAGATAGTTCATGACTTCTTTCTTCAGAATTTGATTTTACTTCCTTCTTGTCCTGAAGGTGCGCTCGATCTCCGAATCAATGTCAAAGAATGTACCTGCCCTAGAACTTCTTTGCATAAAATGATCAGTCAAAATTTTAAAGTTATAAGACAGCAAGTAAATAAAGAGAAAAAGAAAATAGCAGTGCAGTAAAGAAAAACTAACCTAAAGTCTAGTCTACCAATTCTCAAAAGTATACTAATATCAACCGTTGTTCCCCGGCAACGGCGCAAAAAACTTGACATGCGCTGCAAGTGCATGGTCATGTCGAAGTAATATAAAAGATGTCGAATCCCACAGGGAACAAGGTTGAGTACCAGAAAATCCAAGTTTTAATAACTAGGCGAATCGAAATGTGGTTTTGAAAACTAAGATCGAAGACGAGCAATCACGACTATGATGGTAGAGAGTAAATATAAGAGAGATATCAGGGCTATGGTTTCCACCGCACTGACTATTTCAATCGCACAAGATAGATATTAATTATTTGGACTATTGGTTTTGCACAAGGAATCTAACCCTAGGGTACAAGGTGCCCTCTCTCGAGTGTACACCCCGGTGTTCGGCTTAGACCGTGTTGGGGTATGCCCTTAAGGCTAATGTTTGAGGCCTTGGGATTCTTTCAGTATCATGTATAAACTCTTATGTTTATAAAGGCAATGGTTGTTATTCAGTTTGTTACATTGTCTGCTGCAATAAGTGTGCTTCTGAATAATGTCTCAATGCTGTTCAGCTTGGCTGACATGCTGTAATGTCCTTAGTCGAGATATCTTGGTGAACATGAGACATCCTTGATATGATTGAGACTAATATGTGTTCTAATCTTATAGGATGCTTCGAGCATGGAATAAGATGTAGACTCATGGGTACATTGGATGTACTGGACAGACCCTACTAGGATATTCAATTGCTTGTCACAATGTGAATAATCCTTGTTTGCAACAAGTGGCACATGTCCTCTGACTTGAGATCACTTGTGTTTCTAAAATGATGATTGTCATTGTTTTGAGGTAGTTCAATATCATTTGAAACATAATGGTTATAGACTATCTTGGATAATGATCATGAATCAGGTTAGGGCACTAGTGATAGATATAGGATTGCCGTCTCCTTGATTGGAGTGTGATGTTCTAAAGGGGCCCCCCTGCATGAGATGATTGAGAAAGTGTATGGCCATACCCAGGTGACTATGTTCATCTGATCTAATCATATTGGAGCTACAGGCTTGACACGCTTGTCCAATAAGAACATCCAGTGGCAAAGGAAACATGTATGCCTCGTGAAGTGGATTCACACTTGTGCTGTGGTTTGGGTGTAGTCTTGGAAGACTCTTTCCTTTATATCGGGAGACAGTGATGTGTTGCTAGATACCCCTCACTGATTGTGATAACGTAAGTTATCGTTACCGACATTTAAAGGAAACCCTTAGGGTCGCACAATTTGATGATATGGCTTACTTAAGTCAGATCGTGTGGACTGAATTGTTTCGGTTCAGTTTAAAGGGATTTAAACTCTGATTGTAAGTGAGATCTGGTCTGATCATGTTTGATTGATTAGGGCTTGAGATTGGTAAGCTTCGATCGAGAGAAGTGATGCTGGATCGGTGAGATCAAAAGCATTGAGAGATCAACGGTTAGATCTTGAACCTTTTTGGTTCAATGAGATCTAGACCATTGCTTGGGCTGGTTTGGTTTGACCATTGAACCATATACATGTGAACCGGCTCATGTGTGAGCGCATGGTTCATATGGAGTGGGATAAGCATTTGGTTCACTTGAAGTGAACGCATAACGCATGAACGTTTTCGTTTGCTTTTTTTTGGAAGTTCCAAAATAGAAACGCCTCCACGTTCGGTTGGCTTCACGCTCCATTCAACCCTTTGCTCCTTGCTCTCAATGACACTCTCGTGTGGAGAAAAAGACGTCTTGGAGAAAGTTCGGCCAAGCAAGAGAGTTCATCTCTCATTTCCTTTTATTCGATCAAGATACCTTGGTGCCTTGCTAGCACAAGAAGCAACAAGGGAGTAGGCAACATCTCATTGTGTGCGCATCTTTTGGAGGAGATCAGATTTGTTCTCTTCTTCCAAGCCGACATCTACACAATGGCTATGGTATGATCTATACTAGTTGTTTAACAAGTTAATCATATGTCTATGCAAACGATTCGAAGAAACCCTTGCTTCCGCTAGAAAAATTTATGCGCCTCCTATTTGGGTTTCGCCCCCCCCCCCCCCTTTAGATTAGGGGACTTGCAATTGGTATCAGAGCAGGTTATTGCTTGTTCATATGATTGCTTGATCTTCATGTTTGATCCATGAATGCGCTTGTGAATAGATCTAATGGATAATTACATGCCTAACTACATGCTTATTGTTGTGAATATGATGTATCTTGGCGCATGTATCATGTATGCGCTTGTTGTAGTTTTTCCTTAAAACTTGATCACTTGCGCGCCCCATATTAGATCTAAGCGCCTACTATAAACCCTTAGACGGGTTGATGGGGTTGAAGTCATCCTCTAGTTAGGATCCAAATAGTCTGATCAGACCATCTGACAGCCTAGATGGGTCGACCAGATGGCACCTATGCGCAAGCATGAGGTGGCTATAGGTCGACTGCAGACAGGCGTGTAGCGAGGTCTGGTTGAGACAACCAGTGAGCACTCTTGAGTTAGGCCCGGGGTCACACCCGCTTGCCAGAACTCATGAAGGTTGTTCAGCCCTTTGCGCATGCATGGTTGACCATTAGGTCGACTCAAGTCAGTTAGGACTTGGTGCATGCAAGGGCAGTGGATCTGACTAGACATGATGAGTGGATCCCTATTAATGGACCGTTGTAAGGTAGTAGGGCACATAAGACAAATAAAATTGATTCCAATGGGATTTTTTTTAAAAAAAAAAATTTTATTTTGTTGATGGATCACATGTTGATTGGATGCCATGATGCTTGTTTATTTCATCTTATGTGGGTTGCCCAATTAATGTGTGCTGTGCTGGGGCCTGCGTGCCTGGATTAATTGTAAATTATTTTGTGATCTGCGCATCACATTTTAATTAATTTATTGTGTAATTGACCTGCGTGTCAATCTTGTCTAGATAGATTAAAATGTAATTTTAATCAGACAAGAGCACAGAGCAGACATGGCAGAGGCGCATGCAGCAGAGGCTTGACCAGGTGGGAGGTATAGGGTTTGACCCTATGACAGGCGCATGTACCTGGTGGGCGCATCTGAGCTGCAGAGGGCGCTTGGGCCCTGGTCCGGGCCAGATGTGTAACGCCCTTGATTTTCTGAATTATGATTTAAGGTTAGAAATTCAGTTTCTGTATTTTTATCGGTTAAAATTTAGGGATTTTTGCCTAATTGTAGGACTTTTTCCTACAGGGCAAAAATAATTATTTTCGTTGGGGCTTCGAACCCTCAACCTTGACTATTTGCTCCTGGAATTCTTCCACCATGGTGGCGCATATTTCTGTGTTATTGGAGTGGCGCATGGTGGTTAAGCCCAGGTAAGCCCATTAAAGCCGATTTCCACTTAAGTTAATTGGGTTATTGGATCTTGAATCCGTTTGGGGTGGAAAAAAAAAAATAAAAAAAAAGGGGGAAAATTCGTGAGAGCTCCTCTCCCTCACGATTTTTGGTTTGTTTCTTGCCCTAGCCGCCTGTGTTGTCGCCCCTCACTGTGCTTGGCGCTCCTGCAAAATTTCTGACGCTGGTGGTGGCAGACTGGTGGTGGACGAACTTTCTGGAGACCCCTGATCCCCTGTTTTGGCGTTTTCTCTGTGGGCGATTTTTCTGGTGAGTAATTCGATCCTAAGGAGTCTAATCCGAATTAAAATTCGTTATTTGCCATGATTATTCGTATGGGGTTGAATTCAAATAATTATAGGGTTTTAAAATCCTGTTCTGCTGAAATCTGCATTCGTTAATCTGACCTTTGTGTACTATTACCCCAATATCTCATGGTCTATAGATCCAAATCGCACGAAATAAATTTTGTATGAAACTAGATACATTCGGCTTTAATTTGAATCTGATATCGACCATATCCGAGCTGTATTCGTATTTCAATCTGTATTGCAATCTAGCTGTACAAAATCAGTTTTCTGAAATTCTGGATTTCGACCTTTATGTGTTCGAACCATCATATCTCCCTAGGTATAGCTCGAAATCTTGTCAAATCAGTTTTATTAGACCGTAGGCTCGAAGAGCTTTATTTTGACTCCCATAACGCCTATTTTCGATTAGTTATTGGATCTGAAATAAATGTCGCAAGTCTGATATATGAATCTGTTTTCTTGAAATCTGAAATTCTGACCTTCCTATGTTCGAACCCTTATATCTTCCTGTATAAAATTCGAAATCTTGTGAAACCAGTTTTATTGGAAACTAGATTCAGAGAGCTTCATTTTGAATACAATATTGACTAGCTTTGGTTCGAAATTGGACTAAAAATATATTTTGCAAACTGACAATATAAATCTGCTATGTTTTGGTTAGACGAATATTCCTTTGTGAGAAAAATTTACATTGTATGGTTTAACCTCTTAAATTGTGGTCTGTAGTTCTTCTAAAATTTATTTGTTTTATGAGAAATTTTAGAGAAAACAAAATTGGGGATTTAACTAAGAACTTAGGAATTTTCGAAAATATAGTTCGAGCCAATTTTGGGGCTTTTGTCAATTTTCTTCACAAACGTGTAATTAAAATTATCTGTAGTGGGGGACTGAAATTAATTACATGAAATTTGTGCGTTCTGTTAAGGTTCTGAAAGTGGCGTCCCTTACAGTAATTTTATAGCTCACGGTTTTAGGAATTTTGAGGAGATTATTTCATGAATAATTTCTGTTCTGTGTTTAAATGTTTGTTATATGAATAATCTATGTTCTGTATTTAATTGTTTGCTATGTGGATATTTCCTGTTCTGTTTATATGTTGTGAAGTTTCTGAAAACCTTGAATGTGTTAAAACATTTGTGAGAACATAGAATGGTTTGACATGAATTAAGGTTAGTTGTAAGGAATTCACTCATATAACTTCCGTTCTGTGTTTAAGGACTGGATATTGGGGTGTGTCATTTTCTGGTTTGTTAGACTTTGGGCATAATGTAAGAATTAAGTAGTGGTTGATCCTACTTCTCTGTTTCAGTATAATCTGTTCTGTAAAATTATGCCCTAGTGTAGCACTCTTCCGTGTCCTTACCCTCCTTCTGTGGCGCTGTAATGGTGCTGATAGTCTACTACGACCCTTGAGACACTATTTCTGTTCTGGGTTTTGGAGGCCAGAGTGCCACGTCCTAACAAGACGGGGGCCACCCACTGATACCTCCTCTACCATTCAGTTCTGGGTTTTGGAGGCCAGAGTGCCACGTCCTAACAAGACGGGGGCCACCCACTGATACCTCCTCTACCATTCAGTTCTGGGTTTTGGAGGCCAGAGTGCCACGTCCTAACAAGACGGGGGCCACCCACTGATACCTCCTCTACCATTCTGTTCTGGGTATTGGAGACCAGAGTGCCACGTCCTGACAAGACGGGGGCCACCCACTGATATCTCCTTTACCATTCTGTTTCTGATATGCATGTATTGTCTCGTCCTCGGCAGAGGTGGGGTCAGACCTTCTGTGGTCATCAGGCCTTCTGTGGCCTTTCTGTTTCCGATGTAGACTATCCGTTTGGACTCTGAAAATTCTGATTTTCTGTCTGTCAGTTCTGATTTCTGTAGTTCTGTTTCGATCTGTATTTAGATGTATTAGGCGGTGTGGTTAGTTGGTATGGGTTGGTATATTCATATCCTACCTGTTTGATGCCTATTGTTACAAGTATCTGTATTTGATTGTGTTTGTTTCTGATATGAGCATGCATGTTAAGTTGATTTATCTTATCTGTTAAATAAAAAGAATTTCAACTTAAGTATGATATTTTTGATGTGTACTATGGATGACTTTTAGTGTCTTTTACTCACTGAGCTTTTTAGCTCACCTCCGTTGTTTAAATGTTTTCAGGTGAGACATCAAGACAGTAATTGCTACAGCTAATATGACGCTAATGTTTGATGTCATTTCTAAGAATAGTCTTCTAAAGATTTATCAGGCCTGCGTGCCTAATTTATTATGACCTATATGACATGTTTTATCTCCTGAGGGCTTATGCCTGTTTTCAGGATATTATATTATAGTTGTTTCATTTAAATTATTGGATACAAGTCTTGGATTCTTTTATTGAATTGGTTCTTATTTTGAAATGTCCGATTTGAGATGTGTAACCGAATTTGTGTTGTTTATTTTAGTATCTGAATAATCAGTTCTGTATATTTCTGAAATTCCACATATGTGTAGTGTGGACGTTTGTTGTTGTTACAAGATATGTGTGTCTGTGCAGCAGTAGTTTAGAATACTTGCTGCCGGATTTTTTCTGGATTTCCGGATTTCTATTTCCTAGTAATCGATCCTATTCAGTTCTGTGCGGTTTTCTGTTCCGTAGTAATGTCCTTCGATGCCGCTTTCTTCTTGTGTTTTAATGGAAGAGTAAAAAATTTTTGAAACCCCGTATTTTACTTGTATGCGTGTGGGGTGTGATTCTGAGGGATGTTACAGATGGTATCAGAGCAATTTTACTAGCAATTAGAAACTCCGGGGAAGGAAAACTCTGTTTGTGTATTGCTAGAAACCAAGTTAGGATCTGATTTGTGATTGAACATTGGTTGTTATTCTACCGTGTTATGTGATGCAGGTAAAAAAAATGGTGCGACCAAGAGCTAGCAGTAGCAACGGTGATCAACAGTCTGATCTGAGGCAGGCCATGGAGGCTATGACTGCTATGATGAAACAACAGAACGCATTCATCCAGCAGCAAACTCAGATGATGCAGCAGCAGCAGGCGCAACACATGGAGGTTCAGCAACAGTTATTGCAGCGGCTGACGCAGACACCGTCTCAGACACAGTCACAACCGGCTGGTTCTCCTCTGGGTGATGGCGCGCATCAACGATATGCTCGGTTGGTTCGAGAGTTTCAGCACCTGAACCCGACTGCATTTTATGGTAGTCCGGGGCCCAGAGCGGCCGAGGATTGGCTTTTGACACTGGAAAAGATTTTCCAGGTTTTGCGCTGTGATGATGCAGACAAGCTATGTTTGTCTGTCTTCATGTTGCGTGGAGATGCCGAAGACTGGTGGAAGGGAGTCGTCAGACTGGCGGCAACTGAATCCGGAGTTGTTGATTGGCAGTACTTCATGATGAAGTTCAATGTCAAGTTTTTACCCTCTAGCTTATCTGAGGAGCGCGAGGTGGACTTTATTCATCTTGAGCAGGGTGACAAGACGGTGGATCAGTATGAGGCCGTATCTACAGATATAACATACCCTGACTGTTTGATTAAGGTAGAAGGATATGATTTACCTATTGATTTGATTAGTCTTCCTATGAAAGACTATGACATCATTCTGGGCATGGATTGGCTGTCTGCCTATCATGCTACTTTAGATTGTTTTGAAAAGTTAATTACTCTGCATCTAAGTGATGGACAGCAATTGGTTATCCAAGGCCGGATTTCAGAACAAGGGCCTTTGGTGATATCTCATCTGCAGGCCAGGAAGCTTTTAGCCCAGGGCTGCAAGGGGTATCTGGTGCATGTCAAGGTGCAGACTGAGCCTGATTTGGATCTGGCTAAAATTCCTGTGGTAAGAGAGTTTGCTGACGTCTTCTCAGATTTATCTGGGTTACCACCTAGCAGAGAAGTTGAGTTTGGTATCGAGTTGTTGCCAGGCACAGCACCGATATCTAAAGCTCCTTACAGGATGGCAACTTCAGAACTGACAGAGCTGAAGAAGCAACTGGAAGAACTATTAGAGAAGGGGTATATTCGGCCTAGTGTTTCTCCATGGGGAGCACCTGTGTTATTTGTGAAGAAGAAGGATGGTACTTTGCGCATGTGCATCGATTACCGTCAACTCAATCAAGTGACTGTTAAGAATAAGTACCCATTACCCCGTATTGATGATCTCTTTGATCAGTTGCAGGGTGCTACTGTATTCTCTAAAATTGACCTGAGGTCTGGCTATTATCAGATGAGTGTTCGGGAGGAGGATGTACCTAAAACTGCATTCAGGACCAGGTATGGGCACTATGAATTTCTTGTTATGCCCTTTGGACTGACAAATGCTCCTGCGGTGTTTATGGATCTGATGAACAGGGTATTTCATGAGCTCCTGGACAAATGTGTGGTCGTCTTCATTGATGATATTCTGATCTACTCCAAGAATGCGCAAGACCACTCTCAGGATTTGCGCAAGGTGCTGGAGATTCTGCGGCTGAAGCGGCTATATGCTAAGGCCAGCAAATGTGAGTTCTGGCTAGATCAGATTGGTTTTCTGGGGCACATTATTTCTAGCCAGGGTGTGTCTGTGGATCCAGTGAAGGTGGAGGCCATTCTTCACTGGGGAAGACCAACTACAGCGACTGAGGTCAGAAGTTTTCTGGGCTTAGCTGGATACTACCGCCGTTTTGTGGAAGGTTTTTCCAAGTTGGCTGGTCCTCTGACTAAGTTAACTAAAAAGAATTTGAAGTTTGAGTGGTCTGATGATTGTGAGTCTAGTTTTCAGGAACTGAAAAAGAGACTGACCAGTGCTCCTATCCTCATCATTCCCTGTGATGGAGAGAAGTTCATTGTTTACACTGATGCCTCTGGTAAGGGTCTGGGTGCTGTACTGATGCAGCAAGGAAAAGTAGTCGCTTATGCTTCAAGGCAACTCAAAGATTACGAAGTAAACTACCCCACTCATGATCTGGAGTTGGCAGCTGTAGTTTTTGCCTTGAAAATCTGGAGGCACTATCTGTTTGGACAGACATTTGAATTGTTTACAGATCACCAGAGTTTGAAGTATATCTTCACTCAGAAAGAGCTGAATATGAGACAGAGGCGATGGCTTGAATTGATAAAGGATTATGACTTCACCATCCAATATCAGTCTGGTAAAGCCAATGTGGTGGCTGATGCTCTTAGTCGGTATCCTGTGACTCAGATAGCTGCATTGCGAGTCCAGGAGTGGCGACTATTGCAGGAGTTCAGTGACATGCATCTGAGTGTGACTCCGGGTGAGAGAGGCGGTCTTCTGGCTTCTCTCAGGGTTCAGTCAGACTTACTGCAGAGACTGAGATCAGGGCAACAGTCAGATCAGGATATTCTATGGTGGAAAGAGAGGTCTGAGCAAGGCTGGGATGAGAATTTCAGTATGTCGGATGATGGTCTCCTCAGATTTCGTGGAAGGGTCTGTGTCCCTGAGGACCCTGAGTTGAGAAATGAAATTCTTAAGGAAAGTCATTGCACTAAGTATACCGTTCATCCTGGTAGTACCAAGATGTATCAGGATCTGAAAAAGACTTTCTGGTGGCACGGTATGAAGAAGGATGTGCATTTGTTTGTGTCCAGATGTTTGACTTGCCAAACCGTGAAGGCTGAGCATCAGAGGCCGGGCGGTTTGATGCAGTCTCTCCCTATTCCTCAGTGGAAGTGGGAGCATATCAGTATGGACTTTGTGTGTGGACTGCCCAATACCAGAAGGAATCATGATGCCGTATGGGTGATTGTGGACAGACTCACGAAGTCAGCTCACTTCTTACCGATCAAAATGACTTACAGTTTGGATCGGTTAGCAAAACTGTACATCGATGAGATTGTCAGATTACATGGAGTTCCCTTGGACATTGTCTCTGATCGTGATCCTCGATTTCTATCCAGGTTTTGGAAGAAATTACAGGAAGATTTGGGAACTAATCTGAGTTTCAGCACTGCATATCATCCTCAATCTGATGGTCAGACAGAGAGAACTATTCAGACACTTGAGGATCTTCTGAGATCTTATGTGATTGACTGGTCTGTTGAGTGGGATATGGACTTATCACTGATAGAGTTCACCTACAACAATAGCTTCCACTCTAGCATACAGATGGCTCCGTATGAGGCCCTATATGGGAGGAAATGCAGAACACCTATATGCTGGGAGGAAACTGGGGACAGAACAGTGCTAAAGTCTGATGCTGTTCAGGAAGCCACTGAGAAGATCAGAGAAATTCAGAAAAAGATGAAGATTGCTCAGGATAGACAGAGGAGTTATGCTGATGTGAGGCGGCGTCCTCTTGAGTTTTTGGTGGGAGAGCATGTTTTCCTAAAGGTCTCGCCTATGAAAGGGGTGATGAGATTTGGGAAGAGAGGAAAATTGAGTCCCAGGTACATTGGTCCCTTTGATATCATTGAGAGGATTGGACCTGTGGCATACCGACTTGCTTTGCCCCCATCACTGGAACACCTCCATAATGTGTTCCATGTTTCTGCACTCAGAAAATATTGTTCTGATCCTTCTCATGTTCTGGAGTTGGAACCTCTCCAGCTTGAAGAGAACATGACTTTTGTGGTGAAACCTCTCAGAATTGAAGATAGAAAAGACAAAGTGCTGAGGAATAAGGTTATTCCACTTGTGAAAGTCATCTGGGGAAATCAGTCTGTTGAAGAAGCCTCTTGGGAGGTTGAAGCAGATATGAGAAAGGAGCATCCTCACCTGTTTAGTGACGGGCTTGGTCAGCTTTAGAGGACTAAAGCTCTATAAGGGGGGGAGGATGTAACGCCCTTGATTTTCTGAATTATGATTTAAGGTTAGAAATTCAGTTTCTGTATTTTTATCGGTTAAAATTTAGGGATTTTTGCCTAATTGTAGGACTTTTTCCTACAGGGCAAAAATAATTATTTTCGTTGGGGCTTCGAACCCTCAACCTTGACTATTTGCTCCTGGAATTCTTCCACCATGGTGGCGCATATTTCTGTGTTATTGGAGTGGCGCATGGTGGTTAAGCCCAGGTAAGCCCATTAAAGCCGATTTCCACTTAAGTTAATTGGGTTATTGGATCTTGAATCCGTTTGGGGTGGAAAAAAAAAAATAAAAAAAAGGGGGAAAATTCGTGAGAGCTCCTCTCCCTCACGATTTTTGGTTTGTTTCTTGCCCTAGCCGCCTGTGTTGTCGCCCCTCACTGTGCTTGGCGCTCCTGCAAAATTTCTGACGCTGGTGGTGGCAGACTGGTGGTGGACGAACTTTCTGGAGACCCCTGATCCCCTGTTTTGGCGTTTTCTCTGTGGGCGATTTTTCTGGTGAGTAATTCGATCCTAAGGAGTCTAATCCGAATTAAAATTCGTTATTTGCCATGATTATTCGTATGGGGTTGAATTCAAATAATTATAGGGTTTTAAAATCCTGTTCTGCTGAAATCTGCATTCGTTAATCTGACCTTTGTGTACTATAACCCCAATATCTCATGGTCTATAGATCCAAATCGCACGAAATAAATTTTGTATGAAACTAGATACATTCGGCTTTAATTTGAATCTGATATCGACCATATCCGAGCTGTATTCGTATTTCAATCTGTATTGCAATCTAGCTGTACAAAATCAGTTTTCTGAAATTCTGGATTTCGACCTTTATGTGTTCGAACCATCATATCTCCCTAGGTATAGCTCGAAATCTTGTCAAATCAGTTTTATTAGACCGTAGGCTCGAAGAGCTTTATTTTGACTCCCATAACGCCTATTTTCGATTAGTTATTGGATCTGAAATAAATGTCGCAAGTCTGATATATGAATCTGTTTTCTTGAAATCTGAAATTCTGACCTTCCTATGTTCGAACCCTTATATCTTCCTGTATAAAATTCGAAATCTTGTGAAACCAGTTTTATTGGAAACTAGATTCAGAGAGCTTCATTTTGAATACAATATTGACTAGCTTTGGTTCGAAATTGGACTAAAAATATATTTTGCAAACTGACAATATAAATCTGCTATGTTTTGGTTAGACGAATATTCCTTTGTGAGAAAAATTTACATTGTATGGTTTAACCTCTTAAATTGTGGTCTGTAGTTCTTCTAAAATTTATTTGTTTTATGAGAAATTTTAGAGAAAACAAAATTGGGGATTTAACTAAGAACTTAGGAATTTTCGAAAATATAGTTCGAGCCAATTTTGGGGCTTTTGTCAATTTTCTTCACAAACGTGTAATTAAAATTATCTGTAGTGGGGGACTGAAATTAATTACATGAAATTTGTGCGTTCTGTTAAGGTTCTGAAAGTGGCGTCCCTTACAGTAATTTTATAGCTCACGGTTTTAGGAATTTTGAGGAGATTATTTCATGAATAATTTCTGTTCTGTGTTTAAATGTTTGTTATATGAATAATCTATGTTCTGTATTTAATTGTTTGCTATGTGGATATTTCCTGTTCTGTTTATATGTTGTGAAGTTTCTGAAAACCTTGAATGTGTTAAAACATTTGTGAGAACATAGAATGGTTTGACATGAATTAAGGTTAGTTGTAAGGAATTCACTCATATAACTTCCGTTCTGTGTTTAAGGACTGGATATTGGGGTGTGTCATTTTCTGGTTTGTTAGACTTTGGGCATAATGTAAGAATTAAGTAGTGGTTGATCCTACTTCTCTGTTTCAGTATAATCTGTTCTGTAAAATTATGCCCTAGTGTAGCACTCTTCCGTGTCCTTACCCTCCTTCTGTGGCGCTGTAATGGTGCTGATAGTCTACTACGACCCTTGAGACACTATTTCTGTTCTGGGTTTTGGAGGCCAGAGTGCCACGTCCTAACAAGACGGGGGCCACCCACTGATACCTCCTCTACCATTCAGTTCTGGGTTTTGGAGGCCAGAGTGCCACGTCCTAACAAGACGGGGGCCACCCACTGATACCTCCTCTACCATTCAGTTCTGGGTTTTGGAGGCCAGAGTGCCACGTCCTAACAAGACGGGGGCCACCCACTGATACCTCCTCTACCATTCTGTTCTGGGTATTGGAGACCAGAGTGCCACGTCCTGACAAGACGGGGGCCACCCACTGATATCTCCTTTACCATTCTGTTTCTGATATGCATGTATTGTCTCGTCCTCGGCAGAGGTGGGGTCAGACCTTCTGTGGTCATCAGGCCTTCTGTGGCCTTTCTGTTTCCGATGTAGACTATCCGTTTGGACTCTGAAAATTCTGATTTTCTGTCTGTCAGTTCTGATTTCTGTAGTTCTGTTTCGATCTGTATTTAGATGTATTAGGCGGTGTGGTTAGTTGGTATGGGTTGGTATATTCATATCCTACCTGTTTGATGCCTATTGTTACAAGTATCTGTATTTGATTGTGTTTGTTTCTGATATGAGCATGCATGTTAAGTTGATTTATCTTATCTGTTAAATAAAAAGAATTTCAACTTAAGTATGATATTTTTGATGTGTACTATGGATGACTTTTAGTGTCTTTTACTCACTGAGCTTTTTAGCTCACCTCCGTTGTTTAAATGTTTTCAGGTGAGACATCAAGACAGTAATTGCTACAGCTAATATGACGCTAATGTTTGATGTCATTTCTAAGAATAGTCTTCTAAAGATTTATCAGGCCTGCGTGCCTAATTTATTATGACCTATATGACATGTTTTATCTCCTGAGGGCTTATGCCTGTTTTCAGGATATTATATTATAGTTGTTTCATTTAAATTATTGGATACAAGTCTTGGATTCTTTTATTGAATTGGTTCTTATTTTGAAATGTCCGATTTGAGATGTGTAACCGAATTTGTGTTGTTTATTTTAGTATCTGAATAATCAGTTCTGTATATTTCTGAAATTCCACATATGTGTAGTGTGGACGTTTGTTGTTGTTACAAGATATGTGTGTCTGTGCAGCAGTAGTTTAGAATACTTGCTGCCGGATTTTTTCTGGATTTCCGGATTTCTATTTCCTAGTAATCGATCCTATTCAGTTCTGTGCGGTTTTCTGTTCCGTAGTAATGTCCTTCGATGCCGCTTTCTTCTTGTGTTTTAATGGAAGAGTAAAAAATTTTTGAAACCCCGTATTTTACTTGTATGCGTGTGGGGTGTGATTCTGAGGGATGTTACAGATGGTATCAGAGCAATTTTACTAGCAATTAGAAACTCCGGGGAAGGAAAACTCTGTTTGTGTATTGCTAGAAACCAAGTTAGGATCTGATTTGTGATTGAACATTGGTTGTTATTCTACCGTGTTATGTGATGCAGGTAAAAAAAATGGTGCGACCAAGAGCTAGCAGTAGCAACGGTGATCAACAGTCTGATCTGAGGCAGGCCATGGAGGCTATGACTGCTATGATGAAACAACAGAACGCATTCATCCAGCAGCAAACTCAGATGATGCAGCAGCAGCAGGCGCAACACATGGAGGTTCAGCAACAGTTATTGCAGCGGCTGACGCAGACACCGTCTCAGACACAGTCACAACCGGCTGGTTCTCCTCTGGGTGATGGCGCGCATCAACGATATGCTCGGTTGGTTCGAGAGTTTCAGCACCTGAACCCGACTGCATTTTATGGTAGTCCGGGGCCCAGAGCGGCCGAGGATTGGCTTTTGACACTGGAAAAGATTTTCCAGGTTTTGCGCTGTGATGATGCAGACAAGCTATGTTTGTCTGTCTTCATGTTGCGTGGAGATGCCGAAGACTGGTGGAAGGGAGTCGTCAGACTGGCGGCAACTGAATCCGGAGTTGTTGATTGGCAGTACTTCATGATGAAGTTCAATGTCAAGTTTTTACCCTCTAGCTTATCTGAGGAGCGCGAGGTGGACTTTATTCATCTTGAGCAGGGTGACAAGACGGTGGATCAGTATGAGGCCGTATCTACAGATATAACATACCCTGACTGTTTGATTAAGGTAGAAGGATATGATTTACCTATTGATTTGATTAGTCTTCCTATGAAAGACTATGACATCATTCTGGGCATGGATTGGCTATCTGCCTATCATGCTACTTTAGATTGTTTTGAAAAGTTAATTACTCTGCATCTAAGTGATGGACAGCAATTGGTTATCCAAGGCCGGATTTCAGAACAAGGGCCTTTGGTGATATCTCATCTGCAGGCCAGGAAGCTTTTAGCCCAGGGCTGCAAGGGGTATCTGGTGCATGTCAAGGTGCAGACTGAGCCTGATTTGGATCTGGCTAAAATTCCTGTGGTAAGAGAGTTTGCTGACGTCTTCTCAGATTTATCTGGGTTACCACCTAGCAGAGAAGTTGAGTTTGGTATCGAGTTGTTGCCAGGCACAGCACCGATATCTAAAGCTCCTTACAGGATGGCAACTTCAGAACTGACAGAGCTGAAGAAGCAACTGGAAGAACTATTAGAGAAGGGGTATATTCGGCCTAGTGTTTCTCCATGGGGAGCACCTGTGTTATTTGTGAAGAAGAAGGATGGTACTTTGCGCATGTGCATCGATTACCGTCAACTCAATCAAGTGACTGTTAAGAATAAGTACCCATTACCCCGTATTGATGATCTCTTTGATCAGTTGCAGGGTGCTACTGTATTCTCTAAAATTGACCTGAGGTCTGGCTATTATCAGATGAGTGTTCGGGAGGAGGATGTACCTAAAACTGCATTCAGGACCAGGTATGGGCACTATGAATTTCTTGTTATGCCCTTTGGACTGACAAATGCTCCTGCGGTGTTTATGGATCTGATGAACAGGGTATTTCATGAGCTCCTGGACAAATGTGTGGTCGTCTTCATTGATGATATTCTGATCTACTCCAAGAATGCGCAAGACCACTCTCAGGATTTGCGCAAGGTGCTGGAGATTCTGCGGCTGAAGCGGCTATATGCTAAGGCCAGCAAATGTGAGTTCTGGCTAGATCAGATTGGTTTTCTGGGGCACATTATTTCTAGCCAGGGTGTGTCTGTGGATCCAGTGAAGGTGGAGGCCATTCTTCACTGGGGAAGACCAACTACAGCGACTGAGGTCAGAAGTTTTCTGGGCTTAGCTGGATACTACCGCCGTTTTGTGGAAGGTTTTTCCAAGTTGGCTGGTCCTCTGACTAAGTTAACTAAAAAGAATTTGAAGTTTGAGTGGTCTGATGATTGTGAGTCTAGTTTTCAGGAACTGAAAAAGAGACTGACCAGTGCTCCTATCCTCATCATTCCCTGTGATGGAGAGAAGTTCATTGTTTACACTGATGCCTCTGGTAAGGGTCTGGGTGCTGTACTGATGCAGCAAGGAAAAGTAGTCGCTTATGCTTCAAGGCAACTCAAAGATTACGAAGTAAACTACCCCACTCATGATCTGGAGTTGGCAGCTGTAGTTTTTGCCTTGAAAATCTGGAGGCACTATCTGTTTGGACAGACATTTGAATTGTTTACAGATCACCAGAGTTTGAAGTATATCTTCACTCAGAAAGAGCTGAATATGAGACAGAGGCGATGGCTTGAATTGATAAAGGATTATGACTTCACCATCCAATATCAGTCTGGTAAAGCCAATGTGGTGGCTGATGCTCTTAGTCGGTATCCTGTGACTCAGATAGCTGCATTGCGAGTCCAGGAGTGGCGACTATTGCAGGAGTTCAGTGACATGCATCTGAGTGTGACTCCGGGTGAGAGAGGCGGTCTTCTGGCTTCTCTCAGGGTTCAGTCAGACTTACTGCAGAGACTGAGATCAGGGCAACAGTCAGATCAGGATATTCTATGGTGGAAAGAGAGGTCTGAGCAAGGCTGGGATGAGAATTTCAGTATGTCGGATGATGGTCTCCTCAGATTTCGTGGAAGGGTCTGTGTCCCTGAGGACCCTGAGTTGAGAAATGAAATTCTTAAGGAAAGTCATTGCACTAAGTATACAATTCAAATGATATCCTCTTCTTCTATATCATGGGTGTTGGACACTGCATGTGGAGTTCACATTTGTTCAAATGTACAGGAACTCAAGAGAAGAAGACAGGTGGGACAGCATGAGGTGGACCTGCGAGTAGGAAATGGGGCACGGGTTGCTGCTGTTGCTGTAGGAGAATATCACATCTCATTACCATCTGGACTTGTATTAGAACTGAACAATTGTTATTTTGTACCTAGCATTACCAAGAATATTATCTCTATTCCTGCTCTTGTCAGGAAAGGGTTTTCCTTTGAATGCAAGACTTCAAAGTGTTATCTTTCTCTTGATAATATTATTTATGCTACTGGGTCAATTAACAATGGGTTATTCATGTTGGACATGGAATGTTCTATACAAAATATTGATAATAAGAAAGCCAAGTATGCTGATGACAGCACCATGCTATGGCATAGTCGTTTAGGCCATATTAACAAGAAGCGCATTAAGCGGTTGCATGACCATGGACTGCTGGGATCATACTCCTATGAGGAGATTGATACATGCAAAGCTTGTTTATTGGGCAAAATGACGAAGTCTCCTTTTCCTAACAAAGGTCAAAGGGCTTCAGGTTTACTTGACCTTATACACAGTGATGTGTGTGGGCCATTTAGTAAACATGCCAGAGGTGGCTATTCATACTTCATTACCTTTACTGATGATTTCAGTAGATATGGGTATGTCTATCTAATGAGACATAAGAGTGAATCTTTTGACAAGTTCAAAGTGTTCGAAAATGAAGTACAGAATCAGCTAGGCTGAAATATCAAGGCACTTCGCTCAGATCGAGGTGGAGAATACCTAAGTCGAGAGTTTACTGACTATTTGAAGGAGTGTGGGATTATCTCACAGCTCACTCCACCAGGAACACCGCAATGGAATGGTGTGTCCGAGAGGAGGAACAGAACATTACTGGATATGGTTCGTTCTATGATGAGTCAGGCTACTCTACCTTACTCCTTTTGGGGATTTGCACTGGAAACAGCTGCAAAGGTACTAAACCGAGTGCCATCCAAGGCAGTTTCAAAGACTCCATATGAGTTATGGTATGGGAAACAGCCGAGCTTGACATTTATTAAGATCTGGGGTTGCGATGCTTATGTCAAAAAGCTCGCCTCTGGGAAACTAGAGAGCAGATCTGAGAAATGCATCTTTGTCGGTTACCCTAAGGAAACTAAGGGTTATTATTTCTACGATCCCAAAGAGAACAAAGTATTTGTTGCTCGGACGACAATTTTTCTTGAGAAGGAATTTCTTCTGCAAGAAGCCAGTGGGAGAGAAATAAAACTGGATGAGAATCCAGAGGAAGGACAAAGTAGTCAAGCACAGTTGGATGAGCCTGAGCCAGTAGAACAGGTTATTGAACAACCTGAGGCTCAGATATCACGGGAACCGCGTAGATCGGGAAGGATCCGTCGACAGCCTGAGCGCTATGACGGAGTCTACATCATTGATCATGATGAACCCCTCACTTATGCGGATGCGGTCAGTGGACCGGAGTCAGCTAGATGGCTTGAAGCTATGCGAGCCGAGCTGGACTCCATGTCAGATAATCAAGTCTGGGATTTGGTTGATCTGCCTCCGGGAGTAATCCCTATAGGCTGTAAATGGATCTTCAAGAAGAAGATTGACATGGATGGTAACGTAGTTACCTATAAAGGCAGGCTAGTTGCGAAAGGTTTCAAACAAATCTACGAGATAGATTATGATGAAACTTTCTCTCCTGTAGCCATGTTCAAGTCTATTCGGATTATTCTTGCGATAGCAGCATATTACGATTATGAGATCTGGCAGATGGATGTGAAGACCGCTTTCCTTAATGGAAAACTGGATGAGGATGTGTATATGACACAACCTGAAGGTTTCACTAATCCATCAGATCGTCATAAAATATGCATGTTAAAGAAGTCCATTTATGGACTTAAGCAAGCATCTAGAAGCTGGAATATTCGTTTTGATGAATCAATCTGTGAATTTGGTTTCATCAAGAATGAAGATGACCCGTGTGTATATAAGAGGTTTAGTGGGAGCGTGATTACTTTCCTAGTCCTCTACGTCGATGATATCTTAATCATTGGAAACGATATTCCTGAACTGCATGCTGTTAAAGCATGGTTAAGAAAATGTTTCCTGATGAAAGATCTAGGAGAAGCAGCCTATGTATTAGGTGTGAAGATCTACAGAGATAGATCTAAGAGGCTTCTCGGGCTGTGCCAAAGTACTTACATCGATAAAGTCCTGGAGAGATTTCATTTAGAGAATTCTAAAAGAGGATATCTTCCAGTCAGACATGGTCTGAATCTTTCAAAGAGTCAGTGTCCACTAACACAGACTGAGAAAGATGAAATGGACAATACGCCTTATGCTTCGGCTATTGGGTCCATTATGTATGCGATGTTATGTACTCGCCCAGACGTCGCTTACGAGTTAAGCATGACCAGTCGATTCCAAAGTAATCCAGGTCAGGCGAACTGGATTGCAGTCAAGAACATTTTGAAATATCTTCGGAGGACCAAAGAAATGTTCTTGATATATGGAGGTCAGGAAGAACTCAGTATTGAAGGATATACTGACGCTTCGTTCCAATCTGACCAGGATGATTTCTGATCGTAATCAGGCTATATTTTTAGATTGAATGGTGGAGCAGTGGTGTGGAAAAGTTTCAAACAGTCTATCGTTGCTAATTCCACAACAGAAGCCGAGTATGTTGCAGCCTCGGAAGCATCTAAGGAGGCAGTATGGATTCGCAAGTTCATTCAGGAACTTGGTGTTGTTCCTTCGAGTGCAGATCCTTTGGTTATCTTCTGTGATAACACTGGAGCAATCGCACAAGCAAAGGAACCACGGTCGCACCAGAAGTCCAAGCACATACAGAGACGGTTTCACTTGATCCGGGAGATCATTGATCGTGGTGAGATCAAAATCTGCAAGGTTCATACAGATGACAATCTGGCTGACCCGCTTACCAAGCCTCTGGCGCAGCAGAAGCATGAGAAGCACTGTAATAATATGGGTTTGAGATTTCTCAACCATTAGATTAAGTGCAAGTGGGAGATTGTTGGGGTATGCCCTTAAGGCTAATGTTTGAGGCCTTGGGATTCTTTCAGTATCATGTATAAACTCTTATGTTTATAAAGGCAATGGTTGTTATTCAGTTTGTTACATTGTCTGCTGCAATAAGTGTGCTTCTGAATAATGTCTCAATGCTGTTCAGCTTGGCTGACATGCTGTAATGTCCTTAGTCGAGATATCTTGGTGAACATGAGACAGCCTTGATATGATTGAGACTAATATGTGTTCTAATCTTATAGGATGCTTCGAGCATGGAATAAGATGTAGACTCATGGGTACATTGGATGTACTGGACAGACCCTACTAGGATATTCAATTGCTTGTCACAATGTGAATAATGGCTGACATGCTGTAATGTCCTTAGTCGAGATATCTTGGTGAACATGAGACAGCCTTGATATGATTGAGACTAATATGTGTTCTAATCTTATAGGATGCTTCGAGCATGGAATAAGATGTAGACTCATGGGTACATTGGATGTACTGGACAGACCCTACTAGGATATTCAATTGCTTGTCACAATGTGAATAATCCTTGTTTGCAACAAGTGGCACATGTCCTCTGACTTGAGATCACTTGTGTTTCTAAAATGATGATTGTCATTATTTTGAGGTAGTTCAATATCATTTGAAACATAATGGTTATAGACTATCTTGGATAATGATCATGAATCAGGTTAGGGCACTAGTGATAGATATAGGATTGCCGTCTCCTTGATTGGAGTGTGATGTTCTAAAGGGGCCCCCCTGCATGAGATGATTGAGAAAGTGTATGGCCATACCCAGGTGACTATGTTCATCTGATCTAATCATGCTCATCATATTGGAGCTACAGGCTTGACACGCTTGTCCAATAAGAACATCCAGTGGCAAAGGAAACATGTATGCCTCGTGAAGTGGATTCACACTTGTGCTGTGGTTTGGGTGTAGTCTTGGAAGACTCTTTCCTTTATATCGGGAGACAGTGATGTGTTGCTAGATACCCCTCACTGATTGTGATAACGTAAGTTATCGTTACCGACATTTAAAGGAAACCCTTAGGGTCGCACAATTTGATGATATGGCTTACTTAAGTCAGATCGTGTGGACTGAATTGTTTCGGTTCAGTTTAAAGGGATTTAAACTCTGATTGTAAGTGAGATCTGGTCTGATCATGTTTGATTGATTAGGGCTTGAGATCGGTATGCTTCGATCGAGAGAAGTGATGCTAGATCGGTGAGATCAAAAGCATTGAGAGATCAACGGTTAGATCTTGAACCTTTTTGGTTCAATGAGATCTAGACCATTGCTTGGGCTGGTTTGGTTTGACCATTGAACCATATACATGTGAACCGGCTCATGTGTGAGCGCATGGTTCATATGGAGTGGGATAAGCGTTTGGTTCACTTGAAGTGAACGCATAACGCATGAACGTTTTCGTTTGCTTTTTTTTGGAAGTTCCAAAATAGAAACGCCTCCACGTTCGGTTGGCTTCACGCTCCATTCAACCCTTTGCTCCTTGCTCTCGACGACACTCTCGTGTGGAGAAAAAGACGTCTTGGAGAAAGTTCGGCCAAGCAAGAGAGTTCATCTCTCATTTCCTTTTATTCGATCAAGATACCTTGGTGCCTTGCTAGCACAAGAAGCAACAAGGGAGTAGGCAACATCTCATTGTGTGCGCATCTTTTGGAGGAGATCAGATTTGTTCTCTTCTTCCAAGCCGACATCTACACAATGGCTATGGTATGATCTATACTAGTTGTTTAACAAGTTAATCATATGTCTATGCAAACGATTCGAAGAAACCCTTGCTTCCGCTAGAAAAATTTATGTGCCTCCTATTTGGGTTTCGCCCCCCCCCCCCCCTTTAGATTAGGGGACTTGCAGACCGACCTCCTACTCTTGTAGTGGATCGTTCTAAGATGAACCCAATGAGTTCTATGGCAGATTATGAAACCCTCGAGTGAATACCAAGCACTCTCGTGTTGAGGTATCTCAAGTTTTACTAAGAGATTCCACCCTTACGATCCTCCTCTCGATATGAATCGTAACAGCTAATACGCGAAAATACTCGGCCAAGGTAAAATCATGGAATAAGTATGTCAAAGTAAAATATGCTCACAATACATTCCAAACAACGAAATTGAAATAAAGTTTGCGATCAAATTCATCAATGGGCTTCAACCAAGCCCCGAAATAGGGTTTATGCTACAATCATCATCGAAACACTCAAAAATCTCTCTTTTAACATAGGAAGATCACAAGGAAGAGTTTCTAAAGGATAGGAGATGATAAACTGAAACAAATCCTGAAGAATCGAGGTGCTTCGATGATCAGATCTTCGAAAATCACCCCGGAATCGTGTTTTCGCCGTGTTCTTCCGCTCCTGCCGCTTCGTCATGTGATTACTCAATAATTAGGGCATGAAAATTAGGGCTTTTATATTCCCATTTTTCTCCTTCGAAAGAGCTTTCCATAGAGTCCTCGCTTGCCAAATTTGGATGCCAAATGAGTGAGAAATCATCTAAAATCTGAGTGGAACTCGGTCCGCGCGAGCCTGGGTTGGAATCACGGGTGAACCTTGCCGGTTCACCTGGCCGTGATTCATTCTATGAAATCTGGCTGAAAGAAGCGTGGTGAACTCCGCCAGGGTTCACCTGGCTGTGCTTTATTTTGTGCAAACTTCGGCCTAAAGGAAATCTGGTGAACCCCGCTTTGGTTCACCCGGCCGTGAAGCTCTCTGTGAGGTTCTGCTGGTCTGGCGAAGAAACTGGGGGTTCACCTGGCCGTATTTTTCAGGCTAACTCCGTTTTGGCCCAAATTTGACGTGTAGCTTCGTCTTTGTATAAGAAATCGTCCTATTGCCTCGAAATCTTCAAAATATGTCGAAAAAAGGTTGATTTTACCCGAAATTCCACAAAAGCACCAAAATGTGAAGATTCCGAAGCATTCAAGCAAATAAGCCTTAAAAGAGTATAAAAGTGTCAAAATAAGCCTAGATTTAAGATGAAATAGCTATGAATATTATTACTAAAATGCACGGCATCATGCAGCCAAGGGGGGCAGCTCCCTAGTTGGGGCTTCGTACGCGGACTATGGTTGAGTAACCTGGGTTTGGACTTTTCACTCTAGAATCTCAAAGTGATCCATCAGATCCTTGAAACCAGCCATGAGTTGCTAGAACGAGGTCTCCATAGTATTATGTCGCGCAACTAGCGCGGTAGTCGACTCTATTTGGGTCCTAGTCCCTTCTGAGGGATGGATAGACTCTTGAGAACCAGGGAATTGGGAAGACATAACTTGTGACCTTGAAATCACCATACACTAACAAGGGATGACTCACAAAATCCAGGATGCTAAAAGTGTGCAAAAATATGCAGATGCAATGGAGTTGGACCATGCGAACAATAGGAATTGAATGCTCAACTCCTCTGATACCAGAATTGACGCAGCTACTGTAGGAGGGTTGGTCCTTAGTTCCATACTCTAGGGTGTTTAGATGATGCTCGAAAAGCATGAGAGGACCTTGAGATGAGGAAAGCGAAAACGCACAAAAAGTGCAGTAAAACACGAGGAAAGCGATGGCGAATACGTTTCGGGGCAACACAAATGCGAGAGGAATAAACAACACCCAAATCTACAAAATTGAACTCACTAACCTCTTAGTGAGCAACTATAAGCGCAGCATGTGTCTTTGGGGACAGCGGCTTCACAGGGCTCGGCTAGCCAAGATGCAAACATAGTGACATACAGATGCTCGTGGGGGTGAAGGAAGATGCAAACACAGTGGAAAGAATTTAGTGAATTTACAAAATAGGCTAAACAGAACCACCGGAGGTGGTAGGATTTACTTATTGCAAGCAAGAAGGAATACATGCGAGGAGTCGAGGCCGGGCCAAGGATCAGACACCTTGACGGAGCTTGATCGTCGCTATAACTTTAGTGTTGAGGCACCAACCACTACTCCTTTAGTGCACACACTATGAGTACTCTTTCACTACAAGGGAACTAAGGAAGATGCAAACCCAGCCCTCTCTTTTATAGAACAAGAGGAGGGGAACAAGACAAGGGTAGCATCTCACCAACTACCTACTCTAACCATCAAAAAGTAGTCAACCTGCTACATAAGTCAAAAGGAAATAAAATCCTACCAACTACCAACTTCAACTAAAGCTCCTATGCATGCCTTTGATTCCTGTGGTGTATGTCAGCCGACCATCAAACTAACTCGGAACAAGCCGCGACAATGCAGCAAAATTTTGAATTTGTGCACTGGTTTATTATGGTGGAGGCTAGCTCTTGGGCCATGTTGTTCAGATGGTTGTGGTATCCTCTTGGGCCAGACCGTCAGTTGGCCGAGTTGGGAGGCCCATGGGCTAGAGAATCTCAGTATGAACCAAGAGTGGGTTGATGACTCTAATATATCGGTCCGGTGGTTGACTTGAGCATTGAGATCGCTGGATCATCACCTTGTTGGGCTCTTCTAGGTCCCCTTGAGGTAGATAAACATGGTATGGAGGGTGATGTACATCGAAACGGGGCCTCCCGAGCAATTCTGCATCTTCAGGAGTGTTCATGGCCTAGCCGTGATGGCATTCATGACCGTGATCTGATGGTTCGAGGGTCACCGAGGCCTTCACAGCTGGGCCATGATCATGTTCACGGTCGTGATTGTGACCGTGATTGGAATCATGCCCATACTCTACTTCGTGTCTGGAATCACTAATTTTTAGTGAGGTGTTCATGACCTGGCCATGACAGTGTTCACGGCTATGACCGCGTTCACATCCAGAATCACCGATTTTCCTGATTTTTGCTGATGAGATCACGGCTTACCTGTGATCATGTTCATGGCTGTGATCTTGCATGCTGGAATCTGCCGCAGCATTCACGGCCTGGCCGTGATGGGGTTCACAGTTATGTTTTTGTCCACAGCTGGAACTCACATTTTTCACCATGGCCATCATGGCCATGATGGTCTTCATAGCCTGCTCGTGATCAGCTCGTAGAAAATTTTGGGGGGGGGAGTTTTTTCATCCAGATCTTTCCCCTCTTTAGTGCTGGCTTCTCCTACATCACCCAGGGGGATTGACAGAGACATCAATGAAGATATGTGCACCTAGGTACCTCTAGAAGACACATGGGAAGACTACCTTGGACCCAAAGAAGCTACCCCAAAATTTCTAGGTGATTAGGAGTCCAACATAGCGTTCACCACCCAGGCCATGAAGACAATCACACCCATGATTGCCTCGGCACAGGAAGGCACGGTCGTGCCCTGACGCACGGCCCAAGTAGTGCAAAGAGCATCAAAAAATCAATCGCTAGGCGTGGAAGCTGTCATGGCCATGACGGGGATCACAGCCCCGCCCATGATCGTTTCATCAAAAATTGGAGGATCGACAGCGGAACAAAGCACGACCATGAAGGATTTAACAGACACACCGATGACAACCTCGGTCTAGATCGGCACCACTATTCACGCCCTTGACCCGGTGCACGGCCGGGCTGTGAAGTTCTATGTTCGGAACGTGGCCCTAATCACGCTCGTGAAGGAGATCATAGCCCCAACCGTGACATCTTGGGCCAAGTTCGCATAACCCATTCACACCCGTGAATGCATGCATGGCCAGGCCGTGAACAGCCCAAAAATTCAAATGGGGACCATTCTTCATGACATTCGATGCTCTCAACAGTCTCGCATCCCCCCCCCCGACCATTTTGTGGGGATAGTAAGCCCTTTCGCTGCCTCAACAGAGCCACTGCACCCCCATCAACTTGCCCAGTTTCCCTACAGGGCACCCTCAAGATGCCACAATAGATCGGTACAATAACAGAGTGCTCAACACCACCCAAGAGTCAGCCAATATCGTGCAGAACCAACCTACAGTTAGTCGGTTCTATTGCCTCGTGGTGGCTTGCTCAGAAATGGTGTGACAACGACTGCCCACCAACGGCTCTATCAATGGCCACGAAGGCCCCTCCATGCCCTAGCTTCATGGTAGTCTCATTGCTTTAGTTTGTAGGGGACTACTTTATGATAGTTAGGATGTTATTCCCTGCATCTTGTGCTTTTGTGTGTGTGTAAGAGGATAGTTAGCATCTCTAACAGCCCTCCGATCATGCTTTCCTTATGAACCTCTCCCTCTTGATCTATAAAAGAGGGAGGAGGGGCTAGTGCTTTCCTTACGGCCTATTTACTAGCAGAGACTGGAAAAAATGATAGATGGGAAAGAGGGAGGAAGGGATAAGAGGGAGGATGGGAAAATACCATCACGTGATTTTCATGAGTTGTCTCCGCAAGTTGTCATCATCCCCCGCTTGCTCGGTGATTTGCAGCGAGTCATCGTCCCCTTGCAGATCGGTGAGCTGTTTCCGTGAGGTCATCGTCCCTCGCTTGCTCGGTGCCCTATTTGCAGCGATGTCGCCATCCTTCACGAGCTTGGCTAGTGATGACACCAAAATATATAATATATTTTCTATCATTTTATATATCTTTTCATGCTAAATTGAAGATCTTTTGCTTATTTTTATGCTAAGTTTATCAAATATTGCAAAATCTACTTCTATTTTGGTTTTTCAAGATTTTCAGGTAAAAAGGCACTATTTTGAGGCATTTTCAAGCGAAATCAAAGACATAGAATAGTTACCATCATCGAGAGGAGATCACCAGAGAAATTTCATGCAAAATAGAGCAACATACCAAAATACAGTAGTGCCGTATTCTATATTACGGTACCGTATTTCTGTACGATATCGTAATATCGAAACACTGTCGTAAATTGGTGGAATTTCTGACCAGAAGGTTTAATGAAAAATACGGCACGACCGTAAGAAATTACATGGGCCGTATTTTGAAGCGCATTCAGAACAGAGAAAATTACTGAAATTATGGCACTGCCGTAAACTTTGACACGGGCCGTATTTTCCAGACGATTTCGACCAGAGAGTTCAGTCGAAATTACGGCAATTCTGTAAACCATTTTATGGTGCTGTATTTTGCAAACAACATCAGATCAGAGAACGCGAGCGATTTTACGGCACTGCCGTGAAATATTACACTGCCGTATTTCTGCTTTTGAACGCGACTTCGTGGTCAATTTTGAAGCCCGATTTTTGCGGAGGAGATTGCGGATGATCCAAGGCCTTAAACTCATAACTGTAAAAAGGAAAAAGGAGCTTTCGATGAGAGGATCACGAAGACACCGAAAGCCCCAATTTTCATCATTTGTATAGGGAGAAATCGAGTTACACGCCACTGCCTAGGGTTCCACTGCCGCGACGAATCCAGAGCATCTCTGGTTGTGAAATTCATACTGAAGCTTCGCCTGGAGGAGGAGACAACGTACCTGAAGTTTCAGAACGAAAGGAGATCAATTGGAGGAGAAATCAAAGAAAAAGGAGGCGTCGCTACTATTCATTGCCCTCCTTTCCAAATTACGGCTGTGTTTAATTTCACAGCTGTGGTATATTTTCCTAAAACTCCTTTTTCTTTGATTTTTGATCTTTTGAAACAATGGAATATTATATTTTCTTCACCATGCTAGCTTAAACACTCTTTGGGACATGGGGGGAGTAATTCCCTTTGATTTTCTTAATGACTAGATACTTTTTGCTTTCATCATGATTATTCTACTTTGATAATTTTACCTATGTGATTATTGCTCTATGATTCTCCTTAGTTTACTTTTTGTCATCATGATCTAGAGTTTTTACAATAAGGACCGAAAAGTGATTTGCTTGAGAACTTGGAACCCTAAAATTGATTAATATGAACTCACCGTAAGAAATTAGGTTAAGTACTTATTTCTTTATTTTAGTAGTTTAAATTGCCATGATGATAATTATGAACCAAGGATTGAGTTATTGTGTCAAACGTGGAGATCTTGCATGAAAGTGAGGATCGGAACGTTGGAGAACCATAGGTAGAACTTGTGTTGAGACTCGGATGAACGAAAGTGATCCTCGAGTTCTTTGTTTGATGATTTACCTATCATTAGCTTGGGATAAATCTTGCGTGAAAGCGAGGATTGGTCTTTGCATGGTTATCTACACAAAAGTGAGTTAATCTCGTTACAAAGTAAAATATGCCTTTATCATAATAGAATTTGATTGATGAATATCCTTATATATCTAGTCATGAAAATTAAAGTGATTGAACCCCTAGTCCCAGTTTCTCTTTGATAATATTTTCCCATGTGTTTTCGATCTTTACTTTGCTTTTATTCGATTGCCTAGATAGGAAGAAATCAATTATTTGGTACTTGACAACATAGGTCTCTGTGGGTTCGATATCTTTCTGTATTACTTCGAGTATCCGTGCACTTGTGGAGATAACAACAAGTGTGGTAACTCAACAAGTTTTTGGAGCGTATCAGGGGGGTGACAAGTCCCTGTGCACCATACAAATAAGTTTTGGCTACGACTTCATAAATAAGTTTTGTTTACCTACTTGTTGGGATACAACAGCTAGCCGTCCACACGAGGTCATCGTCCCTCGTGAGTTTGGTGAGCCGTACTGTGCGAGGTCTCCATCCCTACGAGCGTGAGCAAAGGTAGGGCACGAGGTCTCTGTCTCCGGGTGTGTCCATGAGCTAGGCGAGGATGTCCACTCCAAGCGTCGACGTCAAGCTGGGCGAGCAGGGTGAGGACAGCTCCAACGGTAGTTGTGAGGACGTTTACTCTGAGCGTCAAGCATCGAGCTGTGGGAGCTAGGTGAGGATGTGATGACACCAAAATATATAGTATATTTTGTATCATTTTATGTATCTTTTCATGCTAAATTGAGGATCTTTTTGCTTATTTTTATGCTGAATTCATCAAATATTGCAAAGTCTACTTCTATTTTGGTTTTTCATGGTTTTCAGGTAAAAAGGCACTATTTCAAGGCTTTTTCAAGCAAAATCCAACACATAAAAGAGTTACCATCATCAAGAGGAAGTCACCCAAGAAATTTCATGCAAAACAGAGCAACTTTGCAAAATACGGCAGTGTCGTAACCTATATTACGGTACCGTATTTTTCGTGGCTACCGTAAAATCAAGAACACGGCCGTATTTTGGTGATTTTCCGAACAGAAGACTTTGTCGAAAATACGGCACTACCGTAAGGTTTTACACGGCCGTATTTTGGAGCGCTTTCGGAATAGAGACCTATGCCGAAATTATGACACTGGCATAAACCATATTTCGGTGCCGTATTTCCCATCGTTTCCAGAACATAACACTCAAGCTATTTTACAGCAGTGCCGTGAACTATTACACGGCCTTAATTCCCAATCAAAAACGAGATTTTTACGCGTTTGAATCTTATGCAGGCCATAACTTTTTATCCAGAACTCCAAATCGAAATCCGAAAGTGGTGGTGCACTCGTCTTTAAGAGGAGAAGACGCTCGAAGTGGAAGGATGAATTTTTATCCAGTATCGAGAGACCAAGCAACAGAGTGGAAGCTAGGGTTTGGCCTCACACCGAGAGGCATAGAGGACACCTCAAGCCGTGATTTTCACATAGAAGCTTTGCCTAGAGGAGAGGAAGACACCACAGAAGTTTTAGAGCATTTGAAGTCCGATCGGAGGAGAAATCAACGAAACAGCGGTGACAACGCTGTTCATCGAAGCAAATTACGGCTGTAAAGGATTTTACAGCCATGTTGTAACGTTGTTTCTCCTTTCTTTTTATTTTTTGATCACTCTAAAACTATGATTTATTGTATCTCCTCCTTCATGCAAGCTTAATACTATTTTGGGACATGGGGTGTAATCCCCTTGATTCTTAATGATTAAATAACTCTTCTATTTTCGTCATGATAATTTTTGCTATGATAATTTTACTTTTGTGATGGATTGTTCTTAGACTCTCTATAGATCTATGTTATTAATCATGTTTTTAGAGTTTTCGCTATTGACTGAAAGGTAATTGCTTGAGAACTTGGAACCCTAGAATTGCATGTTAGGATCCCTTCCTTAGGTTAGATCTAATTTGATCTGTTCTAGTAGATTAATTGCCATGATAGTAATATGAATCTATGGATCGAGTCTATTTATCAAACGTGGAGATCCTGCATGAAAGTGAGGATCGGAACGTTGGAGATCCATGAGTAAAACTAGTGTTGAGGCTCGGATGCACGAAAGTGATCCTTGAGATTCCACTAGAGATTATCAACCTAGAATTCGGATGCATGAAAGTGATCTTGAGTTCTTTGATTGATGATTTACTTATCTTTAGCATTAGGACAGATCTTGCGTGAAAGCGAGGATTGGTCCCTGCATGATTGTTTGCACGAAAGTGAGATAATCCCTTTATGAAGTAAATTAGGTCTTTATCGTAGCAAGATTTGATTGACGAACCTTTTTTTATATCTTTTCATTGAAATTAAGGTGGATGAAACCCTAGTCCCATGTTTATCTCTCTGATTATCTCCTTAGCATATTCTCTGCATAGTTTACTTTCATCATATTTGGTTTGCTTAGATAGCGAGAAAACAATTATTTGGTAATTAACAATAAGGTCTCTATGGATCAATATTTTTATTACTTCGATAATTCCGTGCACTTGCGGAATCCTATCAAGTTTTTGGCGCCGTTGCCGGGGACCTTAGTTTTGTTAATATCAAAATAGTTGTTAGTATTGCTAGACTAAGTTTTATTTGTTTTAGATTTAACTTTGTTTTTTGTTTTTGCAGGTTTTGGATTTTAACAAGTTGTGACAGAGCTTGTATTTCTGAAATTTGTGAATTTGCTTGTGTCTTAGATTTTCTATTTTTTCCTATATTCTGAAAAAAAATTGATTGATTGGTATTGGATTATCTTTCTTACCGTGATAGATAAATATGTCTTTTCATCACAATTCATGGGCATCTCAAAGAAGTAAGGTATACATGCCTCAAGGTGAGCATAAAGATTATTCACAGATGACTCTTGGAGAAATATGGAATTTACACAATATCCCTCTTATTTATTGTAATATTTGTAAGTCTTCTGATCATTATACTTGTGATTGCAAATTTAAGATGCCTCAAAATTCTAATTCTTCATGTTATCAAGATGATTCATGGTGCACTGCTGTAGATGAGATAGATTATTTGGTTCATAAATTAAACACTTCTAATAAGCACCCTGTTATGAAATCTTGTTCTTCTAATAGCTATGTTATTTGTGGATATCCTGATCATTGTTCCTCTGATTGCCCATTTTTAAATCCCAATTTATCATGGCAAGAAAGAGATCAATTGTATTCTAGATGGGAAAACCGAACTTCTTTATATGATTATTGCTCTGATCATGTTTCTGAACCACAATTTGAATTTGATACTGAGAAACTTGAACTAGAAAAATCCCCCTGTGATTATGATTGTTTTGAGATTGAACCTTATGTGAAGTTTAATGAATCTCACTCTGTTGTTGATAATTTTGACATCAATTTATTTGATAGTCTATTTGAGGAAAAGATTGAGAAAATTGAAATTGAAAAACCTTCTTTTGATGATAATTCTGATTTTGATGAAAACTTATTTATGGTTAAAACTGATGAGCATGATGAAGGTTCAAAAATTATAGATATTGATGAACCCCACTGTGATTTTGGTGATATTGATGAAATTTATGATAAAACTCCTAAGGTTAACTCTGATCCTATTGTAAACATTGATAAATCTTATTTCTCATATGATTCTGATTTTGACTCTTCTGATGATGAATTATTTGTGGGGAGGCATGAGGAAATTGATTTTGTAGAGTCTCATCTTGATTTTGATGATAATTTTGAAATTGACAAATTATTTGATGATGTGCATGAGGAACTTGATAAGGATTTGACTGTTGCAAAAATTGATGAATCTCACCATGATGAAACTTTGCCCATATCTATTATTGACTCTTGTGATTTATTTGAAAATTTGTGCTTTATTGATGAATCTGATGTAGAATGGAAAGACTATTATTATGATGATCCAATGCTAAATTATTTTGATCAAAGTCCTTTTCTCATTGCCATTGAAAACATAAATTTAAAGAAGGGACTTATGATTTTACTTTTTGATAAACATAGGAAGATAATAAAGATTACTTTGACTGGATTTGAAAATTTTAATTTCTGCATACTTGAGAAAGCCACATTAATCATGATTTGTCTTGAATTCTGGATATTTGGATTAGTGGCTAAAATTTTTGGAAAAAGAAAATGCAGAAAATTACATGCTTTATACTTTGGAACTGATTCACCTGCTTCACCATGAGATTTGATTTTTGGTCAAGCTATGGACCTAAAATTAGCGCTTCTTGGGAGGCAACCCAAGCACTTTTGTCTTAGTTTGGTTTCTTTTATTTTAGTTTATTTTTAGAATTAATTTTTCTTTTTATTTTGCAGGGAAAACAAATTTTTGCAGAAAATACGGCACTGCCGTAATCTATTTTATGCCCGTAATCTGTGTTGATTTCTTTTCTGAGAGTATTTGGTATATTACGGTGTTACCGTATTTCTTTTACGGTACCGTATTTTCTGACCCTTTTTTTTACTTCACGTGCTGTAATTTTGACTGCTTTTGATCCGAAAATTTTTAATTTTTACGGCAGTACCGTAAACAATTCCATGGTACCGTATCTCCTGCATATTTCCTAACCCGAGACTTTTGTGTAAATTACGGTATGGCCGTAAGACATTTTACGGTACCGTATTTTAACTCTGTTTTCTACTTTCTGTCTTGGTGTTTTCTCGCTGCGATTTTAAGAAATTGGGTTGCAAAAATTTTTGATTTTTGGCATGACATGGAAGCACTCATCTTTTTCTATTATCTGGATATTTTTTCAGAATTTTAAAGTCCATGGATCGTCCTAGGACACATAGCAACTTTTTGAATTTTATTAACTTTTGTGCAGTTTATGCAGTTTTTAATCTGAGTAACCTTCTTTCTGCTGATGCCCTAAATTTCTGATAGATTTTGATCCTTTGATTTTCACACGTCTGAAAATAATATCTCTTATTCTATTATGTGGTTCTGTCCATTTTCTATTTGAATCATTAAATCTTATTTTTGGGTAGGGTTACTTTTCATAAAAAATTCAAAAACTGCACTATTTGCTTGCAACTTGTTATTGTTTCTTTTGACTCCAGATTTACAGCACCTCTAGCTACCACTGCATCTGCCTCTGACATCATTGTTTTCAGCCATCGACACTGGATTATACCACCTGCAGATTCTTATTTCTTCTACTGCCTCTTATTCCATGATTTTATTTATTTTTGCAGCATGATCTTCATTACTAACTCTGATTTTTTTTACATGTGCAGTATTATCTTCCATAGCCCGACGATCTCACCTCTAGGACTGTGATCTCTAGCAGGCCACTAGAGATTACTCACTCTACTATCGGCACCACCACCATCATTGCTAGTAGCTTTTCAGCCAGCCGCTGTTCCACTTCTGCTTCTTGCCTGCATCTACTGCTTCACCAGCACACTTTTGGGATTACTGATGATATTTATTATTATTATTTTTAAGACTGTTTTTTATCTGAGCCTTATGTGAGCCTTATGTACCTTAAATTTTGCAGAAAATTTTCAAAAGGCATATCTTTGGACCCAGCTGCATTGGCCTGACAATGATTGAGCATGATCTATATAGTTTTGTGAGTATCACTTGCACTCTCTTATTAATAACTATTTCATATAGTGCATCTTTGACTTTATCATATTTATGCTACTTATTGGTTTTCTCTTGAAAAATGATTTTATGGATATATGAAACTCATTGTTTTGAAGATGATATTATTCAAACGTGTTGATAAATTTGATGAAAGCATATAATCCACTTTCTACTATATGATGGCATGATTTATTGATAAAATTTCTATTGATAAAATATCTTCCTTGATGATGTGAGTATTTATACTTGTGATTAGAGAAAAACCCTATCATGTTAGATTTATTTCTTCAATGCATATCTATTTTTGAAATTTGACATTGGTTGATGCATGAAATTTTGGGTAGATGTGTTATTTGAAGAATAAGATCTAAAGGTGAAACTACTTCTTTAAATGAAATGAGCATATGAGTATGATTTGTGAAATGATATCAATTGATCAACCTAGTAGATATTTAGTCTATTTTGCTATTTGTTGAGAAATAAAAATCCAAGATCCATAAAAATAGTGAGAGACTACCCTACTTGGCACTATGTAAAATTGATAGTGGTACCTAAGACATGGGTTGAAGTCTGTAAAAAAATAATGAGAGATAAAAAGAATAAGACTCCTCTACTTGGCACTATGCAAAATTGATAGTGGTACCGAAGATAAGAGTTGAAGTCAAAAATAAAAAGTGTGTATCTAAGTGGGTACATACCATCTTCACAAAAACAAACAAAATATATAAAAAAAAGGGAAAAAAAGTCATGTGTGGAAAAAGATCTTGGAAACCTAATTCCTGTAAACAAAAGCATGATAGATTTGAACTGAAAACTGGGTGAAATCATGAGATTGAAAATTCTATTTATTATACAAGTTGCAAAGTTTTATTTGATTGAATTATGGAACTAGAGGGTTGAGTTCTAAGGATGATATGTTTATTTGAAGTTTTGTAAATCAATTGGTGGAATTTTTCATTGATAGGTTGTATTTTAGAAATTTATTGAGCATGAAAAGGTTTATCTCTTAATCAAGTTTTGATTTTTGCTTGAGGACAAGCTGAAAGTTCCATTAAAGGGGGCGAAACCCTAATAGGCGCATATCAGAGGTTTTGCATTGAGCGGAAGCTAGGGTTTCTAAAGGATCAATAGCATGTCAAATGATCAACTTGTAAATACTTGTATAGATCGAAAAGATTCATACCATTGCCCTTGCCTGGATGGCGACTTGGAAGCAGAGAGAACGAAATGGTTCTCCTCCAAAAACGTGCGCACACAAGATGAGAGTTGACTACTCCTTGTCGTTCCTTGTGCTAGCAAGGATCTCCAAGTTTCCTGATCGCGTCAAGGGAATTGAGATGACGTCTTTGCTTGGCCAAACTCTCTCCAAGGCGTGAAGACTCTCTACCCGAGAGAGGAGAGGCGACAAGAGGTGAAGAGGCAAGAATAGGGCGTGACCACTTCGAACGTGAGGCGTCCACGCTATTTTGGAAAACATAACTTCCAAAAATAGCAAGCCACTACTTCAACGCAAGATGCGTTTACCCCAATCGCAACTTTCTCCCTTGACTTGAACCATGCGCTCACACTAAGTGAACCGGTTCAATTTCATTTAGTTCAAAGACCAAATTAAACCAAGCATTGGTCTAGATCAAATTAAACCATAAGGCTCAAGTTCTAACCATTCATCTCTTGATGCTCTTGATCTCACCGATCTAGCATCAATTCTCTCGATCGAAGCTTACCAATCCCAAGCTCTAATCAATCAAACATGATCAGACCAGATCTCACTTACAATCAGAGTTTAAATCCCTTTAAACTGAACCAAAACAATTCAGTCCACACGATCTGACTTAAGTAAGCCATATCATCAAATTGTGCGACCCTAAGGGTTTCCTTTAAATGTCGGTAACGATAACTTACGTTATCACGATCAGTGAGGGGTATCCAGCAACACATCACTGTCTCCCGATATAAAGGAAAGAGTCTTCCAAGACTACACCCAAACCACAGCACAAGTGTGAACCCAAGTCACTTGACATATGTGTTTCCTTTGCCACTGGATGTTCTTATTGGACAAGCGTGTCAAGCCTGTAATTCCAATATGATGAGAGTGGTTAGATCAGATGAACATAGTCATCTGGGTATGGCCATACACTTTCTCAACCATCTCATCCAGGGGGCCCCAACAGAACATTACACTCCAAACAAGGAGACGGCAATCCTATATCTATCACTAGTGCTCTAACATGACTCATGCTCATTATCCAAGATAGTCTATAACCATTATGTTTCAAATGATATTGAACTACCTCAAAACAATGCCAATCATCATTTAGAAACACAAGTGATCTCAAGTCAGAGGAAATATGCCACTTGTTTGCATACAAGGATTATTCACATTGTGACAAGCAATCAAATATCCTAAGTAGGGTCTGTCCAGTACATCCAATGTACCCATGAGTCTACATCTTATTCCATGCTCGAAGCATCCTATAAGATTAGAACACATATTAGTCTCAATCATATCAAGGCTGTCTCATGTTCACCAAGATATCTCGACTAAGGACAATACTGCATGTCAGCCAAGCTAAACACCATTGAGACATTATTCAGAAGTATACATATTGTAGCAGATAATGTAACAACCTGAATAACAACTATTGCCTTTAAAAACATAGAGTTTATACATGATACTGATAACAACCCAAGGCCTCAAACATTAGCCTTAAGGGCATACCCCAACAATCTCCCACTTGCACTTAATCTAATGGTTGAGAAATCTCAAACCCATATTATTACAGTGCTTCTCATGCTTCTGCTGCGCCAGAGGCTTTGTAAGCGGGTCAGCTAGATTGTCATCTGTATGAACCTTGCAGATTTTGATCTCGCCACGATCAATGATCTCCCGGATCAAGTGAAACCTTCTCTGTATGTGCTTGGACTTCTGGTGCGACCGTGGTTCCTTTGCTTGTGCTATTGCTCCAGTGTTATCACAGAAGATAACCAAAGGATCTGCACTCGAAGGAACAACACCAAGTTCCTGAACGAACTTACGAATCCACACTGCCTCCTTGGATGCTTCCGAGGCTGCTACATACTCGGCTTCTGTTGTGGAATCAGCAACAATTGATTGTTTGAAACTTTTCCACACCACTGCTCCTCCATTCAAGCTAAAAACATAGCCTGATTGCGATCGGAAATCATCCTGGTCAGACTAGAACGAAGCGTCAGTATATCCTTCAATACTGAGTTCTTCCTGACCTCCATATATCAAGAACATATCTTTGGTCCTCCGAAGATATTTCAAAATGTTCTTGACCGCAATCCAGTGTGCCTTCCCTGGATTACTTTGGAATCGACTGGTCACGCTTAACCCGTAAGCGACGTCTGGGCGAGTACACAACATCGCATACATAATGGACCCAATAGCCGAAGCATAAGGCGTATTGTCCATTTCATCTTTCTCAGTCTGTGTTTGTGGACACTGACTCTTTGAAAGATTCAGACCATGTCTGACTGGAAGATACCCTCTTTTATAATTTTCTAAATGGAATCTCTCCAGGACTTTATCGATGTAAGTACTCTGGCACAGCCCGAGAAGCCTCTTAGATCTATCTCTGTAGATCTTCACACCTAATACATAGGCTGCTTCTCCTAAATCTTTCATCTGGAAATATTTTCGTAACCATGCCTTGACGGCATGCAGTTCAGGAATATCGTTTCCAATGATTAAGATATCATCGACGTAGAGGACTAGGAAAGTAATCACGCTCCCACTAAACCTCTTATATACACATGGGTCATCTTCATTCTTGATGAAACCAAATTCACAGATTGATTCATCAAAACGAATATTCCAGCTTCTTGATGCTTGTTTAAGTCCATAAATGGACTTCTTTAATTTGCATATTTTATGACGATCTGATGGATTGGTGAAACCTTCAGGTTGTGTCATATACACATCCTCTTCTAGTTTTCTATTAAGGAAAGCGGTCTTCACATCCATTTGCCAGATCTCATAATCATAATATGCTGCTATCGCAAGAATAATCCGAATAGACTTGAACATGGCTACAGGAGAGAAAGTTTCATCATAATCTATCCCGTAGATTTGTTTGAAACCTTTCGCAACTAGCCTGCCTTTATAGGTAACCACGTTACCATCCATGTCAATCTTCTTCTTGAAGATCCACTTACAGCCTATAGGGATTACTCTCGGAGGCGGATCAACCAAATCCCAGACTTGATTATCTGACATGGAGTCCATCTCGGCTCGCATAGCTTCAAGCCATCTCGCTGATTCCGGTCCACTGACCGCATCCGCATAAGTGAGGGGTTCATCATCAATGATGTAGACTCCGTCATAGCGCTCAGGCTGTCGACGGATCCTTCCCGATCTACGCGGTTCCCGTGATATCTGAGCCTCAGGTTGTTCAGTAACCTGATCTACTGTCTTAGGCTCATCCAACTGTGCTTGACTACTTTGTCCTTCTTCTGGATTCTCATCCAGCTTTATTTCTCTCCCACTAGCCTCTTGAAGAAGAAATTCCTTCTCAAGAAAAATAGCCGTCCGAGCAACAAATACTTTGTTCTCTTTGGGATCGTAGAAATAATAACCCTTAGTTTCTTTAGGGTAACCGACAAAGATACATTTCTCATATCTGCTCTCTAGTTTCCCAGAGGCGAGCTTTTTGACATAAGCCTCGCAACCCCAGATCTTAATAAATGTCAAGCTCGGCTGTTTCCCATACCATAACTCATATGGAGTCTTTGAAACGGCCTTGGATGGCACTTGGTTTAGTACCTTTGCAGCTGTTTCCAGTGCAAATCCCCAAAAGGAGTAAGGTAGAGTAGCCTGACTCATCATAGAACGAACCATATCCAGTAAGGTTCTATTTCTCCTCTCGGACACACCATTCCATTGCGGTGTTCCTGGCGGAGTGAGCTGTGAGATAATCCCACACTCCTTCAGATAGTCAGTAAACTCATGACTCAAGTATTCTCCACCTCGATCTGAACGAAGTGCCTTGATATTTTGGCCGAGCTGATTCTGTACTTCATTTTTGAACTCTTTGAACTTGTCAAATGATTCATTCTTATGTCTCATAAGATAGACATAGCCATATCTACTAAAATCATCAGTAAAGGTAATGAAGTATGAATAGCCACCTCTGGCATGTTTACTAAATGGCCCACACACATCACTGTGAATGAGGTCAAGTAAACCTGAAGCCCTTTGACCTTTATTAGAAAAAGGAGACTTCGTCATTTTACCCATTAAACAAACTTTGCATGTATCCAGCTCCTCATAGGAGAATGATCCCAGCAGTCCATGGTCATGCAACCGCTTAATGCGCTTCTTGTTAATATGGCCTAAACGACTATGCCATAACAAGGTGCTGTCATCAGCATACTTGGCTTTCTTAATATCAATCTGCTGTATAGAACATTCCATGTCCAACATGAATAACCCATTGTTAATTGACCCGGTAGCATAAACAATATTATCAAAAGAAATATAACACTTTGAAATTTTGCATTCAAAGGAAAACCCTTTCCTGACAAGAGCAGGAATAGAGATAATATTCTTAGTTATGCTCGGTACAAAATAACAATTGTCCAGTTCTAATACAAAACCAGATGGTAAAGAGATATGATATTCTCCTACAGCAACAGCAGCAACCCGTGCCCCGTTTCCTACTCGTAGGTCCACCTCATGCTGTCCCACCTGTCTTCTTCTCTTGAGTTCCTGTACATTTGAACAAATGTGAACTCCACATGCAGTGTCCAACACCCATGATATAGAAGAAGAAACCATGACCTCAGTCACGAAAATACCTGAGCCAGAAGTGAAAAGCTTGCTTCCCTTCTTGTCTCCTTGGAGCGCTTTACAGTCCTTTTTCCAGTGACCCAGCTGGCCACAATGGAAACATCTGTATTCCTTTGACCGCTTTATCTTTTGCTTTAGAGCCTTGTTGTAGCTCTTGATAGGGGCTTTGCCCTTCTTCCCCTTCTTCTTGTTCCTAGAAGGAACCATTAGGACAGAGGATGAAGGCTTTCCCTTCTCAAGAGTCTGCTCTGTAGTAAGGAGCATGTTCAGTAACTCCGCCGGCGTACAGTCGATCTTGTTCATATTAAAATTAATAATGAATGGATCGAAAGAGGCCGGGAGAGACTGCAGGATGATGTCTACAACAAGCTCCTGATTGATGGTGTGTCCCAGTTTCTCTAGAGCCTCTTTGTACCCAATCATCTTGAGTACGTGAGCTCCCACTGGACTCCCTTCAGTCAGTTTGCTCTGAAAGAAAAGTTTCATCAAGTTATAGCGTTCAGTCCTTGCCTGTGCAGCATACAGCATCTTGAGGTTTGCTATAATTTCTATAGCAGATAAATCCTCATGCTGACGCTGCAGCTGTGGCGTCATAGACGCTAGCATAAGGCAAGCGACATCAATGCTATCATTGACATGCTTCTCATAAGCTTCCCGAACCGCCCTTGCGGCGTTCGCAGCGGGTTGAGGCGGTATAGCCGTCTCGAGGACATACAGCTTCCTCTCAGCCTTAAGAACAATCTTAAGGTGTCCGTACCAGTTTGAGAAGTTTGGCCCAGCAAACTTCTCCCTTTCCAGTAGGGATCGCACATTGAAATTTGTGGTGTTCGTTGCTGCAGGAATCTACAACAATGCAAGAACAGCAAGGTCAGTATCAATGTTAGAATCAATTCAGGACATAAGAATGATTCTTTTCTCACTATTTTATCTGGCTGAAAAATCCAGCAAAACAGCCCGAAAGAGTAAAACTCTTTTAGTGAGATGGGATCTAGATTTCATACTTGGTCTCCGCGTCCCGCTCAGGCGAGATAAGATACACAGAGAGTACAAGCACTAATCTCTAGTAGGCAATCCCTGCCAATCGCCAACCCGTGCGATTCCCCTTCATCTGGGCAATCCAGCAGACTGTGCCAACTGAGTTGGTACAACACAGTCTCTGATCCCACACATGGCTGCCTCCATATAGCTACCATATGCTCAATATGTAGCCTACATGGTCAAGCTGACCCGACCTACTCCCTGGACCACCATGTGCTATGCTGAGCAACGAGAAGCGATAAATCCCTTCTCTGTAACACGCAGGTGTAATCACACACCGTCTGAAGATAGATGGGCGTGCCCACTGAGTGGGTACAACACGGCCCCAACGATAGTCAGAACAGTGAGGTTTCGTGTCAGAAGGCTTACGTGCTTGATATTTAACATTGGATTTTAACGGTCCTTTTATCTTCTTACTATCATGCAAATCCTATGGTGATAGCAGAAGAATAGATCATGCAGTTACTAAATTACTTAAACAGTAAATTAAAAGCATGATGATCTTATGTGGTAAAAGCCCATTAAGCCTAAGTAAGACCTTAATTAACTTAAGTCTTCACTTGAGCTCTTCATGGGTCTTTAGCATTTCATCTGGCCCAACCCGGGCCCAAGCGCCCACTACAGCTCAGATGCGCCCACCAGGTAAAATGCGCCTGTCCTAGAGTCGAACCCTAGACCTCCCACTGGTGAAGCCACTTGCTGTATGCGCTTCTGCCATGTGTGCTCTGTGCTCATGTCTGATTAAATTACATTTTAATCTATCTAGACATGATTGACTCGCAGGTCAATTACACTTTATAAATTAATTAAAATGTGATGCGCAGATCACAATAAATAATTTACAAATAACAATCCAGGCACGCAGGCCCCAGCACAGCACACATAAAATTTGGGCAGCCCACATAAGATGAAATAAACACTCATCATGTTATACAAACATCAAGTGATCCAATCAAGAAAATAAAATTTTCGAAAATCCCATTGGCTTCATTTTATTTCCTTATGTGCCCTACTACCTTACAACGGTCCATTAATAGGGATCCACTCATCAGACCTAGTCAGACCCCCTGCCCTTGCATGCACCAAGTCATAACCGACTTGAGTCGACCTCATGGTCAACAATGCATGCGTTAAGGGCTGAACGTCCCTCATGAGTTCTGGCAAGCGGGTGTGACCCCGGGCCTTAATCATGAGCGCTCACTGGTTGTCTCAATCAGACATCGCTACACGCCTTTCTGCAGTCGACCAATAGCCACCACATGCTTGCGCATAGGTGCCATCTGGTCGACCCATCTAGGCTGTCAGATGGTCTGATCAGACTGTTGGGTCTAGACTGGACGATGACTTCAACCCTAATAACCCGTCTAAGATTTTAAAGCAGGCGCTTAGATCTAATGAGGGGCGCGCAAGTAATTACGTTTTGAGAAAAAACTACAACAAGCGCCAACATAGATACATGCGCCAACATACATCTATTTTCGAAAATAAGCATGTAGTTTCGCATGAAGATAACCATTAGATCTATTCATACAAACATGAATCACACATGTAAAGCAATCATATGAACATACCAGAACCTATAGCTCTGATACCAATTGAAAGTTCCATTAAAGGGGGCGAAACCCTAATAGGCGCATATCAGAGGTTTTGCATTGAGCGGAAGCTAGGGTTTCTAAAGGATCAATAGCATGTCAAATGATCAACTTGTAAATACTTGTATAGATCGAAAAGATTCATACCATTGCCCTTGCCTGGATGGCGACTTGGAAGCAGAGAGAACGAAATGGTTCTCCTCCAAAAACGTGCGCACACAAGATGAGAGTTGACTACTCCTTGTCGTTCCTTGTGCTAGCAAGGATCTCCAAGTTTCCTGATCGCGTCAAGGGAATTGAGATGACGTCTTTGCTTGGCCAAACTCTCTCCAAGGTGTGAAGACTCTCTACCCGAGAGAGGAGAGGCGACAAGAGGTGAAGAGGCGAGAATAGGGCGTGACCACTTCGAACGTGAGGCGTCCACGCTATTTTAGAAAACATAACTTCCAAAAATAGCAAGCCACTACTTCAACGCAAGATGCGTTTACCCCAATCGCAACTTTCTCCCTTGACTTGAACCATGCGCTCACACTAAGTGAACCGGTTCAATTTCATTTAGTTCAAAGACCAAATTAAACCAAGCATTGGTCTAGATCAAATTAAACCATAAGGCTCAAGATCTAACCATTCATCTCTTGATGCTCTTGATCTCACCGATCTAGCATCAATTCTCTCGATCGAAGCTTACCAATCTCAAGCTCTAATCAATCAAACATGATCAGACCAGATCTCACTTACAATCAGAGTTTAAATCCCTTTAAACTGAACCAAAACAATTCAGTCCACACGATCTGACTTAAGTAAGCCATATCATCAAATTGTGCGACCCTAAGGGTTTCCTTTAAATGTCGGTAACGATAACTTACGTTATCACGATCAGTGAGGGGTATCTAGCAACACATCACTGTCTCCCGATATAAAGGAAAGAGTCTTCCAAGACTACACCCAAACCACAGCACAAGTGTGAACCCAAGTCACTTGACATATGTGTTTCCTTTGCCATTGGATGTTCTTATTGGACAAGCGTGTCAAGCCTGTAATTCCAATATGATGAGAGTGGTTAGATCAGATGAACATAGTCATCTGGGTATGGCCATACACTTTCTCAACCATCTCATCCAGGGGGCCCCAATAGAACATCACACTCCAAACAAGGAGACGGCAATCCTATATCTATCACTAGTGCCCTAACATGACTCATGCTCATTATCCAAGATAGTCTATAACCATTATGTTTCAAATGATATTGAACTACCTCAAAACAATGCCAATCATCATTTAGAAACACAAGTGATCTCAAGTCAGAGGAAATATGCCACTTGTTTGCATACAAGGATTATTCACCTTGTGACAAGCAATCGAATATCCTAAGTAGGGTCTGTCCAGTACATCCAATGTACCCATGAGTCTACATCATATTCCATGCTCGAAGCATCCTATAAGATTAGAACACACTCAGAAAATCCGTTGGGCAAGCGGAAACAATTCACTGCATTATTCAAAAATCAAATAAAAATGGACCCACTTCACTTTTGGGGGGGTAAATCAATTTGACATTTGCACATTTAGATGCTACTACCGTATCTGTTATAATAGTAATTAGTGAAAAAAGAATATTCCATACTAGAAAGAGATCTTGGCGGAATTGCCACATATGAAATTGAGCACAAAGCGGAGCGAAAAGGGTTTTCCATGAGATGGGAAATGAAAACTATTAGCCCCATCTGTTCTCTTAAGCGTAAAGTAAAAAGTCAATATTATAAGACGACACAAGAAAAAGGGGGAATGATCAGAGATTTCTATATGAAAAATACGAATCGGAGTTTGAAGAAGGGGAATATTAGTCTCAATCATATCAAGGCTGTCTCATGTTCACCAAGATATCTCGACTAAGGACAATACTGCATGTCAGCCAAGCTAACACCATTGAGACATTATTCAGAAGTATACATATTGCAGCAGATAATGTAACAACCTGAATAACAACCATTGCCTTTAAAAACATAGAGTTTATACATGATACTGATAACAACCCAAGGCCTCAAACATTAGCCTTAAGGGCATACCCCAACACAAGCAAAGTTTGAGCCTTATGTATTTTGATGACACCAAAATATATAGTATATTTTGTATCATTCTATGTATCTTTTCATGCTAAATTAAGGATCTTTTTGCTTATTTTTATGCTGAATTCATCAAATATTATAAAGTCTACTTCTATTTTGGTTTTTCATGGTTTTCAGATAAAAAGGCACTATTTCAAGGCGTTTTCAAGCAAAATCCAACACATAAAAGAGTTACCATCATCAAGTGGAAGTCACCCAAGAAATTTCACGCAAAATGGAGCAACCTTGCAAAATACGGCAATGCCGTAACCTATATTACTATACCGTATTTTTCGTGGCTACCGTAAAATCAAGAACACAGCCGTATTTTGGTGATTTTTCAAACAGAAGACTATGTCGAAAATACGGCACTGCCGTAAGGTTTTACACGGCCGTATTTTGGAGCGCTTTCGGAGCAGAGACCTATGCCAAAATTACGGCACTGCCATAAACCATATTACGGTGCCGTATTTCCCATCGTTTCTAGGACATAACACTCAAGCTATTTTACGGCAGTGCCATGTGAAAGTCCCCTTAACAAAGGGGGCGAAACCCTAGATAGGCGCATATGGAGGTTTTCATGCAGCGGAAGGGGTTTCTAGGATCTTTTCATATTATATGATCAACTTATAAACGATTGCAAATAAGAATCAAGGAATCGATTCTCACCAAAGCCATTGCTTGGATGGCGTCTAGGAAGAAGAGACTCAAGCGCTTCTCCTCCAAATGGTGCGCACACAAATGATGTCGCCTACTCCCTTAGTGCTCCTTGTGCTAGCAAGGTTCTAAGGAGTTCTTGTCGAGTGAAAGGGATGAGAAGATTTTTCCTTCTTGGCTGAATCCTCACGAAGCTTCAAGGTGTCGCCACACACGAAAACGTCAAGAGGACTCTCGGGAAAGGCGAGAATAGAACTCACTTCTATTCGAACGTGAAGCGTGTCTCATGTGGAGATCATGGTTTCCAAAAATAGAAACCCACATACGCTTAAACGTTCACGCCAAGTGAACTAGTCGTTACACCCTCTCCCCTTGAACCATGCGCTCACTTGATGAGCTGGTTCATTTTGATTTGGTTTAAAAACCAATCAAGCCAAGCCTTTAGTCCAGATCAAATTAAACCCTAAGGTTCCAGATCTAACCGTTCATCTCTTGATGCACCCTGATCTCACCGATCTAGCATCCATTCTCTCGATCGAAGCTTACCGATCTCAAGTCCTAATCAATCAAACATGATCAGACCAGATCTCACTCACAATCAGAGATTAAATCCCTTTAAACTGAACCCTGACAATTCAGTCCACACGATCTGACTTAAGTAAGCCATATCATCAAATTGTGCGACCCTGAGGGTTTCCTTTAAATGTCGGTAACGATAACTTACGTTATCACGATCAGTGAGGGGTATCTAGCAACACATCACTGTCTCCCGATATAAAGGAAAGAGTCTTCCAAGACTACACCCAAACCACAGCACAAGTGTGAATCCACTTCACGAGGCATACATGATTCCTTTGCCACTAGATGTTCTTATTGGACAAGCATGTCAAGCCTGTAGCTCCAATATGATGAGCATGATTAGATCAGATGAACATAGTCACCTGGGTATGGCCATACACTTTCTCAATCATCTCATCCAGGGGGCCCCTTTAGAACATCACACTCCTTAAACAAGGAGACGGCAATCCTATATCTATCACTAGTGCCCTAACCTGACTCATGATCATTATCCAAGATAGTCTATAACCATTATGTTTCAAATGATATTGAACTACCTCAAAACAATGACAATCATCATTTAGAAACACAAGTGATCTCAAGTCAGAGGACATGTGCCACTTGTTGCAAACAAGGATTATTCACATTGTGACAAGCAATTGAATATCCTAGTAGGGTCTGTCCAGTACATCCAATGTACCCATGAGTCTACATCTTATTCCATGCTCGAAGCATCCTATAAGATTAGAACACATATTAGTCTCCATCATATCAAGGCTGTCTCATGTTCACCAAGATATCTCGACTAAGGACATAGAGCATGTCAGCCTAGCTGAACAGCATTGAGACATTATTCAGAAGTACACTTATTGCAGCAGACAATGTAACAAACTGAATAACAACCATTGCCTTTATAAACTTAAGAGTTTATACATGATACTGAAAGAATCCCAAGGCCTCAAACATTAGCCTGAAGGGCATACCCCAACACCATGAACTATTACACGGTCGTAATTCCCAGTCAAAAACAAGATGTTTACACGTCTAAATCTTGCGCAGGCAATAACTTTTGATCCAGAACTCCAAATAGAAATCTGAAAGTGGTGGCGCACTCGTCTATAAGAGGAGAAGATGCTCGAAGTGGAAGGATGAATTTTTATCCAGTATCGAGAGACCAAGCAATAGAGTGGCAGCTAGGGTTTGGCCTCACACCGAGAGGCGTAGAGGGCACCTCAGGCCGTGATTATCACATAGAAGCTTTTCCTAGAGGAGAGGAAGACACCACAGAAGTTTTAGAGCATTTGGAGTCCGATCGGAGGAGGAATCAACGAAACAGCGGTGACAGCGCTGTTCATCGAAGCAAATTACGGCTGTAAAAGATTTTACAGCCGTGTTGTAACGTTGTTTCTTCTTTCTTTTTATTTTCTGATCACTCTAAAACTATGATTTATTGTATCTCCTCCTTCATGCAAGCTTAATACTGTTTTGGGACATGGGGTGTAATCCCCTTGATTCTTAATGATTAGATAACTCTTCTATTTTCGTCATGATAATTTTTGCTATGATAATTTTACTTTTGTGATGGATTGTTCTTAAACTCTCTATAGATCTATGTTATTAATCATGTTTTTAGAGTTTTCGCTATTGACTGAAAGGTAATTGCTTGAGAACTTGGAACCCTAGAATTGCATGTTAGGATCCCTTCCTTAGGTTAGATCAAATTTGATCTGTTCTAGTAGATTAATTGCCATGATAGTAATATGAATATATGGATCGAGTCTATTTATCAAACGTGGAGATCTTGCACGAAAGTGAGGATCGGAATGTTAGAGATCCATGAGTAAAACTTGTGTTGAGGCTCGGATGCACGAAAGTGATCCTTGAGATTCCACTAGAGATTATCAACCTAGAATTCGGATGCACGAAAGTGATCTTAAGTTCTTTGATTGATGATTTACTTATCTTTAACATTGGGACAGATCTTGCGCGAAAGTGAGGATTGGTCCCTGCATGATTGTCTGCACGAAAGTGAGATAATCCCTTTATGAAGTAAATTAGGTCTTTATCGTAGCAAGATTTGATTGACGAACCTTTATTTATATCTTATCATTAAAATTAAGGCGGATGAAACCCTAGTCCCATGTTTATCTCTCTGATTATCTCCTTGGCATATTCTCTGCATAGTTTACTTTCATCATATTTGACTTGCTTAGCTAGCGAGAAAACAATTATTTGGTAATTAACAATAAAGTCTCTGTCGATCGATATTTTTATTACTTCGATAATTTCGTGCACTTGCGGAATCCTATCAGGATGCTGTGAGCGGGGTGCTAGGATGTTTGCTCCGAGCATTGAGCATCGACGTCGGCTGGGCGAGTAGGGTGAGGACAGCTCCAGCGGCGACTGCGAGGACATCCGCTCCGAGCATCGAGCTGTGGGAGCTAGGTGAGGATGCTGCGAGCGGTGGCTGCGAGGACGTCCATGAGCGGCGGGGCAGCAGCTCCAGTAGCGAGGATGTCCGCATCCATGAGCTGGCCACGGCATCCACGAGCTTGCAGTGAGGTCACAAGTGAGGCTGCGAGTTCAGTTAGGTTGGTGAGCGCAACGGCACATGATTTTTTCTTCATCCGCCCGATTTGGATGGATCAAAAACGATGGATTTTGCCCTCATGCATCCGTCCAACTTTTCCTCTTTTTAGATCTGTCTATCTTGGTATACAACGGATTTTTCTAAAACTCGTTCACCCTCCTAAAATCCTTCCTAAATCATCCCTTGTAAACAGACCCTTAGTTCTTGTTGTAGTAGCTGCTTTTCCACGTGAAGCCTAGGTCCAACATTAACTCCAAGGGAGCTGTGAGAGAAGTTGTAATCACGCCTAGCGAGGCCTAACTACTCTTGTAAGCCACCTTTGTAGTTCTTCCTGAAATTTTTAATTCAATCAAAAGAGCTGAGGTGACACCAATTGCACCTCCACCACCTTTCTCTCATACTGCATGTTGTCTGCGATCGCTGCCTTCCACCTTCACCGACAATAGACCACCACACCTTGGTCCTCCCCTCGCGTCCGGGATGAGTGGAGCCCAGTCTTTGTAGCATTATGGAGGAAAACCATGTGCGCACTCTTGCTGAAGAAAAATTGGCTCTATGAGTAATGGTGAGTATTTTCCCATTGTAGTTTGTGCCGTTTCGCTTTCAACTCATCAGTATTTCTCAAGTACGAATCGCTCCAGACGTCTCTTCGATTTTCACTAGGTTTTCCCTCCGTGCGTGTTTTCATTCCCTCGACTCAAGACCCTCTCCCAGTTACAGCATCATGGTTGTCACCACCCTAGAGTATTGAGTTAAGAAGAATCCCTCCTAATATTCTACTACTTCAGTCGCACACCTAGACACACGAATTCTCATTCTGATCGGATAGCCTAGATCAAGTCATTTGGTTTATTTGGATCTAAGAGGGAGTCTGATGCATCTCGGATGCGTTTGATGAGTGAGAGATGATCATATGGATTTTGGTTACATTTTGACACTAGTTGACCTTCAGGTGACTATATTTGACCTCGATAGATTGGGTCTAGTCGATGGGTCAAAAGTCGTATTTTAGCTTCGAAATTATTTAGAGATTTTTTGTGACTTAATTAAACCTAACTAGAGGGGCCTGCGACTTAAGCGCTAATATGAATAGTTATATTTAGTTTTATTTGCAACTTAAGTCGTGGGGGCCGCCCACAACCTAAGTGAATAAAATGAATATTTATATTTGCAACTTAAGACGTGGGGGCCGCCCGTAACTTAGGAGAATAAAATAAATATTTATATTCATGACTTTAAGTGAGGGGACCCGCTTCAATTCTCTATATATACAAGGTGGCGTAGGACGGAAGCGTGTGACAAATGCTACTAATTAAAACTTAGTTATGTATTTATTTATTTTTCAAAATAAATTTCAAACTTCATGAAAGTAGCAGAAATAAGGAGACTGGCAGAAATTTAAGGCCGAAAACAATGCTATAGAGGATAATCATTTATGAAAAGTAGCTATGCCACGCAGGAGAATCCGTTTGATAAAATTATAAATCAACTTAACCAAATTGTAGACCAGAAATTGTTCTTTTAAAGCATGTCAAATTAGATAGTGGATTCCTACTCGAGCGTATAGATTATCTGCAACCAATATAGCTAGTCAGATCAGTAAGTTAAAACTGCACAGAAATGTTTCAGATTACAAATGTGGCAATGCCTTCTAGGATGACTCATTGCTTCTGTAATGAAACCATCTGATCCGAGAGGTAGATCAAGATTTGTTCTTGTCATAAGCATCAAAATTAGTGAGCGACCATCTTTCAGGAAAGTAGGACATCTGCACAAACATGGCTAATCAGAATAGTAAATAAACTGGAACAGAAGTTTATCAAAGTTCAAAAGTTGCAATATGTTTATGGTTGATCCCTTGTTGCTTGAGTTAGATCAACTTGTCCATCTATAAGATCAAGATGAGTTCTTCATGCTGATGCCACGGATCAAGAGTTTTGTTGTACCAAATGCTCAAGATACCTGCGAAAACAAGATTAATCAGATTAGTAAAAACTGAAGCAGGAAGCTTAACGAGATCTGGAGCAGGGGAAGCAAAGTTTGCGTCGTTCAACAACGCTATGGCATGGATCATTCATCAGAGGTGCTGGAATCAAGATGAAATGGTGCTGAAGACGTCGGAGCACCGATGGAAGGGGTGGAGGAGGCGAGGACGACGTCGGAGTACAGGCGGAAGCTGAGAAGCGGATGTTCAGCCGGAATAGGGGAATTGCGTGAGTGGAGCAGGGTGCTTCGCCGTTCGTCCGGTGATGCGGTTGTTGTGATGATGGCGAAGTGGTAGCCAGAGTTTCGGGTCGAGCGGTGGCTGTATGGAGGAGGACGACGGTGAAGGGCGGGACGGCTGCGGAATCTGGGCGAGAATAGGGGATTCAAACGGGAGTTCGATTCTGGTGATCGGACGGGTGGATGGGCGGATCCCGGTGGTTGTTGCTTCGTCTTTTGGAGGATGAATGATGGCCAAAGTCTTGAGGAGATCCGGCCAGTGGATCGTGGGCGGCGATGTTGCAAATTTTTTAAAATCTAGGTTGAGGTTGCAGGCGAAACAGAGTAGAATTGGAGGAGGAAGAAGATGGTAGAGAAGAGAGGAGGAAGGAGGGGCTCGGCCCTAGAAGGAGCAGAAGAAGGAGAACATCCGATAGAAGAGGAACTATACTAGAAGAAAACTACTTCATTAAGCTAAATCATCAAATCTCTCTCTGTCTTACAATGCAGCGATAAGAGGTACATATATAGCTGAAGCTTGCAGGAGAGACACTGCTGACGAGAGGCGTTGTTGGCGAGAGACGTTGCTCCTTCCATTTTGATCGATGAAGAGGATCCATTGGAGATTCCTTAAGAGGTGCACGTAGACGTTGAAGCTTCCTTTGTTGAAGATGAACATTGGTTAGCGAGGAATGTGGGCTGGCCTTCCTTCTTTGTGCTGCTTGGCGTTGATGCAGCTCATTTGTTTGTGTGCTGATTTATTCCTAATACGTGGGCTTGATTGCCTTCGGCCTCTTTTGGAGTGGTTGAAATAGTTCTTCTATTATTCTGCTAGCTTTTGTCATTGTTCATGCTAGCTTATTCGCGACCTCCAGGCCTTTGACTAGGGTACTCGTAGACTCCATTTGTAGCTTCTTGGCCTGTGGTCCCTGCCTCCATCAGTTTTCCCCGGGTGAAAAAAATTCTTCCCCGAAGAATTGTCCTTGCGTAGGTGGAGGAGTTCAACAGTCAATATCCATAGTCCAAGCTGCAAGTCAGGGACACCTATAGAAAATTCCCTTTCTCGGCCATGCACATTAGTAAGTTTGTGATAGGAAATCCTTGGAATTAAGAAAGAGAAGGGAATGATGAAATCAATATACTCAACTTCAATAAGTGTAAAGAGCAAAGAATGTTTGAGTTTATTATGTGTTGTTGCTCCTAATGGTGGCTTAAGGGTGTGGGTAGATGGACCTAAAAGACAAGATTCAAGGATCATAGGGTCCTGGGAGAGATTTTCTAAATCTAGGGGTTGTCCTAAAGGTTTAGGATTAGGATCCAGATCAAGTTCAGAAGGCTCCAACTTAGGTTCAAATTTGGGTTCAAGAGTACCTATGGGTTTGGGTTCCACTTTAGGCTCTCTAATTGTAGTTCTAAACTCAAGTTGAGAACCTGTGGGTATGTGCCCTAAAATTGAAGGTATAGGTTCTACTTGAAGGTTTGGCTCTTCATGACTTGCTTCTTCAAATTCGGTGGTTTTATCAAGACATGGGTTAGGCTCTAAGGTTTGTTCTTTAAGCTTTAGCCTATGTTGGATTTCACTAGTTTGTTTAAGCAGCATGTCAACAAGAATAATGGGTTTAACATATATTGGTTCTTTGTCCTTAGGGTAGATTATGTGTTGCAAACCATTTTGAATAAAACTATAACACTAAGGTTTGCTATAATAAGATCCTTGAAGATAATACATAAGTTCTTCCCCTAATGAAATGACAAAACCTTCTAGAGTCATCACATCACACCAAATTGCAATTTTCATATTGTTTAACTGGATGGGAACATAACATTGAAATTCAACTAAACATCAGTCAAATCTTCCCAAGTTATGACATAAGGGTTAACATGTTTTTGCATGGTGAGGTCAAATTGTTCAATGACATTGAAAGATATAGCATTAAACTTAACTTGATGATCAATAATAGTTGTACTATTGTAGCCATTGCACAAGGTGTATGTTGTGAAGCAACTAGGCCTATGAGTGATTACCTTATAACCTCTATCAATTATAAGTTCTCTTTTTGGTATTAAATCCCATTGATGGAACTGACGCATGATGTTAAACAAGAAAATTAATGCTGGAAATGACTATTGTTTAAGTGCAGTGCAGGAATAATATTTCAGCATGTATAAGCAAAACAATTTCAGCATATGTATGTGCAGAAACAATGCCAGTTGATGACTGCTGTTTTGAGTTTTTTTGACTGCCGCTTGATGCTGGTATAGAGCAGAAACAAGGCTGAAATCAATATTCAGGTGCAGAATTTAGAATCTTAATTCAGCATAAAAATCAATACATCAAAGGCTGCATGTATAGGTGTTCCAAGCTTAGATATGTAGATGGTTATCCTAGCTGCAGTTCAAGGCTAATTCAGAAACAATTGCAGCATTCTATGTTCAGGAAATAATACCAGTTTTGATACACATCATGTGCAGAAACAGAGCTGAAAACCAGATTTTAAAACTCAGAATTCAAGTGCAGAATTCCGCGTAAGGAGAGTATTTCAATAGCCTGCAATTTGATATAGATAATGTGCAGCCATAGGTTGAAAACAAATCAGGAATCTCAGAATTTTAATGGTCCAGATGCTGCAGAATTTATAAAACAGAGAGTGGAATATGCAGAATTTGAGAGGCGTTGCAAAAAAAAAAATCGAGAAATCTTAATGCAGTTCTATACATAATTGTTTTCAGTGTTTGCAATATATATATATTTTTTCTAACCAATAAGTTAACAAACATGCAAATGCAAGAAACAACTAAACATGAAAGCACATAGTAAGTATTTTTTTTCTTTTTTTTTTAAATGCAAACAAAATGCAACTAAGCATGAAAGCAAAAATAAGAATGATTTGTTTTTTTTATGCAAATAAACAGCAAAATGCACACTAAATTCCAAGAAACATGTAAGCATGTATTTTTGTTTTTTTTTTGTTTTATGCAATGAGCAAAGCAAAGGATCGTGTGGGCAGACAAGAGTTGCCACAAACCTGCTCTGATACCAAACTGGCGTAGGACGGAAGCGTGTGACAAATGCTACTTATTAAAACTTAGTTATGTATTTATTTATTTTTCAAAATAAATTTCAAACTTCATGAAAGTAGCAGAAATAAGGAGACTGGCAGAAATTTAAGGCCGAAAACAATGCTATAGAGGATAATCATTTATGAGAAGTAGCTATGCCACGCAGGAGAATCCGTTTGATAAAATTATAAATCAACTTAACCAAATTGTAGACCAGAAATTGTTCTTTTAAAGCATGTCAAATTAGATAGTGGATTCCTACTCGAGCGTATAGATTATCTGCAACCAATATAGCTAGTCAGATCAGTAAGTTAAAACTGCACAGAAATGTTTCAGATTACAAATGTGGCAATGCCTTCTAGGATGACTCATTGCTTCTGTAATGAAACCATCTGATCCGAGAGGTAGATCAAGATTTGTTCTTGTCATAAGCATCAAAATTAGTGAGCGACCATCTTTCAGGAAAGTAGGACATCTGCACAAACATGGCTAATCAGAATAGTAAATAAACTGGAACAGAAGTTTATCAAAGTTCAAAAGTTGCAATATGTTTATGGTTGATCCCTTGTTGCTTGAGTTAGATCAACTTGTCCATCTATAAGATCAAGATGAGTTCTTCATGCTGATGCCACGGATCAAGAGTTTTGTTGTACCAAATGCTCAAGATACCTGCGAAAACAAGATTAATCAGATTAGTAAAAACTGAAGCAGGAAGCTTAACGAGATCTGGAGCAGGGGAAGCAAAGTTTGCGTCGTTCAACAACGCTATGGCATGGATCATTCATCAGAGGTGCTGGAATCAAGATGAAATGGTGCTGAAGACGTCGGAGCACCGATGGAAGGGGTGGAGGAGGCGAGGACGACGTCGGAGTACAGGCGGAAGCTGAGAAGCGGATGTTCAGCCGGAATAGGGGAATTGCGTGAGTGGAGCAGGGTGCTTCGCCGTTCGTCCGGTGATGCGGTTGTTGTGATGATGGCGAAGTGGTAGCCAGAGTTTCGGGTCGAGCGGTGGCTGTATGGAGGAGGACGACGGTGAAGGGCGGGACGGCTGCGGAATCTGGGCGAGAATAGGGGATTCAAACGGGAGTTCGATTCTGGTGATCGGACGGGTGGATGGGCGGATCCCGGTGGTTGTTGCTTCGTCTTTTGGAGGATGAATGATGGCCAAAGTCTTGAGGAGATCCGGCCAGTGGATCGTGGGCGGCGAGGTTGCAAATTTTTGAAAATCTAGGTTGAGGTTGCAGGCGAAACAGAGTAGAATTGGAGGAGGAAGAAGATGGTAGAGAAGAGAGGAGGAAGGAGGGGCTCGGCCCTAGAAGGAGCAGAAGAAGGAGAACATCCGATAGAAGAGGAACTATACTAGAAGAAAACTACTTCATTAAGCTAAATCATCAAATCTCTCTCTGTCTTACAATGCAGCGATAAGAGGTACATATATAGCTGAAGCTTGCAGGAGAGACACTGCTGACGAGAGGCGTTGTTGGCGAGAGACGTTGCTCCTTCCATTTTGATCGATGAAGAGGATCCATTGGAGATTCCTTAAGAGGTGCACGTAGACGTTGAAGCTTCCTTTGTTGAAGATGAACATTGGTTAGCGAGGAATGTGGGCTGGCCTTCCTTCTTTGTGCTGCTTGGCGTTGATGCAGCTCATTTGTTTGTGTGCTGATTTATTCCTAATATGTGGGCTTGATTGCCTTCGGCCTCTTTTGGAGTGGTTGAAATAGTTCTTCTATTATTCTGCTAGCTTTTGTCATTGTTCATGCTAGCTTATTCGCGACCTCCAGGCCTTTGACTAGGGTACTCGTAGACTCCATTTGTAGCTTCTTGGCCTGTGGTCCCTGCCTCCATCAGTTTTCCCCGGGTGAAAAAAATTCTTCCCCGAAGAATTGTCCTTGCGTAGGTGGAGGAGTTCAACAGTCAATATCCATAGTCCAAGCTGCAAGTCAGGGACACCTATAGAAAATTCCCTTTCTCGGCCATGCACATTAGTAAGTTTGTGATAGGAAATCCTTGGAATTAAGAAAGAGAAGGGAATGATGAAATCAATATACTCAACTTCAATAAGTGTAAAGAGCAAAGAATGTTTGAGTTTATTATGTGTTGTTGCTCCTAATGGTGGCTTAAGGGTGTGGGTAGATGGACCTAAAAGACAAGATTCAAGGATCATAGGGTCCTGGGAGAGATTTTCTAAATCTAGGGGTTGTCCTAAAGGTTTAGGATTAGGATCCAGATCAAGTTCAGAAGGCTCCAACTTAGGTTCAAATTTGGGTTCAAGAGTACCTATGGGTTTGGGTTCCACTTTAGGCTCTCTAATTGTAGTTCTAAACTCAAGTTGAGAACCTGTGGGTATGTGCCCTAAAATTGAAGGTATAGGTTCTACTTGAAGGTTTGGCTCTTCATGACTTGCTTCTTCAAATTCGGTGGTTTTATCAAGACATGGGTTAGGCTCTAAGGTTTGTTCTTTAAGCTTTAGCCTATGTTGGATTTCACTAGTTTGTTTAAGCAGCATGTCAACAAGAATAATGGGTTTAACATATATTGGTTCTTTGTCCTTAGGGTAGATTATGTGTTGCAAACCATTTTGAATAAAACTATAACACTAAGGTTTGCTATAATAAGATCCTTGAAGATAATACATAAGTTCTTCCCCTAATGAAATGACAAAACCTTCTAGAGTCATCACATCACACCAAATTGCAATTTTCATATTGTTTAACTGGATGGGAACATAACATTGAAATTCAACTAAACATCAGTCAAATCTTCCCAAGTTATGACATAAGGGTTAACATGTTTTTGCATGGTGAGGTCAAATTGTTCAATGACATTGAAAGATATAGCATTAAACTTAACTTGATGATCAATAATAGTTGTACTATTGTAGCCATTGCACAAGGTGTATGTTGTGAAGCAACTAGGCCTATGAGTGATTACCTTATAACCTCTATCAATTATAAGTTCTCTTTTTGGTATTAAATCCCATTGATGGAACTGACGCATGATGTTAAACAAGAAAATTAATGCTGGAAATGACTATTGTTTAAGTGCAGTGCAGGAATAATATTTCAGCATGTATAAGCAAAACAATTTCAGCATATGTATGTGCAGAAACAATGCCAGTTGATGACTGCTGTTTTGAGTTTTTTTGACTGCCGCTTGATGCTGGTATAGAGCAGAAACAAGGCTGAAATCAATATTCAGGTGCAGAATTTAGAATCTTAATTCAGCATAAAAATCAATACATCAAAGGCTGCATGTATAGGTGTTCCAAGCTTAGATATGTAGATGGTTATCCTAGCTGCAGTTCAAGGCTAATTCAGAAACAATTGCAGCATTCTATGTTCAGGAAATAATACCAGTTTTGATACACATCATGTGCAGAAACAGAGCTGAAAACCAGATTTTAAAACTCAGAATTCAAGTGCAGAATTCCGCGTAAGGAGAGTATTTCAATAGCCTGCAATTTGATATAGATAATGTGCAGCCATAGGTTGAAAACAAATCAGGAATCTCAGAATTTTAATGGTCCAGATGCTGCAGAATTTATAAAACAGAGAGTGGAATATGCAGAATTTGAGAGGCGTTGCAAAAAAAAAAATCGAGAAATCTTAATGCAGTTCTATACATAATTGTTTTCAGTGTTTGCAATATATATATATTTTTTCTAACCAATAAGTTAACAAACATGCAAATGCAAGAAACAACTAAACATGAAAGCACATAGTAAGTATTTTTTTTCTTTTTTTTTTAAATGCAAACAAAATGCAACTAAGCATGAAAGCAAAAATAAGAATGATTTGTTTTTTTTATGCAAATAAACAGCAAAATGCACACTAAATTCCAAGAAACATGTAAGCATGTATTTTTGTTTTTTTTTTGTTTTATGCAATGAGCAAAGCAAAGGATCGTGTGGGCAGACAAGAGTTGCCACAAACCTGCTCTGATACCAAACTGGCGTAGGACGGAAGCGTGTGACAAATGCTACTTATTAAAACTTAGTTATGTATTTATTTATTTTTCAAAATAAATTTCAAACTTCATGAAAGTAGCAGAAATAAGGAGACTGGCAGAAATTTAAGGCCGAAAACAATGCTATAGAGGATAATCATTTATGAGAAGTAGCTATGCCACGCAGGAGAATCCGTTTGATAAAATTATAAATCAACTTAACCAAATTGTAGACCAGAAATTGTTCTTTTAAAGCATGTCAAATTAGATAGTGGATTCCTACTCGAGCGTATAGATTATCTGCAACCAATATAGCTAGTCAGATCAGTAAGTTAAAACTGCACAGAAATGTTTCAGATTACAAATGTGGCAATGCCTTCTAGGATGACTCATTGCTTCTGTAATGAAACCATCTGATCCGAGAGGTAGATCAAGATTTGTTCTTGTCATAAGCATCAAAATTAGTGAGCGACCATCTTTCAGGAAAGTAGGACATCTGCACAAACATGGCTAATCAGAATAGTAAATAAACTGGAACAGAAGTTTATCAAAGTTCAAAAGTTGCAATATGTTTATGGTTGATCCCTTGTTGCTTGAGTTAGATCAACTTGTCCATCTATAAGATCAAGATGAGTTCTTCATGCTGATGCCACGGATCAAGAGTTTTGTTGTACCAAATGCTCAAGATACCTGCGAAAACAAGATTAATCAGATTAGTAAAAACTGAAGCAGGAAGATTAACGAGATCTGGAGCAGGGGAAGCAAAGTTTGCGTCGTTCAACAACGCTATGGCATGGATCATTCATCAGAGGTGCTGGAATCAAGATGAAATGGTGCTGAAGACGTCGGAGCACCGATGGAAGGGGTGGAGGAGGCGAGGACGACGTCGGAGTACAGGCGGAAGCTGAGAAGCGGATGTTCAGCCGGAATAGGGGAATTGCGTGAGTGGAGCAGGGTGCTTCGCCGTTCGTCCGGTGATGCGGTTGTTGTGATGATGGCGAAGTGGTAGCCAGAGTTTCGGGTCGAGCGGTGGTTGTATGGAGGAGGACGACGGTGAAGGGCGGGACGGCTGCGGAATCTGGGCGAGAATAGGGGATTCAAACGGGAGTTCGATTCTGGTGATCGGACGGGTGGATGGGCGGATCCCGGTGGTTGTTGCTTCGTCTTTTGGAGGATGAATGATGGCCAAAGTCTTGAGGAGATCCGGCCAGTGGATCGTGGGCGGCGAGGTTGCAAATTTTTGAAAATCTAGGTTGAGGTTGCAGGCGAAACAGAGTAGAATTGGAGGAGGAAGAAGATGGTAGAGAAGAGAGGAGGAAGGAGGGGCTCGGCCCTAGAAGGAGCAGAAGAAGGAGAACATCCGATAGAAGAGGAACTATACTAGAAGAAAACTACTTCATTAAGCTAAATCATCAAATCTCTCTCTGTCTTACAATGCAGCGATAAGAGGTACATATATAGCTGAAGCTTGCAGGAGAGACACTGCTGACGAGAGGCGTTGTTGGCGAGAGACGTTGCTCCTTCCATTTTGATCGATGAAGAGGATCCATTGGAGATTCCTTAAGAGGTGCACGTAGACGTTGAAGCTTCCTTTGTTGAAGATGAACATTGGTTAGCGAGGAATGTGGGCTGGCCTTCCTTCTTTGTGCTGCTTGGCGTTGATGCAGCTCATTTGTTTGTGTGCTGATTTATTCCTAATACGTGGGCTTGATTGCCTTCGGCCTCTTTTGGAGTGGTTGAAATAGTTCTTCTATTATTCTGCTAGCTTTTGTCATTGTTCATGCTAGCTTATTCGCGACCTCCAGGCCTTTGACTAGGGTACTCGTAGACTCCATTTGTAGCTTCTTGGCCTGTGGTCCCTGCCTCCATCAGTTTTCCCCGGGTGAAAAAAATTCTTCCCCGAAGAATTGTCCTTGCGTAGGTGGAGGAGTTCAACAGTCAATATCCATAGTCCAAGCTGCAAGTCAGGGACACCTATAGAAAATTCCCTTTCTCGGCCATGCACATTAGTAAGTTTGTGATAGGAAATCCTTGGAATTAAGAAAGAGAAGGGAATGATGAAATCAATATACTCAACTTCAATAAGTGTAAAGAGCAAAGAATGTTTGAGTTTATTATGTGTTGTTGCTCCTAATGGTGGCTTAAGGGTGTGGGTAGATGGACCTAAAAGACAAGATTCAAGGATCATAGGGTCCTGGGAGAGATTTTCTAAATCTAGGGGTTGTCCTAAAGGTTTAGGATTAGGATCCAGATCAAGTTCAGAAGGCTCCAACTTAGGTTCAAATTTGGGTTCAAGAGTACCTATGGGTTTGGGTTCCACTTTAGGCTCTCTAATTGTAGTTCTAAACTCAAGTTGAGAACCTGTGGGTATGTGCCCTAAAATTGAAGGTATAGGTTCTACTTGAAGGTTTGGCTCTTCATGACTTGCTTCTTCAAATTCGGTGGTTTTATCAAGACATGGGTTAGGCTCTAAGGTTTGTTCTTTAAGCTTTAGCCTATGTTGGATTTCACTAGTTTGTTTAAGCAGCATGTCAACAAGAATAATGGGTTTAACATATATTGGTTCTTTGTCCTTAGGGTAGATTATGTGTTGCAAACCATTTTGAATAAAACTATAACACTAAGGTTTGCTATAATAAGATCCTTGAAGATAATACATAAGTTCTTCCCCTAATGAAATGACAAAACCTTCTAGAGTCATCACATCACACCAAATTGCAATTTTCATATTGTTTAACTGGATGGGAACATAACATTGAAATTCAACTAAACATCAGTCAAATCTTCCCAAGTTATGACATAAGGGTTAACATGTTTTTGCATGGTGAGGTCAAATTGTTCAATGACATTGAAAGATATAGCATTAAACTTAACTTGATGATCAATAATAGTTGTACTATTGTAGCCATTGCACAAGGTGTATGTTGTGAAGCAACTAGGCCTATGAGTGATTACCTTATAACCTCTATCAATTATAAGTTCTCTTTTTGGTATTAAATCCCATTGATGGAACTGACGCATGATGTTAAACAAGAAAATTAATGCTGGAAATGACTATTGTTTAAGTGCAGTGCAGGAATAATATTTCAGCATGTATAAGCAAAACAATTTCAGCATATGTATGTGCAGAAACAATGCCAGTTGATGACTGCTGTTTTGAGTTTTTTTGACTGCCGCTTGATGCTGGTATAGAGCAGAAACAAGGCTGAAATCAATATTCAGGTGCAGAATTTAGAATCTTAATTCAGCATAAAAATCAATACATCAAAGGCTGCATGTATAGGTGTTCCAAGCTTAGATATGTAGATGGTTATCCTAGCTGCAGTTCAAGGCTAATTCAGAAACAATTGCAGCATTCTATGTTCAGGAAATAATACCAGTTTTGATACACATCATGTGCAGAAACAGAGCTGAAAACCAGATTTTAAAACTCAGAATTCAAGTGCAGAATTCCGCGTAAGGAGAGTATTTCAATAGCCTGCAATTTGATATAGATAATGTGCAGCCATAGGTTGAAAACAAATCAGGAATCTCAGAATTTTAATGGTCCAGATGCTGCAGAATTTATAAAACAGAGAGTGGAATATGCAGAATTTGAGAGGCGTTGCAAAAAAAAAATCGAGAAATCTTAATGCAGTTCTATACAGAATTGTTTTCAGTGTTTGCAATATATATATATTTTTTCTAACCAATAAGTTAACAAACATGCAAATGCAAGAAACAACTAAACATGAAAGCACATAGTAAGTATTTTTTTTCTTTTTTTTTTTAAATGCAAACAAAATGCAACTAAGCATGAAAGCAAAAATAAGAATGATTTGTTTTTTTTTATGCAAATAAACAGCAAAATGCACACTAAATTCCAAGAAACATGTAAGCATGTATTTTTGTTTTTTTTTTTGTTTTATGCATTGAGCAAAGCAAAGGATCGTGTGGGCAGACAAGAGTTGCCAACAAACCTGCTCTGATACCAAACTGGCGTAGGACGGAACCGTGTGACAAATTCTACTAATTAAAACTTAGTTATGTATTTATTTATTTTTCAAAATAAATTTCAAACATCATGAAAGTAGCAAAAATAAGGAGACTGGCAGAAATTTAAGGCCGAAAACAATGCTATAGAGGATAATCATTTATGAAAAGTAGCTATGCCATGCAGGAGAATCCGTTTGATAAAATTATAAATCAACTTAACCAAATTGCAGGCCGGAAATTGTTCTTTTAAAGCATGTCAAATTAGATAGTGGATTCCTACTCGAGCATATAGATTATCTGCAACCAATATAGCTAGTCAGATCGGTAAGTTAAAACTGCACAGAAATGTTTCAGATTACAAATGTGGCAATGCCTGCTAGGATGACTCGTTGCTTCTATAATGAAACCATCGGATCCGAGAGGTAGATCAAGATTTGTTCTTGTCAGAAGCATCAAAATTAGTGAGCGACCATCTTTCAGGCAAGTAGGACATCTGCACAAACATGGCTAATCAGAATAGTAAATAAACTGGAACAGAAGTTTCTCAAAGTTCAAAAGTTGCAATATGTTTCTGGTTGATCCCTTGTCGCTTGAGTTGGATCAACTTGTCCATCTATAAGATCAAGAGGAGTTCTTCATGCTGATGCCACGGATCAAGAGTTTTGTTGTACCAAATGCTCAAGATACCTGCGAAAACAAGATTAATCAGATTATCAAAAACTGAAGCAGGAAGATTAACGAGATCTGGAGCAGGGGAAGCAAAGTTTGCACCGTTCAACAACGCTATGGCATGGATCGTTCATCAGAGGTGCTGGAATCAAGATGAAATGGTGCTGAAGACGTCGGAGCACCGATGGAAGGTGGTGGAGGAGGCGAGGACGACGTCGGAGTACAGGCGGAAGCAGAGAAGCGGATGTTCAGCCGGAACAGGGGAATTGCGCGAGTGGAGCAGGGTGCTTCGTCGTTAGTCCGGTGATGCAGTTGTTGTGATGATGGCGAAGAGGTAGCCTGAGTTTCGGGGTCGAGCGGTGGCTGTATGGAGGAGGACGACGATGAAGGGCGAGACGGCTACGGAATCTGGGCAAGAACAGGGGATTCAAACGGGAGTTCGATTCCGGTGATCGGACGGGTGGATGGGCGGATTCCGGTGATCGGACGGGTGGATGGGTGGATTCCGGTGGTTGTTGCTTCGTCTTTTGGAGGATGAATGATGGCCAAAGTCTTGAGGAGATCCGGCCAGTGGAAAGAGAGAAGTTTGCTGGGCCGAACTTCTCTGACTGGTTTGGACACCTTAAGATCGTTCTTAAGGCAGAGAGGAAACTGTATGTCCTCGAGACGGCGATACCGCCGCAGCCCGCTCCGAACGCCGCAAGGGCGGTTCGGGAAGCCTATGAAAAGCACGTCAATGATAGCATTGATGTCGCTTGCCTGATGTTAGCGTCTATGACGCCACCGCTGCAGCGTCAGCATGAGGACATGTCGGCTAGAGACATGATTACAAACCTCAAGATGTTGTATGCTGCACAGGCGAGGACTGAACGCTATAATTTGACGAAGCTCTTCTTTCAGAGCAAACTGGCTGAAGGGAGCCCAGTGGGAGCTCACGTGCTCAAGATGATTGGGCACAAGGAGGCTCTAGAGAAACTGGGGCATACCATCAACCAGGAGCTTGCTGTGGACATTATTCTGCAGTCTCTCCCGCCATCATTCGACGCGTTCATTATTAATTTTAATATGAACAAAATCGATTGTACTCCGGCAGAGCTGCTGAATATGCTCTTGACCACTGAGGAAACTCTGAAGGGTAAGCCTTCAACCTCTGTCTTGATGGTTCCTTCCAGGAACAAGAAGAAGGGGAAGAAGGGCAAGGCCCCGGTCAAGAATTACAGCAAGGCTCTGAAGCAGAAGGTGAAGCGGTCTAAGGAATACAGGTGTTTCCACTGTGGCCAGCTGGGTCACTGGAAAAAGGACTGTAAAGCGCTCCAAGGAGATAAGAGGGGAAGCTTTGCTTCTGGCTCAGGTATATTCGTGACTGAGGTCATGTATTCTTCTTCTGTATCATGGGTGTTGGACACTGCATGTGGAGTTCACATTTGTTCAAATGTGCAGGAACTCAAGAGAAGAAGGCAGGTGGGACAGCATGAGGTGGACCTACGCGTTGGAAACGGGGCACGGGTTGCTGCTGTTGCTGTAGGAGACTACTTCATTACTTTACCATCTGGAATTGTATTGGAACTAAACAGTTGTTATTTTGTTCCCAGTATAACTAAAAATATTATCTCCATTCCTGCTCTTGTCAGGAAGGGGTTTTCCTTTGAATGCAATATTTCAAAGTGTGTTTTGTCATATGATAATATTGTTTATGCAACTGGTTCAATTAATAATGGGTTATTCATGTTGGACATGGAAAGTTCTATACAGAATGTTGATATTAAGAAAGCCAAGTATGCTGATGACAGCACCTTGCTATGGCATAGTCGTTTAGGCCATATTAACGAGAAACGCATTAAGCGGTTGCATGATCATGGACTGCTGGGATCATTCTCCTATAAGGAGATTGATACATGCAAAGCTTGTTTGATGGGTAAAATGACGAAGTCACCTTTTCCTAATAAAGGTCAAAGGGCTTCAGGTTTACTTGACCTCATACACAGTGATGTGTGTGGGCCATTTAGTAAACATGCCAGAGGTGGCTATCAGTACTTCATTACATTTACTGATGATTTCAGTAGATATGGGTATGTCTATCTGATGAGACATAAGAGTGAATCTTTTGACAAGTTCAAAGAGTTCAAGAATGAAGTACAAAATCAGCTAGGCCGTAATATCAAGGCACTTCGCTCAGATCGAGGTGGTGAATACCTAAGTCATGCATTTACTGACTATCTAAAGGAGTGTGGGATTATCTCACAGCTCACTCCACCAGGAACACCGCAATGGAATGGTGTGTCCGAGAGGAGAAATAGAACGTTACTTGATATGGTTCGTTCTATGATGAGTCAGGCTACTCTTCCATACTCCTTTTGGGGTTTTGCGCTGGAAACAGCTGCAAAGGTACTAAACCGAGTGCCATCCAAGGCAGTTTCAAAGACGCCATATGAGTTATGGTATGGGAAACAGCCGAGCTTGACATTTATCAGGATCTGGGGTTGCGAGGCTTATGTTAAAAAGCTCGCCTCTGGGAAACTAGAGAGCAGATCTGACAAATGTATCTTTGTCGGTTACCCTAAGGAAACTAAGGGTTATTATTTCTTCGATCCCAATGAGAACAAGGTTTTTGTTGCTCGGACGGCCATATTTCTTGAGAAGGAGTTTCTTCTGCAAGAGGCCAGTGGGAGAGAAATAAAGCTGGATGAGAATCCAGAAGAAGGACAAAGTGATCAAGCACAGTTGGATGAGCGTGAGCCGGTAGAACAGGTTATTGAACAACCTGAGGCTCAGACATCACGGGAACCGCGAAGATCGGGTAGGATTCGTCGACAGCCTGAGCGCTATGACGGAGTCTACATCATTGACAATGATGAACCCCTTACTTATGCGGATGCGGTCAGTGGACCAGAGTCAGCGAGATGGCTTGAGGCTATGCGCGCCGAGATGGACTCCATGTCAGATAACCAAGTCTGGGATTTGGTTGATCCGCCTCCAGGAGTTATCCCTATAGGCTGTAAATGGATCTTCAAGAAGAAGATTGACATGGATGGTAACGTAGTTACCTATAAAGGCAGGCTAGTTGCGAAAGGTTTCAAACAAATCTACGGGATAGATTATGATGAAACTTTCTCACCTGTAGCCATGTTTAAGTCTATTCGGATTCTTTTCGCGATAGCTGCATATTATGATTATGAGATTTGGCAGATGGATGTGAAAACAGCTTTCCTTAATGGAAATCTGGATGAGGATGTGTATATGACACAACCAGAAGGTTTCACTAATCCAGCAGATCGTCATAAAATATGCAAGTTAAAGAAGTCCATTTATGGACTTAAACAAGCATCAAGAAGCTGGAATATTCGTTTTGATGAATCAGTTACTGAATTTGGTTTCATCAAGAACGAGGATGACCCGTGTGTATATAAGAGGTTTAGTGGGAGCGTGATTACTTTCCTAGTCCTCTACGTCGATGATATCTTGATCATTGGAAACGACATTCCTGAAATGCATGCTGTTAAGGCATGGCTGAGGAAATGTTTCCAGATGAAAGATCTAGGAGAAGCAGCCTATGTGTTAGGTGTGAAGATCTACAGGGATAGATCTAAGAGGCTTCTCGGGCTGTGCCAGAGTACTTACATCGATAAGGTCCTGGAGAGATTTCACTTAGAGAATTCTAAGCGAGGATATCTTCCAGTCAGACATGGTCTGAATCTTTCTAAGAGTCAGTGTCCACAAACACAGACTGAGAAAGATGAAATGAACAATACGCCTTATGCTTCGGCTATTGGTTCTATAATGTATGCGATGTTGTGTACTCGCCCAGACGTTGCTTACGGGTTAAGCGTAACCAGTCGTTACCAGAGTAATCCAGGTATGGCGCACTGGATTGCAGTCAAGAACATTTTAAAATATCTGCGGAGGACCAAAGATATGTTCTTGATATATGGTGGTCAGGAAGAACTCAGTATTGAAGGATATACTGACGCTTCGTTCCAGTCTGACCAGGATGATTTCCGATCGCAATCAGGCTATGTTTTTAGCTTGAATGGAGGTGCAGTGGTGTGGAAAAGTTTCAAACAGTCAACTGTTGCTGATTCCACAACAGAAGCCGAGTATGTTGCAGCCTCGGAAGCATCCAAGGAGGCAGTGTGGATTCGTGAGTTCGTGAGAGAACTTGGTGTCGTTCCTTCGTGTGCAGATCCTTTGGTTATCTTCTGTGATAACACTGGAGCAATCGCACAGGCAAAGGAACCACGGTCGCACCAGAAGTCCAAGCACATACAGAGACGGTTTCATTTGATCAGGGAGATCATAGATCGTGGCGAGATCAAAGTATGCAAGGTTCATACAGATGACAATCTGGCAGACCCGCTTACCAAGCCTCTGGCGCAGCAGAAGCATGAGAAGCACTGTAATAATATGGGTTTGAGATTTCTCAACCATTAGATTAAGTGCAAGTGGGAGATTGTTGGGGTATGCCCTTAAGGCTAATGTTTGAGGCCTATGGGAATGTAACAAGTATCATGTAATAAACTCTATGTGTTTATAAAGGCATGGTTGTTATTCAGTTAGCTACATTGTCTGCTGCAATATATGTTCTTCTGAATAATGTCTCAAAGCTGTTCAGCTGGGCTGACATGCTATTATGTCCTTAGTCGATATATCTTGGTAAACATGAGACAGCCTCGATATGGTTAAGACTAATATGTGTTCTAATCTTATAGGATGCTTCGAGCATGGAATAAGATGTAGACTCATGGGTACATGGGATGTACTGGACAGACCCTACTAGGATGTTCAATTGTTTGTCACAATGTGAATATTCCTTGATTAAGACAAGTGGCACATTTCCTCTGACTTGAGATCACTTGTGTTTTCTAAATGATGATTGTCATTGTTTTGAGGTAGTTCAATATCATTTGAAACATAATGATTATAGACTATCTTGGATGGTGAGCTTGAATCAGGTTAGAGCACTAGTGATAGACATAGGATTGCCGTCTCCTTGTTTAAGGAGTGTGATGTTCTAAAGGGGCCCCCTGGATGAGATGATTGAGAGAGTGTATGGCCATACCCAGGTGACAGTGCTCATCTGTTCTAATCATGCTCATCATATTGGAGTTACGAGCTTGACAGGCTTGTCCAATAAGAACATCCAGTGGCAAAGGAAATATGTATGCTTTGTGAATTGATTCACACTTGTGCTGTTTTTGGGTGAAGTCTTGGAAGACTCTTTCCTTGATATCGGGAGACAGTGATGTGTTGCTAGATACCCCTCACTGGTTGTGATAATGTAAATTATCGTTACCGATGTTTTAAGGAAACCCTCAGGGTCGCACAATTGATGATATGGCTTACTTAAGTCAGATCGTGTGGACTGAATTGTTTCGGGTTCAGTTTAAAGGGATTTAATCTCTGATTGTGAGTGAGATCTGGTCTGATCATGTTTGATTGATTAGGGCTTGAGATCGGTAAGCTTCGATCGAGAGAAGAGATGCTAGATCGGTCAGATCAGGAGCATCATAGAGATCAACGGCTAGATCTGGAACCTTAGGGTTTTAATATGATCTAGGCCATGTCGTTTGGTTTATTTGGTAATTGAACCAAAATTAAATTAAACCAAAATGGTTCAAGCATTGGCGACAAGTTCACTTGGCGTGAACATGTTGGGCGGTTAGTGGTGCTATTTTTAGCAACCATGATCTCCACTTGGAGAGACTCACGTTCGAAAGAGAGTGCTCTCTCTATTCTCGCCACTTGAACGCATTCCTCTTGTTTTTCCGTGGGTGACGACGCCTTGGATTTGGAGGAGAAATCGGCAAAGAAAAGATCTCTTCATCCCTTTCTCATTTTCGATCAAAGACTTCTTTGGATCTTGCTAGCACAAGGATCGCAAAGAGGAGTAGGCGACATCAACTGTGTGCGTCACCTCTGGAGAAGATCTGCTTTGATCTTTGCTTCCTAGGCGCCATTCGAAATGGCTATGGTATGAGTTTTATCTCTTACATGCAATCGTTTCCATTTGGTTGATCATATCACATGAACCGATTCTTGAAACCCTAATCCGCTGCCCAAAAATTTTATGCGCCACTGCCTAGGGTTTTCGCTCCCCCTAGAAGGGGACCCCCCTTAGTTTAAGGGGTACTTTCACGGTGGTCATAGAGGTGTAGAAGCATCAAACTCAACAATCATGAGATGTAAAGTGATATATCCGTATAATCACATAAGGCTCAAACAATGCAAAGGGTATTAAGCAACCCTATAGAATAGAAATCTCATGTACATCTAAAGAAAATCAAAGATGCAAATCATATAAATAATCATGAAAACAAAGGAGTGTAAACAATACTCACAAGACTATATAGCAGGCTCAGACCGAATATACATAAGGCTCAGATCAAATATAGTGTCGGGGCAGATGCTGCTAGGTCCAAAGATGTGCCTTTTGAAAATTTGACCTGCACAATTTAAGATACATAAGACTCAGTCTGAAAATAGTCTCTAAAAATAATAATGATAAAAATAATTTTCTTAAAGAAGAGTCAGAGATGTCGCCGGAGGTCTAAAGAGGATGCCAGTGGAAAGAGTCGAGCAGACAAGAAGCAGAGGGTGAACAGAGGCTAGCTGAAAGGCTGCTGTCAATGATGATGATGCCGACAGTAGAGTGAGTAATCTCTAGTGGTCTGCTAGAGATCACAGTCCTGGAGGTGAGATTGTCGGCCGGTGGGTGTGAGAGATAGCTCTGCAAGAATAGAAAATCAGTCACTAATGAATATTCTACTGCATAAATAAAATAAATGGAATAAAAGGCAGCAAAAGAAGTAAGAATCTGCAGATGGTATAATCCAGTGTCGACGGCTGGATACAATGATGTCAGAGGCAGATGCAGTGGTGGCTAGAAGTAGAAGATAGTTGCTCTTGAAGATTTCTGAATTTGGATGCAAAATAAGCAGTAACTGGTAGAAAGCGAACTGTGCAGTTTTTGAATTTTTTATGAAAAGTGGCCATACCCTAGAATAAAATTTAATGATCCAAATAGAAAATGGACAGAACCAAGTTGTAGAATAAGATATGTTCTTTTCAGACGTATGAAAATAAAAGGATCAAAATCTGTCAGGAATTTAGGGTATCAACAGAAAGAAGGCTACTCAGATTACAAAACTGCACAAAAGTTAATCAAATTTGAAAAGTTGCTATGTGTCCTAGAATGATCAGAAAATATTTTCATGAAAATAACTATTCCACAAGATAGAAGGACACATGTTCTTTCAATTCCAAGTGAAAAATCTAGGTTTCAAGTCACCGAAACATCTTAAAAAGTGGCAACAAAAGTGCTAGTCAGAATAGTAAAAAAAAACTACTGCAGAAATTAATCAGAATCGAAAAGTTGCTATGTGTTTTAAAATGATCCATGGACTTTAAAATTCAGAAAAAATATCCAGATGATAGACAAAGATGAGTACTTCAATGTTGTGCCAAAGATCAAAAATTTTTCAAACTCAGTTTCTTAAAATCGTAGCGAGAAAACACCTAATCAATAAGCAGAAAGCAGCTTTAAAAATACGGTACCGTGAAATGCTTTACGTACTATTGTATTTTTCAAAGAACTCTCAGAAAAAAATCACTCAAAATTATGACACGTGAAAGACGTTACGGCCTGCCATAAAATTTACAAAACTTCCTGTAAAAAATGGACCGAAATTACGGTACCGTAAAATGGATTACGGCAGTGCCGTATTTTGCACCAAAACTTGTTTTCATCTACAAAAAGAGAAGAAAAATTAGTTCTAAAAATAAACTAAAATAAAAGAAACTAAGCTAAACAAGAGTGCTTGGGTTGCCTCCCAAGAAGCGCTAATTTTAGGTCCATAGCCTGACCAAAAATCAAAAATCATGGTGAAGCAGGTGAATCAGTTCCAAAGTAAAGAGCAAACAATTTTCTGCATTTTCTTTGTCCAAAAAGCTTAGCCACTAATCCAAAAATCCAGAAATTCATATAAATCACAATCAAAGTGGCTTTCTTAAATATGCAGAAATTAAAATCATACTTCTCAAATCCACTCAAAGAAATCTTTATGATCTTCCTATGCTTATCAAAAAGCAAAATCATGAGTCTTTTCTTCAGATTAATATTTTCAATAGCAATAAGAAAAGGACTTTGATCAAAAGAATCAAGTATTGGATCATCAAAATAATTTTTATGTCTTTCATTAGATTCCTCAATAAAACACAATTTTTTAATAAAATCAGAAGAGTGAACAATAGATATGGGCAAAGTGTCATCATGGTGAGATTCATCAGTGTTTGTAAAATTCAAATCCTTTCCAAATTCCTCATGCACATCATCAAATAATTTGTCAATTTCAAAATTATCATCAAAATCAAAGTGAGACTGTTCTAAATCAATCCCCTCATGTTTTTTCACAAATAACTCATCATTAGAAGAGTCAAAATCAGAATCATAAGAAAAAGAATTAATAGAATCAGAGTTAACCACAAGGGATTTATCATTAATTTCAAAAATATCACCAAAATCATAGTGGGGTTCGTTAATGTCTATAATTTTTGAACCTTCATCATGCTCATCAGATTTAACCATAAATAAGTTATAATCAAAATCAGGATTATCATCAAAAGAAGGTTTTTCAATTTCAATTTTCTCAACCTTTTCCTCAAATAAATTATTAGATGAATCAATTTCACAACAATCAAAATTAGAGTGAGATTCATGAATATTCACATAAGGCTCAATCTCAAAACAATCATAATCATAGGGGGATTTTTCTAAATCAAGTTATTTAGTTTCAAACTCAAATAAACAATCTTGTTGTGCTCTCTGGGTTTCCAAAATTTTAGAATTAGCAGTTAAAGATTATACTTTAGAAGCAAGCTGACTAATCATCCCCTTAAGATCTTCAATTTTTTAACTTCTATTTGCAATGAGTTGGTTTTGATTTGACATGAATTTTCCAAGCATAGTTTCTAACCTAGATTCTTCAGTGTCCTCAAAGCATGGCACAGAAATATGATTAGAGCAATCATCATAAAAAGAAGTTTGATTTTTCCAACTAGAATCAAAATGATCATCTAGGTAATAGGAAGAATTAGAATTTTGAGGCATTAAAATTTTGCAATCAGAAGTATAATAATCAGAAGACTTACAAATATTACATGTAACAGAATAAGAGTGTAATTTCGCTATTTCTGCAATAGTCATATGTGAATAATCTTTATGCTCACCTTGTTGCATGTATACCTTACCTCTTTCAGAAGCCCATGAACTTTGATGAAAAGACATATTTATCAAATCTATCAAAAACAGAGAGATAATCCAACATCAATCAATCAAAAGTTTTTTTTTAGAATATATAAAAAAATAGAAAATATAAAACACAAGCAAATTCACAAATTTTAGACATCGCAGTTCTGTCACAACTGTGAAAATCAAAAACCTGCAAAAAGAAAAAACAAAGTTAAATCTAAAACAAATAAAACTTAGTCTAGCAATACTAACAACTATTTTGATATTAATAAAACTAAGGTCCCCGGCAATGGCGCCAAAAACTTGTTATATCCCAAGTTGTTTGGCGTGTACCTAGGACTAATCCCCGGCAACGGCGCCAAAAACTTGATAGGTTTTCGCAAGTGCATAGAATTATCGAAGTAATAAAGAAAGATATCAAACCACAGAGACCTTATTGTTAAGTACCAAATAACTGCTTTCTTACTAGCTAAGCAAATCGAATATGATGCAATAATCAACGGAAAGAGTGTAAAGTAAATCAGAGAGATAAATATGGGACTAGGGTTTCATCCACCTTTATTTCAATGATTAGACTTAAATAAAAGGTCGTCAGTCAAATCTTATCATGATAAAGACTTAATTTACTTCATAAAAGGATCATCTCACTTTCGTGCAGACAATCATGCAGGGACCAATCCTCGCTTTCAAGCAAGATCTATCCCACGCTAAAGATACGTAAATCATCAATCAAAGAACTCAAAGATCACATTCGCGCATCTGAGTTCTATGTTGATTGTCTCTAGTGGAATCTCAACATCACTTTCGTGTATTCGAGACTCAACACAAGTTCTACTTATGGTTCTCCAACGTTCCGATCCTCACTTTCATGCAAGATCTCCATGTTTGACACACTAACTTAATCCTAGGTTCATAATTATCAACATGGCAATTACGTCACTAAAATAAATAAATAAGAACTTTAACCTAATTTCTTAGGGTGGGTTCCTATTTATCAATTTTAGGGTTCCAATTCTCAAGCAAGTCACCTTTCGGTCCTTATTGCGAGAACTCTAAACATGATAACAAGAAGTAAACTAAGGAGAATTTTAGAACAATAATCACATAGGTAAAATTATCATGGCAAAATTATCTCGACGAAATAAAAAGTATCTAATCATTAAAAATCAAAGGGATTACACCCCATGTCCCAAAATATGTTTAAGCTTGCATGGAGAAGAAAATACAATAATTCATAGTTTAGAATGATTAGAAATCGAAGGAAAAAAAGGTTTTAGGAAAATATACCACAGCTGTAATACAAATTACAACCGTATTTTGCTATGAATAGTGGCGGCGCAACTTCTTTCCTTGATTCCTCCTCTATCCGACCTCTTCTTGCTCTAAAACGTCTGTGGTGTCCTCTTCTCCTCCAGGCGATGCTTCTGAGTGAAAATCACGGCCTGAGGTGTCCTCTACGCCTCTCAGCGCGAGGCCAAACTCTAACTGCCTTTCTGTCAATTGCTCCCTCGATTCTACATTCCTCTTTTTAGTGCGTGTGTCTTCTCCTCTTAAGGACGAAGCGGCAGCAACTTTCCGATCTCAATTTGGAGCTCTGGATTAAAAGTTATGGTCTGCGCAAGAATCGGACCCATAAAAATCACGTTTTTGAGTGTAATTACGGTACCATAAAATATATTACAGTAGTGCCGTATTTTCTGGGCAAATTTCTAGTCAGATACGTCAGAAAAATACGGCTCTTGTAATTATTTATGGCAATGCCGTAATTTTAGGGAAACTTTCTGTTATGAAGACGCTCCAAAATATGGCCCGTAAAATGGGTTACGGCAGTGCCATAATTTCGGCAAAGGTTTATGTTCCGAAAGTGCCCCAAAATACGGCCATGTAAAATATTACGGTGGTGCCGTATTTTTCGCACAATCTTTTGTTCGGAAAATCACCAAAATACGTCCGTGCTCTCGATAATACGGTAGCCACAAAAAATACGGTACCGTATTATAAATACGGCACTACCGTATTTTGGTCTTTAGCCTCAATTTGCATAAAATTTCTTGGATGACTTCTTCTTGATGATGAGAACTCTTCCATGTATTTTATTTTGCTTGAAAATGCCTTAAATAGTGCCTTTTTTGCTTGAAAAACATGAAAAACCAAAATAGAAGTAGACTTTGCAATATTTGATAAATTCAACATGAAAATAAGCAAAAGATCTTCCATTTAGCATGAAAAGGTATAGAAAATGATACAAAATATACTATATATTTTGGTGTAATCAAATACCTTGTGTAGATGAGAACACAAGGTGTAAGTGGCAAGGACCTCATCATTGATGCAAGTAGTAGAGGAGTTTCCTCTCCTTGGTGTCTTCCTTCTCATTGGTGCACCTTAGAGGTTGGCGCATGCATTAGAGAAGGAGCATCTCTTGGCGCTTCAACCTTGAATAAGGCACAAGTTGAGAAGGTAACTCCCCTCTTGGCACAATCTCTTGGTGATTGGCACAAGAGAAGAGAACATAGGCGTAGATTTTCCTCCCAATGTCTAGCACTAGGCGTGGAAGGAAGAGATATTGAGGAACCTATGTGTGTGTGACTACAGAGGATGCTCTCTTGCACATCCATGTCATTAGAGGCTCGCTCTAAAATAGCTAAAAAAGTACTACTCTATCACATCCGATGGCTTCTCTTGTAAGAATAATCCTTTCCATATCGAGAAATCTATTTCGGGCTAATGCTTCCACTCTTATTTTTATTTTAAAATTGGTTTGGGGTTTCCCAACATCTCTCTCTCTCTCTCTCTCTCTCTCTCTCTCTCTCTCATTGTCACTCATACGATGTTGAAAGCAGTAGTGACATGCATCTCATCAACACATCGGCAAAGAAGCAGCACTAATTGTATCTTGGGACAAGAAATTCAAACTAAAGTTCTTGCAAGGGCCGAAGCTCTTTGTCTTAGGATAGACAACTACATCATCGTATCTGGTTACGGTTAGATCATTTAATTTCTATTTTCATTCACTTGCATGCTTGATTAGAATCATATGCTAGGATTAAGTGAGAACAATAGAAAATCCCATAGAGATTGTCCAAATTATAGGAGAAATCGAGGACTTTTTGTGTTCTACGAGCGTTGTCACAACCATGATGTCCATCATGGCCTAGCCATGATGTGTTATGTAGGTTATTGAGAAGTCTATCATGGCTATGACATTGGTCATAGGCAAGTCATGAAGTGTTCTATGAAAAATTGGAAAATAGATCATGGTCATGATGCTGGTTACAACTTCGCTATAAACCTTTATATGAAAAACCAGTATAGTGATCATGACCATGAAGCTGGTCATGGTTTGGTCATGAACTACACTATGGACAAATCATCAAATTTTTTGTTCAAGCTCGTCATGGCTATGATGTTCAACAAGGTTTAGCTGTTATGCAATATCTTGTCATTTTCTCATCATGGTTGTGATGTACATCATAGGCTGGCCATGATAGATGCAGAAAATTCTGTTTAACACCCAATTTGTTGTGCAGCCTCATCCTTTCATCCTAAATCACCCGATGACTTCAAAATAATTAAAAAAACTACAAATTTGAGTGATTTCAATAGAGTTTTCACAAAAATAAGGAGAAGTGAAGATTTCAAACAAAACAATTAAATAAGTCAAAATGGTGCATAAAAATAATTTAATTTGTCTTGATTTGAGATAAAATAGTATAAAAAAAGAACTAAAAATACAAGGCATCAAAGACCGAGTACAAAATCCATGCTTAAATCTTGCTAGGGATGTTGAGGAACGGGTAGAGGGGTGTAGAACCCGATGTTGGTAGGATGCGACTTGGTTGTTTGACAAGTCCACAATGTTTGGCAATATGCAACCATGATAGCTAACAGCTCTACCGGCATGTGATTCTTTTAGCATCTGAACCCTCAAAGAAGTCTTAGGAATGCATATACGATTGTCAGAAGGAGACACCCACGTTTTAGATAATATTGTGCTTGAGATGTGGGGTCATTTAGGAGTTGGGCATGTAGCTATTTTCTCACCAGGGCAATCAGAGTACTCATTCTTAATGTGATCAAAGGTTGTAATTTGTATGGTAAAAGTATAAAGGAAACAACACACTCAACTTAAGTCATCAGCGATAATATTTTCTCACTCAGCCTTATGCTTGATTACAAATGTGTATTGTTGGATGAATTCAACCAATTTGGCATGGTGTGGGCTAAGCTTTTTTTTAAGCATTCAGCAAAGAGGGCTTGGTGATCACTATAAAGAGTGAATTCATTATGGAGAAGATAGTGTCTCCAATGCCTTTGGGTTTGTACAATAGAGTAAAACTCTTTGTCGTATGTTGAATAATGTTGTTTGGTTTCATTGATTTTTTTTTTCTAAAATAGGCAATAGGGCGTCCTTCCTCACTTAAAGTTCTATCTATACTAACACCTGATGCATCGTAGGTGACTTCGAACACATTGGAAAAATTAGGTAGTTAGAGGATAGGGGTTGATGACATGCATTCTTTAAGGGTTTGGAAAGCTTGGCTACCTTTAGGGTTCCAAGCAAATTCACCCTTTTGGAAGCTACTAGTTATAGGAGTAACAAGTGTACTAAAACCCTTAAATGAATCTACGATAGAAGGTTGCAAGACTAAGAAAACTCCTTACCTTAGTGAGGGTTTGAGGTTCTAGTCATTCTTTTATAGCTCTAACCTTCTCAAAATCAGCCATTAACCCTTGACATGAGACAATAAATCTTAAGAAGCTGACTTGAGGTTCTAGAAAGGAACATTTTTTGTGGTTAAGTTAGATATGTTGATCATGGCTGTAGATTAAGATGTTGTCAAAATATACGACAAGAAATTTGCCTATGAAAGGTTTTATGATTTGACTCATGACTCGCATAAAGATAGTAGGTGTGTTCGTAAGGCCAAACGACACAAAAAGCCATTCATATAAGCCATCCTTAGTTTTGAACAATAGTTTCCATTCATCCCCTTTGTGAATACAGACTTGTTGATAGCTGCTTCACAAATGTAACTTGGAGAACTAAGAAGATCCAAAGATTAAATCTAGCAAGAAATCTAGGTAAGGGATGGGGAACTAGTATTTGATTATTATTCTATTTATCACTCTATAGTCAATACACATATGCCAAGTCCCATTGACTAAGACTAAGATTAAGGGGTGAGCAATTCAGGAATAGCACATAGACTAAGACTCTCGCGTATGTAGCCCTTTTCTAATAGGTCGTTGACTTGCCTTTTGAGCTCATCGTGTTCGGTGGGGATTAGCTGGTGGTGAGGGAGATTGGGAAGAGTTAACCCTGGTATCAAGTGTATGGCATGTTGGATACTCTACATGGGTGGGAGTCCCTTAGGCAAGTCTTGAGGTGTGATTTCCCCAAACTCTGATAGGAGTTTCTGAATTTTGGGGGATGTTTAAACTCATATACTAGTGACTCAGGTGTCACTTCTCGAAGCATAAGTGTGTAGACCACCTTGGTTTCATTAGCTTCCTAGACAAGGGCTAGGGGATGCAATAGAGTGATAGGTTTAGGCTTAGTTGTAAAGTTTATAATTCCTTTAGATGTAGATGCTTAAAGATCCTTGAGTGGAGCAGGGTTAAGCCAAAATTTCTTGCTACTATGAAAAAAAAATCTAGGTATTAAACCTATCATAGTGTATGACATCATTGTCATGGAGCTAGGTCTATTTAATAAGACATGAGAGACATCCATAGCAACAATATCTCACCAAACCTTACCTTGATATTCACCAAAACTAATGGGCACTAGGCATCTATGAGTTACGACTAAATTATATGTATCGACCCAAGCTATAGAATAAGATTTTGGGTGAGAGTCTAATGAGAAACAAAAATGAATAATAGTGACTCAAGATACAAATGCTTAGCATGTTATTAGCATTTTGTTGCTAGCATTATCTTCATTTTAAGTCTATTTTTGCATTTATATTTTTAACATAGAATTTTATATAAACTAAGATATTCTAAGTTCAACTGTGATATTTATTATAGTGATTTTTCTTTACGTAGCTACCTTCCGTGTTTCGGGAAAGGATGGATATGGCCTTGTGATTTGGAAGCCGCGGCCATTTACTCCTGATTGGTTTGTTAATGTTATGCGAGAATTACTTTATTAGATCATATGTATACCTCTTTCTATAAACTATTGGGAAGACCCATTTTCAAAAATTAATAATAAAAATAAAATATTTTCAAATTTGGTTGTAGCTATTAGAGACTATTCATTTTCACACGAAATAATAAAAATGCTTCCCATGTCATTATACTTTTCAATTTATAATTTTATAGGGCAAATTAAGAGTTGTAATTTTCAACAATTTACAATGAAATCATAAGTTGAAATGATAAAAAAAACATATATCTTCATTTTAAGTCTAATGATTTTTCTATTATCGCATGAGAGCACCTCTCTTTAGCTTTTTTTCAGAAATACTTTTCTCTTATCCAGACAATCAAATTAAGGAACCAAATCACCCGTTTCTATCAAAAGGATGGAGAATAATTATATGAAGTGTGAGATCGATTCAATAAACTTTAGAGAATGTGTCCATATTATGGCTTGGAAAAATAAATACTCGTACACACTTTTTATAATGGCTTAAATTATGGTACTAGGATAACCATTCATGCAACTATTGAAGGAGAATTGATGAACAAATATATTGATGATGCTCTTACATTGAAAGCCTAGTAAGAATAATGATCACTACCGCTCTCTTGAACAAAAGGTAGACCTTTTAGCCAATAAGAATTGATTCTTTAAACATGCATACTTATGGCTAACACTTGTCATAGTGAAATTTGTGGAAATACTTATATATGAGTCATTAGGTATTGGTTTTGGTTTTTATAGTGTATCCTGCTAAGTCCTCTTCATTGTTGAGAAGAGTTGTATGAGGGCAATCGCAAAGGTTGATGACAGTCATGATACACAACTCGGCTTGGACCTTTAGCAGCAGGGTCCAATCACAATCTCTCAGTAGAGGAGGACAACATGACTCAAGGGGAGGGCGCCTTCCTTGGTTACCATGATGGGAATCTAGGTGAGGGGAAGGGTTACCTTATGGTCCAAGGTTCTTATCAAGGTGTGGGTAGGAGTGTTAGCATTGACTCATCTTGAGGTCTCATTCAATTTCACAAGCTCGTTGCGAGACTTGATCTGGGGAGTTGATTGAGTAAGAAAATATTGTCGTACAGATCTCAGAATGCAATCTATTTTTAAATTGAGCAGGTATAAATTGTGGGTCCTCATCTAGATTCCACCAAATTAAGTCTTCATCAAACCAAGTCATATACTTGGCAATAGAGCTAGGACCTTGAGTGATACGACTATGTTGCTATAGGAGACAATTTTAATAGAATGAAAATATGCATTTTTCCCTAAGATAGAACTTCATCTCATCTCATCCCATCTATTGATAGAAGAACCCTTTATTTGAAAAAAAAACAAAAAACAAAAAACAGAAAACAGAAAACAGAAAGCTTGTTGAAAATAACAGAATAGACATAAAGAAAAAGATTCATCCTCGTGGAGGCGAAATCATGCAAAAAAACAAAAAGGTTAAAAATAAAAAAAATACAAATTGCGAAACGAGTACTCATTCTTTTTTTTAAGAGTCAAATTCTTTCATGTAACAGTCCAAGTGCAGATGTTTATTGTAGTCCTAATAGATTAACTTGTGATTTGCTCAATCTTTACTTTTTTTAAACGGAGACTACTCTTAAGCTCAATTCTATTCTCAATGCAATTATTACAAATAAAAATTTACTAAATAATTTTTGTATTATCATCTATCATTCTCATTAAGAAATATATATTTGACAAAATGGCATAAACATTTTTGCAATAAATTACTATGTTTATAATTTATAACTCATTATTGTACGTTCAAAATATGCTAAGCAATTATTATTATTATTCTTTAAATTGGTGGACAAACATATCCTATGAAAATCAAGCAGGGTGATATCTTTGTAATATTCAATACTTAACTATTTTACATCAAGGCCACAAGCCAACTTAAGCTTAGCCTCACTATTGTCCTTCTCATGTCTCTATTCATTTTTCATACAACTTCTGTAAACCTTGCTTCTCCCCCACCATCAAATAATGAACTTTCAATAAATGTTTTGTGTCATTAAATTTTACACTTTCCTCATTATCATTTTATTTCTATCAGAGACTACTCGTTTCACATGTAATAATAAAAAATGCTTAGCATGCCATTATCCTTTTCAATTTACAATGTTAAGAGGCGAATTAAGAGTTATATTTTTTTGAATAATTTACAATGCACTTATTAGTTGAAATGATCAAAAAACATATACCTTCATAGTAACTCTATTTTTGCAATAATATTTTTGTTTACATAGGATTTAATATAAACTAAGATTTTTGAATAAATACAAGTGTGGTATTTATCCTATTGATTTTTCATTTTGCCGCTACCTTCCATGTTTCTAAAATGATGGATATAAATAAACAATTTTGATGGTGAAGCCATTTGCACACAATAAGCTTTTTAATGTTATCGGACAAACATTTTTTTATTCATATGTACACAACATTTTATCAACTATTTGGAAGACCCATTTAAAATAATTAATAATAAAAATATAATTTTTTTTTGTCATAAATTTGGTTGCTCATCTAACAAATCATACTACTCTAGGTTTATGTTCACAAACAGAATAAATGGAAATGGCTTCCTAGCTAAAAAAATGATTAATTGAATCATAATAGTTCCAATTAATTTGGATGAAAATGCTAAAAAATGACAAATACAAACTCTATTTTTTTTCAATTGACACACAAACTACGTGGCACTCTAACTTACTTAGAAAATGTATTTATGAATAGTAGAACAATATGAATAATTTGGAAGGGTTGATCAAAAGATAACTTAGATATGTTCAAAGGTATATCATGCACTCTAAAATCTTATTAAAATATTAAAATCAATTTATTAAATGGTTATATTTCTTACAATTTTAAAAATTTATTCATCATGCTAATGTAGACTTTTATTATTTAAAATGAAATATATGTTGGGAAACATAGCAGGGAAATAAAAATTTTACATACAAACATGTGCAACAGACAATTGCCTCAAACTTATTTTCCCTTTGTTAGAGTATCCATATGAGATGAGCTAAGGAATATAATAGTAATTTTACTTTTGAAACATGTTTAACATTGTTAGTTGGCAACTATTAGGCACTCAAGTATTCGCCCTCTATGAGTATCCACACAATAACCCCTCTTAAAGATTACCCTGCTTCGTGCTTGGAAGAAAAAATCTCACTTTAGTGCTCAAGGGAGGAGGGCAGCGGCACAAGGAGGAGAGGGGAGGATGTCGGCTAGAGAGGGTGGAGAGAAATTCATGTATATTTACTCGACCCCTTGTCTGCTTATTTAAACAAAGCTAAGTTCTCCTCACAAGGCATGGTCTACCGGTACATGCTTGATTTATGTGCCTATACATGGTAGAAATATGAAAAGGGGATAAGATTTTCCATTAGATGGTAAATCTCTTCCCTAATCACCTCTCACGTCAATTCTTCCATCCATTGCTTAGCTGGCCACCTAGTCATGCCCATTATGACACTAGCATCTGCCTCTTACCACCTGCATTAGGCACCTGGGCCTTGGCCAATGCTTGGCCTCTTGTTTCCTTTCTTATAGAGTAGAGCCACTTATGCCAAGGTTAATTGGGCTCTCAGCCCAATAAGGTAATCCATTCTCTTTATATACGTCTTTCACTAAAGCCATTGTTGGGAAACCCCGGATATATTTTTATAATTTTTCAGAGTCATTACAACACAAATACATTTCACAGCGGAATAATATCCCCAAAACAGGCCAGTCCCAAAAACCCAGTGAAGATCGTCAAGCGAGGGAGTCGACACGATGAGATAGAAAATACCTAGAGCAAGGCGATGTTGATGTCGAGGAAGGTGCCCAAGTGTTCGCCCTCTGCAGTCTCACACACACGGATTCCTCAAACTTTCTTCTTCCTCGCCCGGTGCTAGCCTCGGGAAGAAGATCCACGCCTTAGGAGAGTCTTCCAATCAACTTTCGCCACCTCCAAGAAAGGATGCGCCAAGAAGAGGGAAGAGGAAGATGCCGCAAGCTTCTTTCTTGTTCCTTTGCGCCAACGAAAGGAAGAAGGGAGGAGAAGAAGAATGCTTGCGCCTTTGATGGAAGAAGAAGAGCTTCTAAGTTCTCCAAGCCGTCGCCCTCTGGTGCTTCACACCTCCAAGGAATAAGTCACTCAAGAGGGGGCGGCAAGGTGGTTCTTTTATAGGACTTAGAGGCGGTTAGGGTCCTTTGGTAAGTGTTGACGATTTGGCATGAATTAAGGAGTTTATTGAATCAATTAAATTGATCAAATCCTTAATTCAATATGCGCCAATGCATTGCCATAATCAGCCAATGAAATATGCGCCCAACACTGATGATTCCAAATTTCATAGTATTTTTCACACTTATTTACTAGTCTTTTGAGTCATAATCTTGCTCTTTTGCTTTATTTTTATACCTTATTTGCCAAATACTTCGGAATCTACACCATTCTTTGTTTTTGATCAATTTCAGGCAAAAATGTATCATTATCACCAGTTTTCAAGCACTTTCAATGCATGAACGAGTTCTAATCATCAAGGTGAGTTTACACATCAAATTTCAAGTTAAAACAACTTCTAGCAAAAATATGGCACTACCATAATTTTGAGACAAATTTCCACGGTACCGTAATTTCAGACAATTTCGACCAGAGGACATAGGAAAAAAATACAGCACTGTCGTAGAGATTTCCACGGTACCAAAATTTTTGCCCAGAATTCACAAAAGAAATTACGGCACTGCCGTAATTATTTTATGGTGCCATAATTTTGCACCCAGATTTCCAAGTTTTCCGCTGCAAACTTAAAAACATGATTTCTCGAGATTTAGGGCACCAATTGAAGATCCGAAAAAAGGGGAAGACTCAGGATAAGCAGGCAGAGATTTGCGAAGCAAAAGGAATAATTTTTATTCACGATTCACAGAGAATTTGAGAGAATCGCCGCTGCGTTAGGGTTCATTGCCGTTCGCTGCTCCGACCATCTCCGGCCACGATTTTTGAAAGGAAGCTTCGCCTGAGGAAGAAGAACACACCACAGAAGTTTCTGAGTGAAAGAAAGCCGATCGAGGGAGATATCATAAAAAATGTGATCACGGCATTGTACATCGTGATTTCGAATCAATTACGGGTTGTAATTTAGATTACAGCCCTGTGTTTGATGACACCAAAATTTGTAGTAAATTTAGTGTCATTTCATTGGTGTTCTTGTGTCATATTCATAGACTTTACTTATATTTATGCCTTTTTTATCGATATTTACGGAATCTACGCTCTTTTAGGTTTTCAATGATTTTCAGGCAAAAAGGCATGATTTTTAGTCGATTTCAAGCAATCCGAATGCATGGATGAATTCACAACATCAAGAGAAGATCACACGTTAGATTTCAAGAGTATTGGAGTCAAGAAACAAAATACGGTAGGGCCACAATCTATATTACGGTATCGTATTTTTGTACACTGCCCTAATATCAGAGCACTACCATAATTTGGGAAATTTTTCATCAGAAAGTTTCCTGAAAATTACGGCACTACCGTAAGAATTTACACGGGCCGTAATCTAGAGCGCCTTCAGACCAGAGACATTCACTGAAATTACGGCATTGCCGTAAACCATTTTATGGTGTCTTAATTTCCAGATGCTTTCGACCAGAGAGTTCAGCCAATTTTACGGCACCGCCATAAATCATTTTACGGTGCCATATTTTCCAGAGATTTTGAATCAGAGAACGCGACCGATTTTACGGCAATACTGTAACATATTACACTGCCGTAATTCTAATCTTAAACGCGATTCCACGGTCAAATTTGAAGCTCGATTTTTGTGGAGAACATTGCCGACGATCGAGACCTTTAAATTTGAAACCGTAAGAAGAAGAAGGGGAGCTTTCGCCGAGACGAAGAAGTAGAGACCAAAAGCCCTAATTTTCGTACACCATAGAGGGAGAAATCGCCTTGCACGCCGCCGCCAAGGGTTTCACCACCGTGAAGCACACAGTGCATCTCCGGCCGTGAAATTCGAGGGGAAGCTATGCCTGATGTAGGACGGGGAACTAAAGCATTCAAACGACGCCTTTGAAAACTGGTTTTGATAAATAGTTAAATAATAAGGGAAAACCGATGTTATGCTAACGAGGTTTGGGAAACTAATTTTTTTTGTATTTTATATATATAGAAAAACCCAAGTTTAAACTAAGAACTGTAAATAAGAATTACACTAGAAAGCAGTAAATGCAGGAAGTAAGCTTACAGTGCAGCCCTTGAGAATCGAAGGGCTGTGCTTCCCGTTCTTCACCGGTCCTACTCTGATGGAAGGTGTAGGGTGGAGCGTACAAACATTCACAGAAAGATCCGTACAGGTCACGGATTTTAATACAAAATAAAGGTGGTCAAAGGGGAGGTTAAGCCTCACAAGTTCCTTTGCTAATCCTAAGTTATCTAGAGGGAGAGGGTAGGAGAAAGGAGGGAAGCGCCCCTCCTAAATCCACACCAAGCGCAAGCTACAAAGTTAGAAAACCAAGGATTAGTGTACGGAAATGTTCTTTAAGCAAAGGGAAGAAGCTAGAGAAAGAAACTTAGACGCATTGGAGGAAGACTTCATGTTGCCGAAAGTGATGACTTCTTCTTCTTGCTCCAAACCGAGGATGAAGGAAGGCCTCCTTGAAGTTGTGCACTCAAGGGAGGGATGAAACCTTCTTAGGGGTTCGGTGGAAGAGTTGAGAAAGGATGGGAAATCGGCTATGGAAGAACTCTAACACAATTACTTAACCAAGGAAACTATTAGACAATATTATTTCATCAAAAGGTAGTCGAAATACAAGGTGGAGACTATGTTTTTATAGGCGAGATGGGGCTAGGGCAGGATAGTCATTAGCTTCCATGCGCCTATTACAAAGATGGATAGAGTTTGAATTACAAAATCAAGAGGATGTTGGCGCAAATCCTCTTTGGGAGCATCCTTCTTTGGTGATCTTCTTTTGGCAACTCTTTAAATGCTTGGGCTGGTGAGAAAGGTGTCTTCTTTATCCTTTGGCGAGATGCTTGTTGGCACATGGATAAGGGATTCAAAATTTGAATCCTTCCATGAGAGCATGGGCGGCAACAAGAGATGGTAACTTCTCATAAATGTCTTCATAAATGCCCTCCTTTGATTGTGGATCTTGATGGATAATTCCTTTGATTTTGGATCTTAATGGATGAGGGATTTGAATTCATTCCTTGCTTGGACTAGTGGTTGGCGCATATCTCTTGGATGGATGATGAGGTGGCTGATTGCTCTATTGGAGAGGCGCCCAACAAATATAGCAAGTGAGTTATTGCATGGCTTGAAGTGAGCTTGGGCTTTGAAGTCTTCTTTTCCTTTTCTGGAGCTGAACTTGATGAGTGGACCTTGAGTGACATTGAGCTGGAACTTGAGCTGCTCCTTACTTGAATGACCTGCCAAAATGATCCTAATGCATGCATGCACTACCCTACTATGATGCAAGAGTACATAAAGTTTCATGAATTACAATGCACTACCTACTACAAGTGGACTTGCCATGAATGACTACATGATGCATGGTTTTATTGAAAAGAAAATTACCCTAAATACAATGCAAGAAAGGGGACTCTAAGGGAACCCATATTGAATAGGTACCCTACGAGTCCGAGCAGATCTCCTCAGAGCAGGGCTACTGCCTCCATCAGCTCTCCCCGGGTTGAAAGGATTCTCCTCTAGAGAATTATCCTTGTACCCTCGGAGTAACTCAGGGGCGGCTATAGCTAGCTCTGACTCAGGAAGCCATACCTCTTCACCATTAATGAGTCTAACTCGATAAAACATTTGTACCTCATCAGTGGTGAATTTGGTTTGGTCTTCGAGAATAGCCTCAATCTCCATCTTGTAGGTGTCATCTGGATTTGGTATGGAGAGGGGCTCATGATAGAGGGTGAGATCCTCCACGTTGACGGTGGTGGGGATCCCCAATTCAGGTGGCAGGTCGAGGACATAGGCATTGTCGTTGATTATGTCTACAATGGTGAAGGGGCCTAGTCCTTTTGCTTCCAACTTGTGCCCTGTCCCGTGGATGCGCTCTTCACGTGCTCGTAGAATCACTTTATCACCTGTGGAAAATAACCTTTCTCGGCAATGTTTGTTAGCAGCTTCGCGATAATGATTAACAGATTCTAGCATTTTAGAAAATATTTCAGCATGCATTTGCGAAGTATGTAAAGCAAAGTCACGAGCAGGTAAAGAAGTCCTAAAGTGTCTGGGTAGAGGGAAGAGATCTATAGGTTTGTTAGGTTGATACCCTAGGTTGGCTTGGAAAGGGGAGCGACCTATGGTCTTGTTGACTGTACTGTTGTAGGAGAACTCGGCAGTGGGTAAGAGTTTATCCCAGTTGCCAGGATGTTCACTTACCAAACTCCTAAGGATACTCCCAAGTGATCGGTTGACCACTTCAGTCTGCCCATCCGTCTGGGGATGGTAGGCTGTGGAGAACTTGAGTTTTGTTCCTAGAAGGGTCCATAGGGTTCTCCAAAAATGGCTTACAAACCTAGGGTCTCTATCAGACACTATAGTTAAGGGTGTCCCACGAAGCCTGACAACTTCTCTGAAGAAGAGTTTAGCAACATGGGAGGCATCAGTGGTTTTGGTGCAAGCTATGAAATGGGCCATCTTAGTAAATCTATCAACTACCACAAATATAGAATCATGTTTAGCTGAGGTTCAGGGTAGTCCAAAAATGAAATCCATACTAAGGTCTTGCCAAGGGGCTTGGGGAATAGGTAAGGGAGTGTACAGGCCGGGACTGTGCTTATGGACTTTGGTGAGCTGACAAGTCCTACAATTCCTCACAACCTTAGCTACATCCTGGTAAAGGTTTGGCCAGTAGAACCGTTCCTCTACAAGGGCTTGGGTCTTATCTCGACCGTGGTGCCCGGCAGACCGCCTCAGTGCAATTCCCAAACAAGGAATTCTCGGATGGATGTCTTGGGCACACAAAGGGTTGGTCCAAGAAAGAGATACCCATCCCTAAGGGTGTAGAGAGGGTGACTTAATGGATCTTGACTAAGGTCAGCATATAAGGTAGAAAAATCAGGACATTCAAAATAAGCATCTTTCATGGAATCAAAGCAAGTAACTTCAACATGCATTTTGTTCAAAAGTAAAGTTACTCTACTGAGGGCATCTGCTACTTTATTCTCAGATCCTGATTTATGTCTAAGCACAAAAGTGTATTGTTGTAAATATTCGACCCACTTAGCATGCCTTGAGTTTAACTTCTTCTGAGCACTTAGATAGGAGAGGGCCTGGTGATCACTATTAAGAGTAAACTCCCTATGGATGAGATAATGTCTCCAATACCTTAGAGCCTGAACTACAGCATAAAACTCTTTGTCATAGGTAGAGTATTTTTGTTTTGCCTCGTTGAGTTTTTCACTAAAGAAGGCTATGAGATGACCTTCTTGGCTTAGGGTTCCCCCTATGCCAACTCCAGAGGCGTCACAATCTACCTCAAAGACTTTATTGAAGTCAGGAAGTCTAAGGACTGGGGCAGTGGTCATCTTATCCTTAAGTTCTTGGAAGGCTTTGCTAGCAGATTTAGTCCAGGAGAATTCACCTTGTTTTAGGCAACTAGTGATAGGTGCCACTATAGAGCTGAAGTTCCTTATGAATCTCCTATAGAAGGTAGCTAGGCCATGGAAGCTTCTGACTTCAGTGATGGTCTTAGGTTCAAGCCAGTCTATGATGGCTCTTGGATGGGTCGGCTTGAAGGCCATGCTCAGACACTATGAATCCTAAGAAGATCACACTATGGGACAAAAAGGAGCACTTCTTGAGATTGATATAGAGTTGCTCTTCCTTAAGAAGGTCAAGGGTCTTCCTAAGGTGCTCTAGGTGTTCCTCTTTAGTCTTACTATAGATGAGGATATCATCAAAGTAGACTACCAGGAATCTTCCAATGAAAGGCTTTAAGACTTGGGTCATGAGTCTCATGAATGTGGAAGGAGCATTAGTCAAGCCAAAAGGCATGACTAACCATTCATAGAGACCATCCTTGGTCTTGAAAGCTGTCTTCCATTCATCACCTAGCCTTATCCTGACCTGGTGGTATCCACTTCTTAAGTCAAGCTTGCTAAACCACTTAGAGCCAACTAACATGTCTAGCATGTCATCAAGTCTAGGAATAGGAAACCTATACTTGACTGTGATTTTGTTTATGGCTCTACAGTCTATACACATGCGCCAACTGCCATCCTTTTTAGGGGTGAGCAGAGCAGGCACGGCGCATGGGCTAAGAATTTCTCTGATGTGTCCTTTCTCTAATAGGTCATCTACTTGCCTCTTAAGTTCTTGATGCTCGGTGGGGTTCATCCTATAGTGGGGCAGATTGGGTAGGGTTGAACCTGGGACAAGATCTATTGCATGTTGGATGTCCCTAAGAGGTGGAAGTCCTGTGGGTAGTTCTTCAGGGGTAAGCTCACTATATTGTTCTAAGAGGGCTTCTACTTCAGGGGGTGGCTTAGTTTCTTCTTCTTGGTTGACTTCCTTGAGGACTAAGGTAAATAAAGGTTGATTAGAACTATAATCCTTAGGTCTCATGAGCTGAAGGGTTGGTTGTATGGTTTTGGTCTCTTCTATTTTTCCCTTATTGGTTGAGGCTTTAAGCTCTCTTGGCATAGAAGGTTTCAGTTTGATCTTTTGACCTGAATGACTAAAGACATAGGTATTAGTCCGACCGTAGTGGACTACATCCATGTCATATAGCCATGGTCTGCCTAGAAGGAGTTGAGCAACGTCCATAGTGATGACGTCACACCAAATTTGTCCTTCATAGGTACCAAACTATAAGGGAACTAGACTCCTATACTGGCACACTAGACTGGTTGACCCAGGAGATGTTATAAGGGGTTGGGTGAGCTTCTATCTTAAGTTTAAACTGGGTAACAGTAGAGTGGGAGACAGCGTTGAGACTACTACCCCCATCTATCACTACTTGGCACATGTTTCCATTGCATTTCGTGTAAGTATGGAAGATACTAGTTCTTCGCCAATCATCCGTGGGTGAGGGTTTGATCAGGGTACACCTAACAACTCCTAAGGTGTTTTGGGCAGGCTCCTCACTACTATCATATTCATTGTCTTCTAGGATTTGGCAGTCAGAATCTGGGTCATTAATGTCTTCAAGTCTAGGGGTTTGGTTTTCCTCACCTAAGTATAAGACCCGTTTAGGACAGTCTTTCATATAGTGTCCATATTGTTGGCAACCATGGCATTTGACCCTAGATGGTTCTGGATAACTAGAGGGCTTGGGTTTAGGAGTACTAGAGCTTTGGGGTTGGGTTGGTCTAGGACTTGGTCTAGAGGCACTAAACTCTTTCCTAAAGGCAACCTTAAGTTCTTGCTCAATCTCCTTGGCTCTAAGATGGGCAACCTCTATGGAGTCTATCTGGTAGTAGGTAAGGCCCTTTCTAATCTCAGATCGGAGACCATTTTTATACCTGCTAAGGGTGAATAGAGGGTTTTCTCCTGGGTTTCCCCTAAGGAGGAATTCCTCAAAGCTAGCAGTGTATTGATCAACAGTCATAGATCCTCGGGTTAAGCTAGAGGCTTAGTCAAATAACTTACTCTGAAAATGTGAGGGGACATATTTCAGTTTAAGTTGTTGGCGCATTTCTAGCCAAGTGTCTATGGGAGGTAGGTTGAGTCTCTCTTGGTTGTTCTCTATATTGGTCCAATACAACCTAGCATTTCCCTCAAGAAGGCACTTTGCAAGTCGGACTTTGTTGTGCTCAGGGATCATGCTCCACTCGAAATATTTGAAGGAACCCCTAAAGCTAGGGGAGTCGAAACCCTAAACATGCGCATCTAACAAGCATGGGCGGAAACAAGGGTTTCTAGGATCGCATATTAGAACCATATGATCAACTTTAGGATATGAGAGATCATACCATAGCCATGAAGGGATGGCAACTTGGAAGCAAAGAATCAATTGAATCTTCTCCAAAGGCTGTCGCACACAAGAGGAAGAAGGCCTACTCCTTTGGCGCGACTTGTGCTAGCAAGGCTCCAAAGTTTTCTTCTCGTATGGAAAGGAATGGAAGGATGAAGACTTGCTTGGCCGAACTTTCTCCAAAGTGTTTTTCCACCTTCACACACCCGTGTGTCGTCGAGAGGAAGAGGCAAGAAGAGAATCTCTCGAAAACGAAGTGGAGACGTTTTCATCAAACGTGGAGACGTTTTTCCAAGATGGAAAAACCGACTTCTAAAAATGGAAAGTCTTTGACTCCATACGTTCATGCGATCATCCTTGCGTTCACTCCAAGTGAACCGATCGCTCCTCTTTATCCTCTTTGAACCAAGCCACGGTTCAATTGCATTTGGTTCAATGACCAAACCAAATCAGCCCAAGCATGTAGTCCAGATCTAATTAAACCCTAAGGTTCTAGATCTGACCGTTCATCTCTTGATGCTCTTGATCTCACCGATCTAGCATCAAAACTCTCAATCGAAGCTTACCGATCTCAAGCCCTAATCAATCAAACATGATCAGACCAGATCTCACCCACAATCAGAGATTCAATCCCTTTAAAACTGAACCCAAATAATTCAGTCCACACGATCTGACTTAAGTAAGCCATATCATCAAATTGTGCGACCCTAAGGGTTTCCTTTAAATGTCAGTAACGATAACTTACGTTATCACGATCAGTGAGGGGTATCTAGCAACACATCACTGTCTCCCGATATAAAGGAAAGAGTCTTCCAAGACTACACCCAAACCACAGCACAAGTGTGAATCTCCTTCACTAGGCATACATGTTTCCTTTGCCACTGGATGTTCTTATTGGACAAGCGTGTCAAGCCTGTAGTTCTAATATGATGAGCATGATTAGATCAGATGAACATAGTCATCTGGGTATGGCCATACACTTTCTCAATCATCTCATCCAGGGGGCCCCTTTAGAACATCACACTCCAATTAAGGAGACGGCAATCCTCTATCTATCACTAGTGCCCTAACCTGATTCAAGCTCACCATCCAAGATAGTCTATAATCATTATGTTTCAAATGATATTGAACTACCTCAAAACAATGACAATCATCATTTAGAAAACACAAGTGATCTCAAGTCAGAGGAAATGTGCCACTTGTTACATTCAAGGATTATTCAAATTGTGACAACCAATTGAATATCCTAGTAGGGTCTGTCCAGTACATCCAATGTACCCATGAGTCTACATCTTATTCCATGCTCGAAGCATCCTATAAGATTAGAACACATATTAGTCTCAATCATATCAAGGTTGTCTCATGTTCACCAAGATATCTCGACTAAGGACATATAGCATGTCAGCCTAGCTGAACAGCATTGAGACATTATTCAGAAGAACACTTATTGCAGCAGACAATGTAACAATCTGAATAATAACCATTGCCTTTATAAACATAAGAGTTTATACATGATACTATTACAATCCCAAGGCCTCAAACATTAGCCTTAAGGGCATACCCCAACAATCTCCCACTTCCACTTAATCTAATGGTTGAGAAATCTCAAACCCATGTTATTACAGTGCTTCTCATGCTTCTGCTGCGCCAGAGGCTTAGTAAGCGGGTCTGCCAGATTGTCATCTGTATGAACCTTGCAGACTTTGATCTCGCCACGATCAATGATCTCCCGGATCAAGTGAAACATTCTTTGTATGTGCTTGGACTTCTGGTGCGACCGTGGTTCCTTTGCTTGTGCTATTGCTCCAGTGTTATCACAAAAGATAACCAAAGGATCTGCACTCGAAGGAACAACACCAAGTTCCTGAACGAACTTACGAATCCACACTGCCTCCTTGGATGCTTCCGAGGCTGCAACATACTCGGCTTCTGTTGTGGAATCAGCAACAGTTGACTGTTTGAAACTCTTCCACACCACTGCACCTCCATTTAAGCTAAAAACATAGCCTGATTGCGATCGGAAATCATCCTGGTCAGACTGGAACGAAGCGTCAGTATATCCTTCAATACTGAGTTCTTCCTGACCACCATATATCAAGAACATATCTTTGGTCCTCCGCAGATATTTTAAGATGTTCTTGACTGCAATCCAGTGCGCCATACCTGGATTACCTTGGAACCGACTGGTCACGCTTAACCCGTAAGCGACGTCTGGGCGAGTACACAACATCGTATACATAATGGACCCAATAGCCGAAGCATAAGGCGTATTGTCCATTTCATCTTTCTCAGTCTGTGTTTGTGGACACTGACTCTTCGAAAGATTCAGACCATGTCTGACTGGAAGATATCCTCTTTTAGAATTCTCTAAATGGAATCTCTCCAGGACCTTATCGATGTAAGTACTCTGGCACAGCCCGAGAAGCCTCTTAGATCTATCCCTGTAGATCTTCACACCTAATACATAGGCTGCTTCTCCTAGATCTTTCATCTGGAAACATTTCCTTAACCATGCCTTAACCGCATGCATTTCAGGAATGTCATTTCCAATGATCAAGATGTCATCGACGTAGAGGACTAGGAAAGTAATCACGCTCCCACTAAACCTCTTATATACACACGGGTCATCTTCGTTCTTGATGAAACCAAATTCACTGACTGATTCATCAAAACGAATATTCCAGCTTCTTGATGCTTGTTTAAGTCCATAAATAGACTTCTTTAATTTGCATATTTTATGACGATCTGATGGATTAGTGAAACCTTCTGGTTGTGTCATATACACATCCTCATCCAGATTTCCATTAAGGAAAGCTGTCTTCACATCCATTTGCCAGATCTCATAATCGTAATATGCAGCTATCGCGAAGAGAATCCGAATAGACTTAAACATGGCTACAGGTGAGAAAGTTTCATCATAATCTATCCCGTAGATTTGTTTGAAACCTTTCGCAACTAGCCTGCCTTTATAGGTAACCACGTTACCATCCATGTCAATCTTCTTCTTGAAGATCCATTTACAGCCTATAGGGATTACTCCCGGAGGCGGATCAACCAAATCCCATACTTGGTTATCTGACATGGAGTCCATCTCGGCGCGCATAGCTTCAAGCCATCTCGCTGAGTCCGGTCCACTGACCGCATCCGCATAAGTGAGGGGTTCATCATGATCAATGATGTAGACTCCGTCATAGCGCTCAGGCTGTCGACGGATCCTTCCCGATCTTCGCGGTTCCCGTGATATCTGAGCCTCAGGTTGTTCAATAACCTGATTCACCGGCTCAGGCTCATCCAACTGTGCTTGACTACTTTGTCCTTCCTCTGGATTCTCATCCAGCTTTATTTCTCTCCCACTGGCCTCTTGCAGAAGAAACTCCTTCTCAAGAAATATGGCCGTCCGAGCAACAAATACCTTGTTCTCTTTGGGATCGTAGAAATAATAACCCTTAGTTTCCTTAGGGTAACCGACAAAGATACATTTCTCAGATCTGCTCTCTAGTTTCCCAGAGGCGAGCTTTTTGACATAAGCCTCGCAGCCCCAGATCCTGATAAATGTCAAGCTCGGCTGTTTCCCATACCATAACTCATATGGCGTCTTTGAAACTGCCTTGGATGGCACTCGGTTTAGTACCTTTGCAGCTGTTTCCAGTGCAAAACCCCAAAAGGAGTAAGGTAGAGTAACCTGACACATCATAGAACGAACCATATCAAGTAACGTTCTATTTCTCCTCTCGGACACACCATTCCATTGCGGTGTTCCTGGCAGAGTGAGCTGTGAGATAATCCCACACTCCTTCAGATAGTCAGTAAACTCTCGACTTAGGTATTCTCCACCTCGATCAGAACGAAGTGCCTTGATATGTCGGCCTAGCTGATTTTGTACTTCATTCTTGAACTCTTTGAACTTGTCAAAAGATTCACTTTTATGTCTCATAAGATAGACATACCCATACCTACTGAAATCATCAGTAAAGGTTATGAAGTACTGATAGCCACCTCTGGCATGTTTACTAAATGGCCCACACACATCACTGTGTATAAGGTCAAGTAAACCTGAAGCCCTTTGACCTTTGTTAGGAAAAGGCGACTTCGTCATTTTACCCATTAAACAAGCCTTGCATGTATCAATCTCCACATAGGAGAATGATCCCAGCAGTCCATGATCATGCAACCGCTTAATGCGCTTCTTGTTAATATGGCCTAAACGGCTATGCCATAGCAAGGTGCTATCATCAGCATACTTGGCTTTCTTAATATCAATATTGTGTATAGAACATTCCATGTCCAACATGAATAACCCATTGTTAATTGAACCAGTAGCATAAATAATATTATCTAAAGAAAGAACACACTTTGAAATATTGCATTCAAAGGAAAATCCCTTCCTGACAAGAGCAGGAATGGAGATAATATTTTTAGTAATGCTGGGAACAAAGTAACAATTGTTCAGTTCTAATAGAAGCCCAGATGGCATAGAGATGAAATAGTCTCCTACAGCAACAGCAGCAACCCGTGCCCCGTTTCCAACTCGTAGGTCCACCTCATGCTGTCCCACCTGTCTTCTTCTCTTGAGTTCCTGTACATTTGAACAAATGTGAACTCCACATGCAGTGTCCAACACCCATGATATAGAAGAAGAAAACATGACCTCAGTCACATAAATACCTGAGCCAGAAGCGATGCTTCCCTTCTTGTCTCCTTGGAGCGCTTTACAGTCCTTTTTCCAGTGACCTAGCTGGCCACAGTGGAAACATCTGTATTCCTTAGACCGCTTAACCTTTTGCTTCAGAGCCTTGCTGTAACTCTTGACAGGGGCCTTGCCCTTCTTCCCCTTCTTCTTGTTCCTAGAAGGAACCATTAAGACAGAGGTCGAAGGCTTTCCCTTCAGAGTCTCCTCAGTAGTCAAGAGCATATTCAGCAGCTCTGCCGGAGTACAGTCGATTTTGTTCATATTAAAGTTAATGATGAACGCATCGAAAGAGGGCGGGAGAGACTGCAGAATAATGTCTACAGCAAGCTCCTGATTGATGGTATGCGCCAGTTTCTCTAGAGCCTCTTTGTGCCCAATCATCTTGAGCACGTGAGCTCCCACTGGGCTCCCTTCAGCCAGTTTGCTCTGAAAGAAAAGCTTTGTCAGATTATAGCGTTCTGTCCTCACCTGTGCAGCATACAGCATCTTGAGGTTCGCTATAATCTCTATAGCCGACATATCCTCATGCTGACGCTGCAGCGGTGGCGTCATAGACGCTAGCATCAGGCAAGCGACATCAATGCTATCATTGACGTGCTTTTCATAGGCATCCCGAACCGCCCTTGCGGCGTTCGGAGCGGGTTGAGGCGGCACAGCCGTCTCGAGGAGATACAGTTTCTTCTCTGCCTTAAGAACAATCTTAAGGTGTCCGTACCAGTCTGAGAAGTTCGGCCCAGCAAACTTCTCCCTTTCCAGTAGGGATCGCACATTGAAGTTCATGGTGTTCGTTGCTGCAGGTATCTACAACAATGCAAGAACAGCAAGGTCAGTATCAATGTTAAGAATCGATCAGGACTTAAGAAAGATTCTTTTTCTCACTATTTTATCTGACTGAAAAATCCATTAAAACAGTCCGAAAGAGTAACACTCTTTTAGTGAGATGGGATCCAGATTTCATACTTGGTCTCCGCGTCCCGCTCAGGCGAGATAAGATGCACAGAGAGTACAAGCACTAATCTCTAGTAGGCTGTCCCAGCCAATCGCCAACCCGTGCGATTCCCCTTCATCTGGGCAACCCAGCAGACTGTGCCAACTGAGTTGGTACAACACAGTCTCTGATCCCACAGATGGCTACCTCCATGTGCTACCATATGCGCCACATATGTAGCCTACATGGTCAAGCTGACCCGACCTACTCCCTGGACCACCACGTGCTATGCTGAGCAACGAGAAGCGATAAATCCCTTCTCTGTAACACGCAGGTGTAATCCCGCACCGTCTGAAGATAGATGGACGTGCCCACTGAGTGGGTACAACACGGCTCCAACGATAGTCAGAACAGTGAGGTTTCGCATCAGAAGGCTTACGAGCTTGATATTTTAGCGTTGGATTTTAACGGTCTTTTATCTTCTTCACTATCATGCAATTCCTATGGTGATAGCAGAAGATAAATAAATCATGCTATTCTACTTATATAAACAATAAAAGAAAGCATGGATCTTATGTGGTAAAAGCCCATAGCCTAAGTAAGACCTTAATTAACTTAAGTCTTCACTTGAGCTCTTCATGGGTCTTTTGCATCTCATCTGGCCCAACCCAGGGCCCAAGCGCCCACTGCAGCTCAGGTGCGCCCACCAGGTAAATGCGCCTGTCCCAGAGTCGAACCCTGGACCTCCCACCTGGTCAAGCCACTGCTGCATGCGCCTCTGCCAAGTGTGCTCTGTGCTCTTGTCTGATTAAGTTACAATTCAATCTATCTAGACAAGATTGACTCGCAGGTCAATTACATTTTATAAATTAAATACAAAGTGATTCGCAGATCACAAATAAATATTAATTTATAATTAACCAGGCTCGCAGGCCCCAGCACAGCACACATTAAAGGGCAACCCACATAAGATGAAATAAACAAGCATCATGGCATCAATCAATATGTGATCCATTACAAAGAAAACAAAATTTTGAAAACCCATTGGCATCAATTTTACTTTTCTTATATGCCCTACAACCTTACAACGGTCCATTGATAGGGATCCACTCATCATGTCTAGTTAGATCCATGCCCTTGCATGCACCAAGTCTTAACTGACTTGCGTTGACCTAATGGTCAACCATGCATGCGCCAAGGGCTGAACAACCAACATGAGATCTGGCAAGCGGGTGTGACCCCGGGCCTAACTCATGTGTGTTCACTGGTTGTCTCAACCAGACCTCGCTGCACGCCTGTGATGCAATCGACCTATAGCCACCTCGTGCTTGCGCACAGGTGCCATCTGGTCGACCCATCTAGGCTGTCAGATGGTCTGATCAGACTAGTTGATCTATACTAGATGATGCTTTCAACCCCATCAACCCGTCTAAGGGTTTATAGTAGGCGCAACTTAGATCTAATCAAAGGCGCGCAAGTTAAGTTTTGATAAAACAACAACATGTAGCATGCGCAACAATGTAAGCAATATACATGCACCAACAAAATCAACCTTACACATGCGCCACCAAAATCAATCTCATATATGCGCCACAAAAAATACTTACAACTAGTATTATCGCATGATGAGAAAACTTAGATCATAAGCGCAAACAAGGATCACCTTAAGCAATCATATGAATCATATGTAAACCTTGCTCTGATACCAATTGAAGGAACCCCTAAAGCTAGGGGAGTCGAAACCCTAAACATGCGCATCTAACAAGCATGGGCGGAAACAAGGGTTTCTAGGATCGCATATTAGAACCATATGATCAACTTTAGGATATGAGAGATCATACCATAGCCATGAAGGGATGGCAACTTGGAAGCAAAGAATCAATTGAATCTTCTCCAAAGGCTGTCGCACACAAGAGGAAGAAGGCCTACTCCTTTGGCGCGACTTGTGCTAGCAAGGCTCCAAAGTTTTCTTCTCGTATGGAAAGGAATGGAAGGATGAAGACTTGCTTGGCCGAACTTTCTCCAAAGTGTTTTTCCACCTTCACACACCCGTGTGTCGTCGAGAGGAAGAGGCAAGAAGAGAATCTCTCGAAAACGAAGTGGAGACGTTTTCATCAAACGTGGAGACGTTTTTCCAAGATGGAAAAACTGACTTCTAAAAATGGAAAGTCTTTGACTCCATACGTTCATGCGATCATCCTTGCGTTCACTCCAAGTGAACCGATCGCTCCTCTTTATCCTCTTTGAACCAAGCCATGGTTCAATTGCATTTGGTTCAATGACCAAACCAAATCAGCCCAAGCATGTAGTCCAGATCTAATTAAACCCTAAGGTTCTAGATCTGACCGTTCATCTCTTGATGCTCTTGATCTCACCGATCTAGCATCAAAACTCTCGATCGAAGCTTACCGATCTCAAGCCCTAATCAATCAAACATGATCAGACCAGATCTCACCCACAATCAGAGATTCAATCCCTTTAAAACTGAACCCAAATAATTCAGTCCACACGATCTGACTTAAGTAAGCCATATCATCAAATTGTGCGACCCTAAGGGTTTCCTTTAAATGTCAGTAATGATAACTTACGTTATCACGATCAGTGAGGGGTATCTAGCAACACATCACTGTCTCCCGATATAAAGGAAAGAGTCTTCCAAGACTACACCCAAACCACAGCACAAGTGTGAATCTCCTCCACTAGGCATACATGTTTCCTTTGCCACTGGATGTTCTTATTGGACAAGCGTGTCAAGCCTGTAGTTCCAATATGATGAGCATGATTAGATCAGATGAACATAGTCATCTGGGTATGGCCATACACTTTCTCAATCATCTCATCCAGGGGGCCCCTTTAGAACATCACACTCCAATTAAGGAGACGGCAATCCTCTATCTATCACTAGTGCCCTAACCTGATTCAAGCTCACCATCCAAGATAGTCTATAATCATTATGTTTCAAATGATATTGAACTACCTCAAAACAATGACAATCATCATTTAGAAAACACAAGTGATCTCAAGTCAGAGGAAATGTGCCACTTGTTACATTCAAGGATTATTCAAATTGTGACAACCAATTGAATATCCTAGTAGGGTCTGTCCAGTACATCCAATGTACCCATGAGTCTACATCTTATTCCATGCTCGAAGCATCCTATAAGATTAGAACACATATTAGTCTCAATCATATCAAGGTTGTCTCATGTTCACCAAGATATCTCGACTAAGGACATATAGCATGTCAGCCTAGCTGAACAGCATTGAGACATTATTCAGAAGAACACTTATTGCAGCAGACAATGTAACAATCTGAATAATAACCATTGCCTTTATAAACATAAGAGTTTATACATGATACTATTACAATCCCAAGGCCTCAAACATTAGCCTTAAGGGCATACCCCAACAATATTGCTCGAGCTTGGTTGTCCAATCCAAGAAGTCTCGGGGTTCTAAAGAGCCATTGAAGGTTGGGGGATTGAGTTTGATGGCGCGGTGCACATCATCCTCCCTAAATCTGGGTTGAGGTGGGGTTTGAATAGGAGGTCCATTCCACATAGTTGGTTGGTGGGTTCCCGCATGGTTTGGATTGGGGTATCCATTCCATGTTGGTTGAAGATGGGTTCCTACATGGTTTGGATTAGGATATCCATTCCACATAGGTTGGGTGCTTGCACGGGTTGGGGTTTGATGCCCGTTCCACGCAGGTGGTTGTTGGGTGTCTACATGATGAGGGCTAGGTGGTTCACTTGCATGATTAGAAGACCTTTCCCTAAAATCATGGAACTCAGTGGTAAGTTGGTTAAGGCTTCGGGTAAGGGTCCCTATTTGCTCAGTCAAGAACTCAAACTTCTCATTCATGGCAGTATGATCCATTGTGGGATTTTGTTCCTGTTGTTGAGTTTTAGACCGAGTTTGCATGGGTGTTTTGAAAAATACAGGTTTTGAAAATAGAGCAAATGATAGATAAGTACGTAGTCAAGTTCTTTCAAACACCTAGTTCCAAAGACCGCTTAGAAGTAGAAAATTAAGTTTTAAGGCTTAAAAATCTAGTCTAAGAGCCTAGGCTCTGATACCAAGCTGATGTAGGACGGGGAACTAAAGCATTCAAACGACGCCTTTGAAAACTGGTTTTGATAAATAGTTAAATAATAAGGGAAAACCGATGTTATGCTAACGAGGTTTGGGAAACTAATTTTTTTTGTATTTTATATATATATAGGAAAACCCGAGTTTAAACTAAGAACTGTAAATAAGAATTACACTAGAAAGCAGTAAATGTAGGAAGTAAGCTTACAGTGCAGCCCTTGAGAATCGAAGGGCTGTGCTTCCCGTTCTTCACTGGTCCTACTCTGATGGAAGGTGTAGGGTGGAGCTTACAAACATTCACAGAAAGATCCATACAGGTCACGGATTTTAATACAAAATAAAGGTGGTCAAAGGGGAGGTTAAGCCTCACAAGTTCCTTTGCTAATCCTAAGTTATCTAGAGGGAGAGGGGAGGAGAAAGGAGGGAAGCGCCCCTCCTAAATCCACACCAAGCGCAAGCTACAAAGTTAGAAAACCAAGGATTAGTGTAGGGAAATGTTCTTTAAGCAAAGGGAAGAAGCTAGAGAAAGAAACTTAGCTGCATTGGAGGAAGACTTCATGTTGCCGAAAGTGATGACTTCTTCTTCTTGCTCCAAACCGAGGATGAAGGAAGGCCTGCTTGAAGTTGTGCACTCAAGGGAGGGATGAAACCTTCTTAGGGGTTCGGTGGAAGAGTTGAGAAAGGATGGGAAATCGGCTATGGAAGAACTCTAACACAATTACTTAACCAAGGAAACTATTAGACAATATTATTTCATCAAAAGGTAGTCGAAATACAAGGTGGAGACTATGTTTTTATAGGTGAGATGGGGCTAGGGCAGGATAGTCATTAGCTTCCATGCGCCTATTACAAAGATGGATAGAGTTTGAATTACAAAATCAAGAGGATGTTGGCGCAAATCCTCTTTGGGAGCATCCTTCTTTGGTGATCTTCTTTTGGCAACTCTTTAAATGCTTGGGCTGGTGAGAAAGGTGTCTTCTTTATCCTTTGGCGAGATGCTTGTTGGCGCATGGATAAGGGATTCAAAATTTGAATCCTTTCCATGAGAGCATGGGCGGCAACAAGAGATGGTAACTTCTCATAAATGTCTTCATAAATGCCCTCCTTTGATTGTGGATCTTGATGGATAATTCCTTTGATTTTGGATCTTAATGGATGAGGGATTTGAATTCATTCCTTGCTTGGACTAGTGGTTGGGGCATATCTCTTGGATGGATGATGAGGTGGCTGATTGCTCTATTGGAGAAGCGCCCAACAAATATAGCAAGTGAGTTATTGCATGGCTTGAAGTGAGCTTGGGCTTTGAAGTCTTCTTTTCCTTTTCTGGAGCTGAACTTGATGAGTGGACCTTGAGTGACATTGAGCTGGAACTTGAGCTGCCCCTTACTTGAATGACCTGCCAAAATGATCCTAATGCATGCATGCACTACCCTACTATGATGCAAGAGTACATAAAGTTCCATGAATTACAATGCACTACCTACTACAAGTGGACTTGCCATAAATGACTACACGATGCATGGTTTTATTGAAAAGAAAATTACCCTAAATGCAATGCAAGAAAGGGGACTCTAAGGGAACCCATATCGAATAGGTACCCTACGAGTCCGAGCAGATCTCCTCAGAGCAGGGCTACTGCTTCCATCAATGCCTGGAGGAGGAGAACACGCCTCAAAAGTTTCAGCGTGAAAGGAAATCAATTGGAGGAGAAATCGATGAAAGAGGAGGCGCCGACACTGATCACAACGCCCCCTTATGCAAATTACGGCTGTAATATAAATTACAGCCGTGGTGTGTTTTCTTAAACTCTCTTTTCTCTTTGATTTTCGATCATTTGAAACCATGGATTATTGTAACTCCTGCACCATGCTAGCTTAAACTTTTATGGGACATGGGGGAGTAATTCCCTTTAATTCTTACTGACTAGATGATTCTTTTTCCACTATTTCATCACGTATAATTTTAGAATGATAATTTTACTCATGTGATAATTGCACTTTTGATTCTCCATAGATTCATACTATTATTCATGTTTTTAGAGTTCTCACAATAAGGACCGAAAGGTGACTTGCTTGAGAACTTGGAACCCTAAAATTGCATGTTAGGAACTTTCTTTAAGAAATTAGGTTAGTTCTCATTATTCGATTTTAGTAGTCAAATTGCCACAATAATAATATGAATCTAGGATTGAGTCGAGTTGTCAAACGTGGAGATCTTGTGCGAAAGCAAAGATCGGAACGTTGGAGAACCATGAGTAAAACTTGTGTTGAGACTCGGATGCACGAAAGTGATCCTTGAGATTCCACTTGAGATAATCAACTTAGAATTCTGATGCACGAAAGTGATCATTGATTTCTTTTTTTGATGGTTTACTTATTTTCAGCGTTGGGATAGATCTTGCGCGAAAGCGAGGATTGACCCCTGCATGATTGTCTGCATGAAAGTGAGATAATCTTTTTATGAAGTAAATTATGTCTTTACCATGATAAAATTAAACCGACGAATCTCTATTTACATCTAGTCATAGAATTTCAAGTGAATGAAACCCTAGTCCCAGTCTTTTCTCTGGTATTTCTGTTTTAGTCTTCTATTACTCACTTGCATACTTTTGATTCACCTAGATAACAAGAAATCAATTATTCAATACTCAGCAAACAAGGTCTCTGTGGGTTCGATATCTATTTTATTACTTCGAGTATCCGTGAACTTGCGGACACAACAAGCTTGGTGACATAACCAATTTTTGGAGCCGTGTCAGGGAGTGACAAAGTCCCTATGCGCCAAACAACGAGTTTGGCCGCGACACTAGAAATAAGTTTTTGTCTACCTACTTGTTGGGATACAACAAGTTTTTGGCACCGTTGCCGGGGACCTTGGTTTTTGTTGATATTGAAGATATTGAAAGTATTGCTAGACTAGGTTTTATTTATGTTCTATCTTTTTATTCTTTTATGTTTACTTGAGTTATTTGATCCATCTGCTTTAGTGTGCACAGAAAATTTAGATCTGATGGTAGATCAAAGATCACTTAGGGACTATGCAACACCTAAACCACGAGAAATACACTTCAGCATTGTCAAGCCAACCATTGAAGTGGATAATTTCGAGATTAATCTTGCCTTCTTGACCATGATCCAGCAGAACCAATTTGGAAGAGCTCCAATTGAAAATCCCTATCAACATTTACATCTTTTTATTGAATATTGTGATACCATTAAAATTTGTGGAATTTCTGATGATGCACTAAAACTAAGACTGTTTCCTTTTTCTCTTAGAGACTGAGCGCGATTTTGGCTACATTCTCGACCTTATGGTGTTTTCACTACATGGGAACAACTATCAAATGCTTTCCTGATGAAGTACTTTCCACCAAGCCAAACCATTCAATTGAGAAATCAGATCACAAGCTTTACACAAAAGGATGGAGAATCATTCAGCAAGGCATGAGAGCAATTCAATGATTTGCAACGGAAGTGCCATCACCATGGCCTTGAAAATTGGGTTTTAATTCATATATTTTATAATGGTCTACTTTACAATATCCGTCTAATTGTTGATGCTGCTGCAGGAGGAGCCCTGATGAGTAAGACCATTGAAGATGCTTCTGCCCTATTTGAAGAAATGTCCTTGAACCATAACCAATGGGATCCTGAAGAAGAATTGCTATATTGTCATCGTCATGGTAAGTATGAAAGTGAGGAATGCCAACCCTTAACTGAAGAGGTAAATTCTTTTAGTGTAGAATATTTGATTAACAAGTTTATGGTTAATCAAAATCAATTCATGCAAAATCAAAACAAAGAAATTGAAGATCTTAAGAGAATGGTTAGTCAACTTGCCTTTCAAGTTGAATCCTTAACTACTCACAATAAAACCCTAGAAAATCAAATGCCTGATGAACACTGTAATGCAATCATCACTAGAAGTGGATAAAATTGGAGGAACCAAAAGGGAGAGTTGAGAATAACAAAAAAGGGTTTGATGATGAACATGACCATGAATTGGAGTTAGAAAAATCTTCTGTGTATGAGCCATCCCAAACTAGCTTGCCACCTCACTAGGGTGATGAACCTAAAGGTGATGTGCCGTGTCAGGAAGATATTTCTAAACCTAATTCTCCTATACCCTATAGGCCACCTATACCCTTTCCCCAAAGGTTAGTGTAAGAAAAATTAGACAAACAATTTGGGCGATTTTTAGATGTTTTGAAAAAGCTCTACATTAACATTCCATTTACTGAAGCTTTATCTCAAATGCCCACATATGCTAAATTTTTAAAAGAAATATTGTCTAATAAGAGAAAAATAGAGGATTATGACATTGTGGCTTTAATTGAGGAATGTAGTGTTGTTATCCAAAATAAAGTGTGACCCAAACTGAAGGATCCAAGTAGTTTCTCTATCCATTGTTTTATTGGTAGTATGGCTTTTGACCAAGCCTTATGTGATTTGGGTGCTAGTGTGAGCCTAATGCCATTGCCTATCTGCAGGAGATTGGACATGAGGGAACTCAAGCCAACTTCTATATCTTTGCAGCTCGCCGATCGCTCGGTGAAATACCCCGTGAGAATTCTTGAAGATGTGCCTATACAAGTATGTAAATATTTCATTCCAGCGGATTTTGTAGTTCTTGAGATAGAAGAAGATGCAAAAATCCCCATCATACTTGGTAGACCATTCTTAGCCACTGCAGGAGCGCTTATTGATGTAAAGAACGGTAAGCTTTCACTTAACATTGGGGATGAAAGAATTGAGTATGACTTGCATGAAGCCATGAAAAACCCTTCCAATTCTGAATCTTGTTGTAGTATACATGATATAGTTGACATTGTCTATAATCTTAATGATTTATTTGAAACCAATGAATGCGACACTGATTTAGACTTTGCTTTTGGAAAAACAAACTCTATGACCGATGAACTATCAAATTGCAATGCTTGTGACAATGAAAAGAGTGAAGAAAGAAAGACTCCAAAAATAGAACTTAAGGCTTCGTTATGAATTTCTGGGTCCTGATTCTACTTAACCTGTTATTGTTGATGCATAGTTAGGGAGAAGGGAGACATATTTGCTTCTCAAGGAATTAAGAATTCATAGAAAGGTAATTGGGTACTCAATTGATGACTTGAAAGGAATTAACCCCTCTTTTTGTATGCACAGGATCTTGATGGAAGAGGAGCACAAGCCACATGCAGATTTTCAAAGAAGACTGAACCCCTCCATGAAAGAAGTTGTAAAGAAAGAAGTTTTGAAATTACTAGATGTAGGTATTATCTATCCTATATCTGATAGCAAATAGGTAAGTCTTGTACATTGTGTTCATAAGAAAGGAGGGGTAACTGTCATGAAAAATAAAGATAATGAATTAATTCCTGTTAGAACTGTTACTAGTTGGCGCATGTGCATAGACTATAGAAAACTGAATGCTGCCACTAGGAAAGACCATTTCCCTTTACCTTTCATTGATCAGATGGTTCAAAGATTGACAAACCATTCTCACTTTTGCTTTTTAGATGGATATTCTGGTTTTTTCCAAATTCCTATACATCATGATGATCAAGATAAAACCACTTTCACATGTCCCTATGGAACTTTTGCATATAGGAGAATGCCATTTGGTTTATGTAATGCACCCGCTACATTTCAAAGATGCATGATGGCTATCTTTTCTGATTTCATTGAAGACTTTATAGATGTATTTATGGATGATTTCTCCATATACGGTTCCTCTTTTGATGTTTGTTTGGCTAATTTATCTCGAGTTTTACAGAGATGTGAAGAAACTAACCTTGTGCTTAATTGGGAAAAATGTCACTTCATGGTTAGGCAAGGGATAGTTTTGGGGCACTTGATTTCAGAGAAAGGAATTGAAGTTGATAAGGCCAAAGTTGAAGTAATAGAGAAATTGGAACCACCCACCACAGTGAAGGAGGTTTGAAGCTTTCTAGGACATGCAGGACTCTACCAGCGATTCATCAAGGATTTCTCTAAGCTTCCTTGACCTGTTACAAATTTAGTTTGTAAAGATGTAAAATTTTCTTTTGATGAGGATTGTTTATCTGCTTTTCAGGAACTAAAGAAGGCTTTGTTCTCAGCACCTATCATTCAGCCTCCAGATTGGGATTTACCCTTTGAACTCATGTGTGATGCCGGTGATTATGCAATTGGAGCAGTTCTGGGACAAAGGAAAGACAAAAAGCCTTATGTTATCCATTATGCTAGTAGGACTTTGGATGAGACATAAAGGAATTACACTACCACTGAGAATGAACTTTTAGCTGTAGTATTTGCCTTTGATAAATTTAGATTATACTTAATTAACTCCAAAGTGGTAGTGTACACTGACCATGCAACTATTAGGTGCTTAATGTAGAAAAAGGATACTAAACCACGATTACTCAGATGGATTTTACTTTTGCAAGAATTTGATTTGGAGATTAACGACAAAAAGGGATCAGAAAACCTTGTTGCATATCATCTTCCAAGGATAGTGTTAGATACTGAAAAGAATGATGAGATCAATGATTCCTTCACTGAAGAGCAGCTCTTAGCCATTGAACAACTTAGAGCCCCCTGGTATGTTGACATAGTGAATTATCTTGTAGCTAATATTTTTCCTCCTATTTTAAGCTACCAAAAAAGGAAGAGATTTTTGGCCGAGGTGAAACACTATTTTTGGGATGAGCCTTATGTGTTTAGAAGATGTGCAGATGGCATGTTTAGAAGATGTGTACCTGAAGAAGAAGTTGCAGATATATTGCTTCAATGCCATGGATCCTCTTATGGTGGTCATGCCGGTACTGAGAAGACTGCTTTTAAGGTGTTACAATCAGGATTTTATTGGCCCACAATGTTCAAAGATGCTAGAAATTTTATATTGTCTTGTGATAGATGTCAAAAGACAGGAAACATTAATAGAAGACATGAGATGCCACTGTCCAATATTCTTGAAGTTGATATATTTGATGTTTGGGGAAATGACTTCATGGGACCTTTCCCATCTTCTGGAGGTAACTAGTACATTCTTGTAGCAGTAAATTATGTCTCAAAATGGGTTAAAGCTCTTGATTCCCCTACAAATGATTCCAGACTAGTAGTTAAACTGTTCAAAAAAAATTATCTTTCCACGGTACGGGACACCACGAGTAGTAATCAGTGATGGAGGCTCGCATTTCATAGAACACAAGTTCTCATCCATGCTCAAGAAGTATGAGGTAAATCATAGAGTTGCAACACCTTATCACCCCCAAACGAGTGGTCAAGTTGAGGTATCAAACAGAGAAATCAAAGGAATTTTGGAAAAGACAGTGTTACGCACTAGAAAAGACTGGGCATTCAAACTTGATGATGCATTGTGGGCATACAGAACTGCTTTGAAGACACCTATAGGTATGTCTCCTTTTCAATTGATTTATGGAAAATCATGTCACCTTCCTGTAGAGCTCGAGCATAAGGCGTTCTGGGCAATCAAGAAGCTGAAGTTCGACTTGAAGAACACGGGTGAAAAACAGAGGTTACAATTAAACGAGCTAGATGAGACCAGACTCTCTACATATGAAAATGCAATAATTTACAAAGAGAGGACTAAAAGATGGCATGATCGACATATTTTTAGAAAAGACTTCCAACCAGGTGACTTTGTTCTTTTGTTCAATTCTAGATTGAGACTTTTCCCTAGAAAGCTTAAGTCTCGATGGTCTGGTCCTTTTCAGGTAAAGAAAGCCTATCCTTACGGAGCTGTAGACATATGGAGTGAGGAAATAGGAGATTTAAGGTTAATGGTCATAGATTGAAGCATTATTATCAAGAAGAGTAGATTGGAGAAAAGGAAAGTTTTTACCTTGATGAACCACGATCAAATTCGAGTACCGAACGGTCAAGCTAATGACCTTTAAACTAGCACTTCTTGGGAGGCAACCCAAGCACTCTTGCTTAGTTTAGTTACTTTTATTTTAGTTTATTTTTATAATTAATTTTTTCTTTTCGTTTTGCAGGAAAATAAAATTTTGCGCAAAATACGGCACTGCCGTAATCTGCTTTACGGTGTCATAATGTTGGTCCGATTTCATCCCGAGAGTTTTTGCAGGCCACTAGAGATTACTCACTCTACTATCGGCACCACCACCATCATTGCTAGCAGCTTTTCAGCCAACCTCTGTTCCACCTCTACTTCTCGCCTGCATCAGCTCTTTCCACCAGGACTCTTTTGGACTATCGATGATATCTCTGGGTAAAATTTTCAAAAGGCACATCTATGGACCTAGCAGCATCTGCCCCGACACTATTTTTGGTCTGAGCCTTATGTAATTTTGGTCAGATGCTTGCTATATAGTTTTGTGAGTATCGTTTGCACTTTCTTGTATTCATGATTATTTCATATGGTTGCATCCTTGATTTGCTTTAGATGTATCATTCACTGGGATTTCTATTCTATAAGGTTGCTGAGTCTATCATGTCACACTTTTGACTATGATTATATGAGTTTCATGCTTCACACCTTTTACATTGATATTGAGATTTTTGATGCTCAAAAATTTTTATGACTTGAATCCATGTGATGAAAGGTGTGTAGATTTTTCTATGATGATGAGCATATTTTTGATTGATGAGATTTATGGCTTTGATCTATTTTGGAAATAATGTTGATGATTTGTTTGACTCTTATTGATAATGATGAATGAATCCAAAACTTGTGAATAAGTCTAGATCTATCATGCCGAATTTATTTCTCTTATGCATATCTACTTTTGAAGTTTTTCTTTGGTTGTTGAGTGAAATTTTAGGGAGATATGTTATTTAGGAAATTTAATTTGAAAGTATAGATACTTTTTGAATAAAATCAGCATATGAGTATAATTCTTGAATTGATATCACATGATTAGTCTAATTGATGTTTGATTTATTTTGCTATTTGTTGGGAAGAAAGAGTCCAAAGTCCAAAAATAATGAGTGACTCCCCTACTTGGCACTGTGTAAATTGACAGTGGTACCAAAGGACATGGGTTGAAGTCTAAAAAAGAAAAAAAATATATATAATGAGAGGAATCAATTCACATTAACTATGCTATCTTTAGTAAAATTCTTTTTACTGAAAAGACATGAGTTCTATTACACTGACTATGTGGTCAGTGTACTCTAACTTCGTCACTAGAAAAAAAAAGGTTGTAATCGAATTAGAGAATGTGAATGATAAAAAGGGTGTATCTATGTGGGTACATGCCATCCAAAAAGAAAAATAAAATAAAAAATAGAGAAAAAAAAATTTGAGTGGAAAAAGATTTTGGATATCCTATTCCTGTAAACAAAAGCATGATAGATTTAAATTAAATATTAGGTGAAGTCATGAGATTGAATTTCTATTTTTTGTACAGGTTGCAATGTTTTATTTGATAAAGTTGTGGATTTGAGAATTGAATTTGAAAGATGATATGTCTATTTAAAATTTTATGAGTCAATTGATGGAAAATTTTCATTAGTGATTGTATGTTAGAAATTTATTTTTCATGAGAAAGTCTATTCCTATGAACAAATTTTAAAAAATTTTGGTTTTTGCTTGAGGACAAGCAAAGTTTGAGCCTTATGTGTTTGATGACACTGAAATTTATAGTAAATTTAGTGCCATTTTATTGGTGTTCTTATCTCATATTCATAGACTTTGCTTATATTTATGTCTTTTTTATCGATATTTGCAGAATCTATACTCTTTTAGGTATTTAATGATTTTTAGGCAAAAAGGCATGATTTTCAGTCGATTTCAAGCAATCCGAATGCATGGATGAATTCACAACATCAAGAGGAGATCACACATCAGATTTCAAGAGAATTCGAGCCAAGAACCAAGATACGGCAGGACCGTAATCTATATTACGGTACCGTATTTTCGTAAGCTGCCGTAATATCATAGCACTGCCGTAATTTGGGGAGTTTTTCATCAGAAAGTTTGCTAAAAATTATGGCACTACTATAAGAATTTACACGGGCCGTAATCTGTAGCGCCTTCAGACCAGAGACATTCACTGAAATTACAGCACTGCCCTAAACCATTTTACGGTGCCGTAATTTCCATACGCTTTTGACCAGAGAGTTCAGCCAATTTTATGGCACCACCATAAATCATTTTATGGTGCCATATTTTCCAGAGATTTTGAATCAGAGAATGCAACCGATTTTAAGGCAGTACCGTAACATTTTACACTACCGTAATTCTAATCTTAAACGCGATTCCACGGTCAAATTTGAAGCTCGATTTTTGCGAAGAAGATTGCCGATGACAGAGACCTTTAAATTCAAAACCGTAAGAAGAAGAAGGGGAACGTTCACCGAGACGAAGAATTAGAGACCAAAAGCCCTAATTTTTTACACCACAGAGGGAGAAATCGCCTTGCATGCCACTGCCAAAAGTTTCACCTCCGTGAAGCACATAGTGCATCTCCGATCGTGAAATTCGAGGGGAAGCTACACCAGGAGGAGGAGAACACGTCCCAAAGTTTCAACGTGAAAGGAAATCAATTAGAGGAGAAATCGACGAAAGAGGAGGCACCGACACTATTCAAAGCAGCCCCTTATGCAAATTACGGCTGTAATTTATATTACAGCCATGGTGTGTTTTCTTAAACTCTCTTTTTGCTTTGATTTTTGATCATTTGAAACCATGGATTATTGTAACTCCTGCACCATGCTAACTTAAACTTTTATGGGACATGGGGGAGTAATTCCCTTTAATTCTTAATGACTAGATGATTCTTTTTCTACTATTTCATCACGTATAATTTTAACATGATAATTTTACTCATGTGATAATTGCACTTTTGATTCTCCATAGATTCATATTATTATTCATGTTTTCAGAGTTCTCGCAATATGGACCGAAAGGTTACTTGCTTGAGAACTTGGAACCCTAAAATTTCATGTTAGGAACTTTCTTTAAGAAATTAGGTTAGTTCTCATTATTCGATTTTAGTAGTCAAATTGACATGATAATAAAATGAATCTAGGATTGAGTCGAGTTGTCAAACGTGGAGATCTTGTGTGAAAGCAAAGATCAGAACGTTCAAGAACCATGAGTAAAACTTGTGTTGAGACTCGGATGCACGAAAGTGATCCTTGAGATTCCACTTGAGATAATCAACTTAGAATTCGGATGCATGAAAGTGATCCTTAAGTTCTTTGTTTGATGGTTTACTTATTTTCAGCGTCGGGATAGATCTTGCACAAAAGCGATGAATGATCCCTGCATGATTGTCTGCACGAAAGTGAGATAATCTTTTTATGATGTAAATTATGTCTTTACCATCATAAAATTAAACTGACGAATCTCTATTTACATCTAGTCATAGAATTTAAAGTAAATGAAACCCTAGTCCCAGTCTTCTCTCTCTGGTATTTCTGTTTTAGTCTTCTATTGCTCACTTGCATACTTTCGATTCACCTAGATAACAAGAAATCAATTATTCAGTACTCAGCAAACAAGGTCTCTATGGGTTTGATATCTATTTTATTACTTTGAGTATCCGTGCACTTGTGGACACAACAAGCTTGGTGACATAACCAGTTTTTAGAGCCGTGTCAGGGAGTGACAAAGTCCTTGTGCGCCAAACAACGAGTTTGGCCGCGACACCAGAAATAAGTTTTTGTCTACCTACTTGTTGGGATGCAACAGTGTTGTAATTTTTACTCCTCCCTTACGATTTCTAATCATCCTAAAATTATGTTTTGCTATGATTCATTCGCCATGCTAGCTTAAACTTTCTCTTGGGACATGGGGGTTTAATCCTCTTGATATTTCAATGACTAGATAACTCTTCTTACATCAATATATTTTTGGTTTGGTAATTTTACTTAAGTGATTTATGCCTTTAATCGTTTCTAGTATCATGCAATAACATGTCTTAGAGTTTTGTGTTATGGACTGAGAAGATGATATCACGAAACTTGAAACACTACAATTTATAATATGAACTCATCGTAAGAGATTAGTTATGTTCTTATCTTTAGATTTTAGAAGTTTAACTCTTGTTGATGTTTTGAATTAGAAATTATTATTGTTTTAGACATGAAAATATGTTAGAGATAGATGTTGAATTGTTAGAAAATGATGACACATAAATTTATAGTAAATTTTGTGCCATTTCATTGGTATTTTGTGTCATATTCATAGACTTTGCATATTTTTATGCCTTTTTTTATCAATATTTGCGGAATCTACACTTTTTTTTGGTTTTTGATAATTTTCAGGCAAAAAGGCACGATTTTCAGTCGATTTCGAGCAATCCATATGCATAACTGAATTCACAACATCAACAGGAGATCACACATCAAATTTCAGAAGAATTGGAGCTTCAGAGCAAATTACGGCACCCCCATTATGGATATTATGGTACCGTAATTTGACTGCACTCGCAGATCAAACTCACGGTACTGCCGTAATTCCCGAGAGGTGCCATAGTTTGAAGTTTTTCAGACCAGAGAATTTCGTGGTCTTATGGCACGGCCATAATAATCTCTACGGTGCCGTATTTTGGAGCGTTTTTGGATAGAGATTTGATGAAGTTTACGGTACTACCGTAACGGAATTTACGGTACCGTAATTCGGGATGGTTTTCCACCTGAAAGATTACTAACATTACGGCACTACCATAAAGAAGATCACGGTACCGTAATTCCGAAAGAATTTCACCCGAGAGTTGGCTGTCCAAATTATGGCACTGCCGTAACATTCATTACGGCCGTAATTACAACTCAAAATCGTAATTTTTTCGATCAACATAAAGGCCTATTTTTGCAGAGATGATTGTGATCGATCCAAGCTTAAATAGGATGCTATAAGAAGCAAAAAGATAGCTTTTTCCATGACGAAGAGAAGTAGACCAAAAGCTATAATTTTTGTCCACCAGAGAGAGAGAAATCACCTCACATGCTGCCGCCCTAGTTTTCACCGCCGGGAAACATACAACGCATCTCCGGTCATGAAATTTGAGTGGAAGCTATGCATAGAGGAGGAGAAGGTGTCCCAGAAGTTTCAGCATGATTGGAGATCAGACAGAGGAGAAATGAACAAAAGATCGAGCGCCGCCACCGTTCGCCCAGTTTACGGCCGTACCGTAATTCTTCCTTTCACTTTATTTCGATTTCCAACACTATGAATTATTGTAATCTTCTCTCTATGATAGCTTAAACTGACTTTGGGACATGGGGGAGTAATTCACTTGATTTTTAATGACTAGATGACTATATTTTCATTATTTCATCACGTTTAATCTTAGCATGATGATTTTACTCATGTGATAATTGTTCTTAGATTCTCTTAGATCTATATTGTTATTCATGTTTTTGAGTTTTCGCCATTGACTGAAAAGTAATTTCTTGAGAACTTGGAACCCTAGAATTGCATGTTAGGAAGTTTCTTAGGTTAGTTCTTATTTGTTTGATTTTAGGTGATTAATTCCATGAATAGAATATGAATATATGATTGAGTCTAAGTTGTTAAACGTGGAGATCTTGTGCGAAAGCAAGAATCAGAACGTTGGAGAACCATGAGTAAAACTAATGTCGAGACTCGGATGCACGAAAGTGATCCTTAAGATTCCACTCGAGATTATCAACCTAGAATTCGAATGCACGAAAGTGATCCTTGAGTTCTTAGTTTGATGATTTACTTATCTTCAGCTTGGGATAAATCTTGCGCGAAAGCGAGGGTTGATCTCTACATGATTGTCTGCACGAAAGTGAGATAATCATTTTATTAATTAAATTACATCTTTATCATATTAAAGTTAAACTGACGAAATCTTTATTCATGTCTAGTCATAGAAATTAAAGTGAATGAAACCCTAGTCCCATCTTTTCTCTCTGATAATTTTGTTTTAGTTTTTGATTTGCTCGCTTGCATAATTTCGATTACCTAGATAGTAAGAAATCAATTATTCGGTACTTGACAACACAGGTCTGTGGGATCGATACTTTTCTTTATTACTTCGAGTATCCGTGCACTTGCGGACACTACAAGTTTAGGGATAACAAGTTTTTGGAGCCGTGTCAAGGAGTGACAAAAGTCCCCGTACGCCAACACTTAGGTTTTGGCCGAGACACCTGAAATAAGTCTACCCTACTTGTATTCATTAGTGTGTCATTTCGGATCACAACAAGTTTTTGGTGTCGTTGCCGGGGACCTTAGTTTTGTGAATATCAAAATGGTTGTTAGTATTGATAGACTAGGTTTTATTTGTTTTAGTTTTAACTTTGTTTTCTGTTTTTGTAGGTTTTGGATTTCACAAGTTGTGATAGAACTGTGATTTCTGAAATTTGTTAATTTGCTAGTTTTTGTTATTTTTTGTTTTTTTGTATATTTTGAAAAAAATAATTTGATTGATTGGTGTTGGATAATCTTACTGTTCTTGATAGATTTGAAGATATGCCTTTTAATCACTACTCGTCGGCAACTAAAAGAGGTGAGGTATACATGCCACAGGTAAGTATGAAGATGATTCACGGTGCACTCTTGCAGATAAATTAAAATTTCACTCTATGCACCTTGTTTTAATTGTAATATTTGTGGATGTTTTGATCATTATGCTTTTGATTGTCCAAATCATGTTTCTGAACCATACTTTGAGGATACTGAAGAATCTAGGTTAGAATCCATGCTTGAAAATTTTTTGACAAATCAAAGCCAGATCATGACAAATAAAAGTAGGGAAATTGAGGACCTTAAGGGAATAATTAGTCATCTTGCTTCTAAAGTAGAATCTTTGACTGCTAATTCTGAAATTTTTGAAGCCCAGATAGCACAACAAGCCTGTTTATTTGAGTTTGAAACTGAAGAACTTGATTTTGAAAAATCCCCCTCTGATTATGATTGTTTTGAGATTGAGCCTTATGTGAATATTCTTAAATCTCACTCTGATTTTGATGATTATAAAATTGATTCTTTTGATAATTTATTTGTGGAAAAGTTTGAGGAAATTGAATTTGAAAAACCCTCTTTTGATGAAATTGATTCTTTTGATGATATGTTGTTTATGGTTAATTCTGATGAAGGATATGAGGGGACTAATTTAGAAAAATCTTACTTTGATTTTGTTGATAATTTTGAAATTGATAAATTATTTGATTGTGAGCGAGTGGAATTTGAAAAAGATTTGAAAAATACAAACATTGATGAATCTCACCATGATGATGTTTTGCCCATATCTAATGTTCACTCTTTTGATTTATTTGAAAAATCATGCTTTATTGAGGAACCTAATTTGAGACATAAAAATTATTTTGATGATCCAATGCTTATACCTTTTGATCAAAGTCCTATGGCAATTCAAGATTTAAATTTGAAGAAAGGACTTATGATTTTGCTTACTGATAAATATAGGAAGATCATTGAAAATCTTAATTTTGATTTCCGCATATTTAAGAAAGCCACGGTGATTGTAATTTATATGAAATTTTGGATATTTGAATTAGTGGCTAAACTTTTTGGACAGCGGAAAAGGAAAAAATTGCATGCTCTCTACTTTGGTACTGATTCACCTGCGTCACCATGATTTTTGAGTTTTGGTCAAGCTAATGACCTAAAAATTAGCGCTTCTTCGGAGGCAACCTAAGCATTATCACTTCGCTTAGTTTCTTTTATTTTAGTTTATTTTTATAATTAATTTTTCTTTCCTTTTTGTAGGGAAAATAAAATTTTGCAGAAAATATGACACTGTCGTAATCTGTTTCACAGTGTTGTAATTTTGGCGATTTCTTACCCGACAGTTTTGCATCTTTTACTGTACTACCATAATGCACTTTACGGTACTGTATTTTCGGTCCATTTTTGAACAAAAAGTTTTATGGCTTTTATGGCACTACCGTAACATTTTTCACGTACCGTAATTTTGAGAAAATTTTGATCTGAGAATTCTTTGAAAAATACGGCAGTACCGTAATGTGTTTTACGGTACCATAATTTTGGCTATTTTTTTTATCTGAGAGTTCTTTGAACATTACGGCACTACCGTAAGGAATTTCACGGTACCGTATTTTAAAACTGCATTCTGCTTAATTGACTAGGTGTTTTCTCGTTGCGATTTTAAGAAACTGAGTTGGAAAAATTTTTGATCTTTGGCACAAGCATGAACTTCTCATCTTTGTCTATCATCTGGATATTTGGATCTTTCTAAAACACATAGCATCTTTTCGATTCTGATAAATTTCTGCAACAGTTTTATCTTGACTATTCTGATTAGCACTTTTATTGCAAGTTTTTAATATGTTTTGATGAGTTGTAACCCTGATTTTTCACTTGGAATTGGAAGAACATGTGTCATTCTATCTTGTGGATTAGTTATTTTCATGAAAATATTTTCTGATCATTCTAGGACACATAGCAACTTTTCGAATCTGATTAACTTCTGTGCAGTTTTTGATTTTGTAATCTGAGTAGCCTTCTTTCTGTTGATACCCTAAATTCTTGATAGATTTTGATCTTTTGATTTTCGTACATCTGAAAAGAACGAGTTTTATTTTATTACATGGTTCTGTCCATTTTCTTTTTGGGTATGGCTACTTTTCATAAAAAAATTCACTAGCTACTCTACTTGCTTTCTACATGTTATAGCTTCTTTTGCCTCCAGATCCAGAAATCTTCAAAAGCAACTGCCTTCCACCTCTAGCTACCACTGCATCTGCCTCTGACATCACTATTTCCAGCCGTCGACACTGGATTATACCATCAGCAGACTCTTACTTCTTCTACTACCTCTATTTCCATTGATTTGATTTATTTATGCAGCAGACTCTTCATTAGTGACTAATTTTTTTATCTATGCAGCATTATTTCTGGCACTCACCTACTGATGATCTCACCTCCTGGACCGTAGTCTCTAGTAGGCCACTAGAGATTACTCGCTCTACTGTCGGCACCATCACCATCATTGCTAGCAGCTTTTCAGATAGCATCTGTTCACCCTCTACTTCTTGCCTGTTCGACTCTTTCCATTGGCATCCTCTTCAGACCTCCGGTGACATATCTGATTCTCCCTTGAGAAAATTATTTTTATCGTTATTATTTTTAGAGACTATTTTTAGACTGAGCGTTATGTATCTTAAATTGTGCAGGTAAATTTTCAAGAGGCGTATCTTTGGACCCAGCAGCATCTACACCGACAGTATTTTTGGTCTGAGCCTTATGTATTTTTGGTCAGAGCTTGCTATATAGTCTTGTGAGTATTGTTTGCACTCTCTTGTATTCATGATTATTTTATATGGTTGTATCCTTGATTTGCTCACTAAGATTTTTATTCGATGTGTTTGCTTGATTCTATCATGTTACACTTCTGACCATGATTCTATGAGTTTCATGCTTCACACCTTTTACATTGATATTGAGATTTTTGATGTTCAAAAATTTTTTATGACTTGAATCCATGTGATGAAAGGTGTGTAGATTTTTCTATAATGATGAATGTTCATGCATGCATGCCTATGAATGGAGATATACTTATTATGTTAAATTTATTTCTTCAATATATATCTACTTGTTGAAATTCTTCATTGATTGATGCATAAGGATTTTGGGTTGGTATGTTGTTTGATGAATGCAATCTAAGAGTGAAGCATCTTTCTTGAATAAAATGAGCATATGAGTGTAATATTGGAATGGATGTCAATTGATTAACCTAGTTGATGTTTAGTTTATCTTACTATTTGTTGGCAAGAAAGAATCTAGGATCCAAAAAGAGTGAGAGACTCCCCTACTTGGCACTGTGCAAAATTGACAACGATACCTAAGAGATGGGTTGAAGTCTATAAAAAAAAGAGAGAGGAAAAATAATAACAATGACTCCTCTACTTGACACTGTGTAAAATTAACAGTGGTATCGAAGATAAGAGCTGAAGTCCAAATAAAAAGAATGTATGTATGTGGGTACATGCCATCCAAAAAAAAAAGAGAAAAAAAGGAAAAGAAATAGAAAAGGAAAAATTTTGTTTGGAAAAATATTTTGGATATCCTATTCCTGTAAACAAAAGTATGATAGATTTAACCTGAAACAAAGGTGAATTCATGAGACTGAGATTCTTTTTATTATGCGAGTTACGAAATTTTATTTGATCAAAGTTGTGAATCTTAAAGATTAAATTCAGAGGATGATGTATTTATCTGAAATTTTGTGCAAAAAGTTGATGGAATATTTCATGAGTGATTATATTTTAGAAATTTATTTTTCATAAAAAAGGCATATTTTCCATAGTAGAGTTCTTTATTCTATTTATTTGCTTGAGGACAAGCAAAGTTTGAGCCTTATGTGTTTGATGACATCGAAATTTATAGTAAATTTTGTGCCATTACATTGGTATTTTTGTATCATATTCATAGACTTTGCTTATTTTTATGCCTTTTTTATCAATATTTGCGGAATCTACACTTTTTTAGTTTTTAATGATTTTCAGGCAAAAAGGCATGATTTTTAGTGGATTTCGACCAATCCAAATGCATAACTGAATTCACAACATCAATAGGAGATCACACGTCAAATTTCAGAAGAATTAGAGCTTCAGAGCAAATTACGACACCCCCATTATGGACATTACGGTACCGTAATTTGACTACACTCGTAGATCAAAATCACGGTACTGCCGTAATTCCCGAGAGGTGCCATTATTTGAAGTTTTTCAGACCAGAGAATTTCGTGGTATTACGGCATGACCGTAATAATCTCTACGGTGCCATATTTTGGAGCGTTTTTAGACAGAGATTTGATGAAGTTTACGGTACTACCGTAATGGAATTTACGGTACCGTAATTCGGGATGGGTTTCCACCCGAAAGATTACTGACATTACGGCACTGCCATAAAGAATATCATGGTACTGTAATTCCGGAAGAATTTCACCCGAGAGTTGGCTGTCCAAATTACGGCACTGCCATAACATTCATTATGGCGATAATTACAACTCAAAATCGCGATTTTTCCGGTCAACATAAAGCCCGATTTTTGTGGAGATGATTGTGATCGATCTAGGCCATTAAATAGGATGCTGTAAGAAGCAAAAAGAGAGCTTTCTCCGAGATGAAGAGAAGCAGACCAAAAGCTCTAATTTTCGTCCACTAGAGAGAGAAACCGCCTCAGATGCCACCGCCCTAGGTTTCATTGCTGGGGAGCATACAGCGCATCTCCGGCCGTGAAATTTGAGTGGAAGCTACGCATAGAGGAGGAGAAGGTGTCCCAGAAGTTTCAGTGTGATTAGCGATGAGACGGAGGAGAAATCAACAAAAAATCAAGCGCTGCCGTTGTTCACCCAGATTACGGTCGTAATCTTCATTACGGCTGTACCGTAATTGTTCCTTTCACTCTTTTTCGATTACCAACACTATGAATTATTGTAATCTTCCCTCTATGATAGCTTAAACTCACTTTGGGACATGGGGCAGTAATTCACTTGATTTTTAATGACTAGATGACTATTTTTTTCATTATTTCGTCACGTTTAATCTTAGCATGATTATTTTACTCATGTGATGATTGTTCTTTGATTCTCTTAGATCTATATTATTATTCATGTTTCAGAGTTTGCGCCATTGACTGAAAAGTAATTGCTTGAGAACTTGGAACACTAGAATTGCATGTTAGGAACTTTCTCAGGTTAGTTCTTATTTGTTTGATTTTAGGAGATTAATTGCCATGAATATAATATGAATCTAGGATTGAGTCTAAGTTGTCAAACGTGGAGATCTTGTGCGAAAGCAAGGATCAGAACGTTGGAGAACCATGAGTAAAACTAGTGTCGAGACTCGGATGCACGAAAGTGATCCTTGAGATTCCACTAGAGATTATCAACCTAGAATTCGGATGCACGAAAGTGATCCTTGAGTTCTTAGTTTGATGATTTACTTATCTTCAGCTTGGGATAAATCTTGCATGAAAGCGAGGGTTGATCTCTGCATGATTGTCTGCACGAAAGTGAGATAATCCTTTTATTAAGTAAATTACATCTTTATCATATTAAAGTTAAATTGACGAAATCTTTATTCATGTATAGTCATAGAAATTAAAGTGAATGAAACCCTAGTCCCATCTTCTCTCTTTGATAATTCTGTTTTAGTTTTCGATTTGCTCGCTTGCATAATTTTGATTACCTAGATAGTAAGAAATCAATTATTCGGTACTTGACAACATAGGTCTCTATGGGATCGATACTTTTCTTTATTACTTCGAGTATCCGTGCACTTGCGGACACTACAAGTTTAGGGACAACAAGTTTTTGGTGCCGTGTCAGGGAGTGACAAAAGTCCCTGTACGCCAACACTTAGGTTTTAGCTGTGACACCTGAAATAAGTCTACCCTACTTGTATTCATTAGTGTGTCCTTTCGGATCACAACATAAAACCTTAAGTAAAACCTGTGAAACTAAGATGCGAGAGTGCTTAGTTTTGCTTGAGATCTTGACATTGAGGTGGAATGCACGAGAGTGATTCTTAATCTCTTTGATCAAAGTTTACTTTTATTAAACATTGAATAGATCTTGCACGAGAGTGAGGATCGTTCTTTGTAAATTGACTACCCAAGAGTGAGTTAATTTCTTTATTAAGTAAACTATTTCTTTACCATAGTGAAAATAAGTTGATGAATCTTTAATCATATCTAGTCATAAATATTAAGGAGGGTAACCCCTAGTCCCAACTCTCTCGCTTTTATTTTACATATACCGTTCGATTGCTATTTTCATAATTCTCAATTCACTTAGCTAGTGAACACTCAATTCGTTAGTACTTAACAGCGAGGTCTCTGTGGTTCGATATCTTAAATGCTACTTCGAGTATCCGTGCACTTACGGAGATACAACAAGTTTTTGGCGCCGTTGCCGAGGACCTTGGTTTTGTTGATATTGATATAATTGATAGTATTGCTAGACTAAGCTTTTGTTTTTTTTTTGGTTTTTACTATTTTTTGTGATAAATTCTAGTTTCTTTTGTTTTCTGCAAAATCTGAACTTTTCTGACAATCTACTTGTTTATGTGCAAAAATCTTAGGTCAGGACCATTAGTTCCTTTTGACCCTGAAATTAATAGAACTCTTAGATTGCACAAGAAATTAAAGTTTGTAGAAATGAGAGAAGAAGAATCCATCATGGCGAAGAGAAGAACACTTAGAGACTATGCAGCCCCAAATACACAAGGAATTCGTTCCAGCATTACTAGGCCTGCTATTGATGTAAATAACTTTGAAATAAAATCGGCGTTCCTGTCAATGATCTAACAGAATCAGTTTGGAGGATCTCCTCTGGAAGATCCAAACCAACACTTATCTCTTTTTCTTGAATTTTGTGAAACCATGAAAATTAATGGTGTATCTGATGATGCTCTCAGACTAAGATTGTTTCCTTTTTCTCTCAGGGACAGAGCAAAAGCTTGGCTACATTCACACCCAACTAGGACATTCACTACTCGGGAGCGGTTATCAAATGCCTTCCTGCTAAAGTACTTTCGTCCCAGTAAGATGATCTAGTTGAGGAATCAGATCACACGCTTTGCTCAAAGAGATGGTGAATCACTTAGTGAAGCATGTGAGTGCTTCAATGAGTTACAACGGAAGTGCCCTCACTATGGATTAGAAGATTGAGTTTTGATTCAAACTTTCTATAATGGTTTGATTTACAACACACGCTTAACTGTTGATGTTGCTGCAGGGGGAGCATTGATGAAGAAGACTGTGGAAGATGCCTATGCTCTGATTGAAGAGATGGCGCTAAATCACAACAAATGGACTACCGAGAGAGGAGTGCTTTATCGACCCCCTCATGGTAAGAACGAGGGTGATGGTTGGCGTTCTCTAGCAGAAAAGGTAGATTCATTATGTAATCGTTTTGATTCTTTTCAGATGCAAACTGCTGCTGTTTCTTCTATTGTGTGTGATGTTTGTGGGAACCATGGGGGGTTACAATCAAGGTAGAACTAATGACCCCTACTCTAATACCTACAACCCTATTTGGAGGAACCATCCTAACCTGTCTTGGAAAAGTAACAATCATGCTAGTGGACAAATTGAGAATAGAGGGTATAATCAGAGACATACAAATCAGAGTCAACCCCAAAAATCTAGTTTAGATGATATGTTTGAGAAGCTCATGAGTACTCAGATGAGCAAAAATGATGAGCTTTTAAAGAGCATTAAGCAAATCAATTATAAGTTGGATGGTGTTGTTGCTCACAGTAAGATGTTAGAAACTCAAATAGCACAACAAGCTAGTATACCTCATAGACCCCCAGGGAAATTGCCTACCGAACCTGAACCTAACCCTAGGGTGTTGGGGTATGCCCTTAAGGCTAATGTTTGAGGCCTTGGTTTGTTATCAGTATCATGTATAAACTCTATGTTTATAATGGCAATGGTTGTTATTCAGGTTGTTGCATTATCTACTGCCATATGTATACTTTTGAATAATGTCTCAATGCTGTTCAGCTTGGCTGACATGCAGTATTGTCCTTAGTCGAGATATCTTGGTGAACATGAGACAGCCTTGATATGATTGTGAAGTGTCCCCTTCATGGGGGAGCGCAAGTAAACAAAATCCCTTTCAAGAGGGGGGGCGAAAACCTTAAAGGGGTGGCGCATCACCATTGCAAGCGGAAGCAAAAGGTTTTCAAGAATCTTAGCATAAACATATGTTCAACTTGGTGAAGTTGAGACTCATACCATAGCCATCTCGGTTTAGATGGAGCTTTGGAAGCAAAGGCGCAAGTGCCCCTTCTCCGAAGATAATCACACACAAGAGAAGATGGCTTCTCCTTGGATCTCCTTGTGCTAGCAAGGATGCGCAAGGTGTCCTTGATCGAATGTTAGGATGATGGAGAAGTTTCCCTGGCCGAGCGCTTGTTCTTGTCGTCCACTTCCTTCCACACGAGATGGCAAGCAAGCTCTCTTTTCCCAAAAACAAAACGCAAAGACAAGAGAGCAAATGCACTTCGGCGACATCAAGACAAATGACGTTACATGACTTCCCAAAATGGAAAGTCATGAAGCCACTCTCCAACCCCAAAACGCCCCTCTTGATGAACCATGCGTTCACCTAGTGAACCGGTTCATGCTTTGGTTCAATTCGATTTGGCCCAAAGACCAAACTCAAACCAAGCCAAGCCAAGGCATGGTCTAGACCCTCTATGAACCAAATGGCTCATGATCTAGCCGTTCATCTCCTGATGCTCCTGATCTCACCGATCTAGCATCATCTCTCTCGATCGAAGCTTACCGATCTAAAGCCCTAATCAATCAAACATGATCAGGCTAGATCTCACTTGCAATCAGAGATTAAACCCCTTTAAACTGAACCCATACAATTCAGTCCACACGATCTGACTCAAGAAAGCCATATCATCAAATTGTGCGACCCTAAGGGTTTCCTTTAAATGTCGGTAACGACAACTTACGTTATCACGATCAGTGAGGGGTATCTAGCAACACATCACTGTCTCCCGATATAAAGGAAATAGTCTTCCAAGACTACACCCAAACCATGACACAAGTGTGAATCAAAACTCACAAGGCACACATATGTCCTTTGCCACTGGATGTTCTTATTGGACAAGCATGTCAAGCTTGTAACTCCAATACGATGAGCATGATTAGATCAGATGCACATAGTCATCTGGGTATGGCCATACACTACCTCAATCATCTCATATAGGGGGGCCTTTAGAACATCACACTCCTTAAACAAGGAGACGGCAATCCTTTATCTATCACTAGTGTCCTAACCTGATTCAAGCTCACCATCCAAGATAGTCTATAATCATTATATTTCAAATGATATTGAACTACCTCAAAACAATGACAATCATCATTTAGAAACACAAGTGATCTCAAGTCAAAGGACATGTGCCACTTGCTGCTTACAGGGATCATTCACATTGTGACAAGCAATGCAATATCCCAGTAGGGTCTGTCCAGTACATCCAATGTACCCATGAGTCTACATCTTATTCCATGCTCGAAGCATCCTATAAGATTAGCACTCATATTAGTCTCCATCATATCAAGGCTGTCTCATGTTCACCAAGATATCTCGACTAAGGACTTATAGCCTGTCAGCCTAGCTGAACAGCTTTGAGACATTATTCAGAAGTACACTTATTACAGCAGACAAGGTAACAACCTGAATAACAACCATGCCTTATTATAAACTTAAGAGTTTATTACATGATACTTATACAATCCCAAGGCCTCAAACATTAGCCTTAAGGGCATACCCCAACAATCTCCCACTTGCACTTAATCTAATGGTTGAGAAATCTCAAACCCATATTATTACAGTGCTTCTCATGCTTCTGCTGCGCCAGAGGCTTGGTAAGCGGGTCTGCCAGATTGTCATCTGTATGAACCTTGCAAATCTTGATCTCGCCTCGATCAATGATCTCCCGGATCAAGTGAAACCGTCTCTGTATGTGCTTGGACTTCTGGTGCGACCGTGGTTCCTTTGCTTGTGCGATTGCTCCAGTGTTATCACAGAAGATAACCAAAGGATCAGCACTCGAAGGAACGACACCAAGTTCTCTCACGAACTTACGAATCCACACTGCCTCCTTGGATGCTTCCGAGGCTGCAACATACTCGGCTTCAGTTGTGGAATCAGCAACAGTAGACTGTTTGAAACTCTTCCACACCACTGCTCCACCATTCAAGCTTAAAACATAGCCTGATTGCGATCGGAAATCATCCTGGTCCGACTGGAACGAAGCGTCAGTATATCCCTCTATACTGAGTTCTTCCTGACCACCATATATCAAGAACATATCTTTGGTCCTCCGCAGATATTTTAAGATGTTCTTGACCGCAATCCAGTGCGCCAAACCTGGATTACTTTGGAATCGACTGGTCACGCTTAACCCGTAAGCGACGTCTGGGCGAGTACACAACATCGCATACATAATGGACCCAATAGCCGAAGCATAAGGCGTATTGTCCATTTCATCTTTCTCAGTCTGTGTTTGTGGACACTGACTCTTCGAAAGATTCAGACCATGTCTGACTGGAAGATATCCACGTTTAGAATTCTCTAAATGGAATCTCTCCAGGACCTTATCGATGTAAGTACTCTGGCACAGCCCGAGAAGCCTCTTAGATCTATCCCTGTAGATCTTCACACCTAGTACATAGGCTGCTTCTCCTAAATCTTTCATCTGGAAACATTTTCCTAACCATGCTTTAACAGCATGCAGTTCAGGAATATCATTTCCAATGATCAAGATATCATCGACGTAGAGGATTAGGAATGTAATCACGCTCCCACTAAACCTCTTATATACACACGGGTCATCCTCGTTCTTGATGAAACCAAACTCAGAGATTGATTCATCAAAACGAATGTTCCAGCTTCTTGATGCTTGTTTAAGTCCATAAATGGACTTCTTTAACTTGCATATTTTATGACGATCTGCTGGATTAGTGAAACCCTCAGGTTGTGTCATATACACATCCTCATCCAGATTTCCATTAAGGAAAGCTGTTTTCACATCCATCTGCCAGATCTCATAGTCGTAATATGCTGCTATCGCGAAAAGAATCCGAATAGACTTAAACATGGCTACAGGAGAGAAAGTTTCATCATAATCTATCCCGTAGATTTGTTTGAAACCTTTCGCAACTAGTCTGCCTTTATAGGTAACCACGTTACCATCCATGTCAATCTTCTTCTTGAAGATCCATTTACAACCTATAGGGATTACTCCCGGAGGCGGATCAACCAAATCCCAGACTTGGTTATCTGACATGGAGTCCATCTCGGCTCGCATAGCATCAAGCCATCTAGCTGACTCCGGTCCACTGACCGCATCCGCATAAGTTAGGGGTTCATCATTATCAATGATGTAGACTCCGTCATAGCGCTCAGGCTGTCGACGGATCCTACCCGATCTTCGCGGTTCCCGTGATATCTGAGCCTCAGGTTGTTCAATAACCTGATCTACCGGCTCAGGCTCATCCAACTCTGCTTGACTACTTTGTCCTTCCTCTGGAATCTCATCCAGCTTTATTTCTCTCCCACTGGCCTCTTGCAGAAGAAACTCCTTCTCAAGAAATATGGCCGTCCGAGCAACAAAAACCTTGTTCTCTTTGGGATCGTAGAAATAATAACCCTTAGTTTCCTTAGGGTAACCGACAAAGATACATTTCTCAGATCTGCTTTCCAGTTTCCCAGAGGCGAGCTTTTTGACATAAGCCTCGCAACCCCAGATCCTGATAAATGTCAAGCTAGGCTGTTTCCCATACCATAACTCATATGGCGTCTTTGAAACTGCCTTGGATGGCACTCGGTTTAGTACCTTTGCAGCTGTTTCCAGTGCAAAACCCCAAAAGGAATATGGAAGAGTAGCCTGACTCATCATAGAACGAACCATATCAAGTAACGTTCTATTTCTCCTCTCGGACACACACATTCCACTGCGGTGTTCCTGGCGGAGTGAGCTGTGAGATAATCCCACACTCCTTCAGATAGTCAGTAAACGCATGACTCAGGTATTCACCACCTCGATCAGAACGAAGTGCCTTGATATTTCGGCCTAGCTGATTTTGTACTTCATTTTTGAACTCTTTGAACTTGTCAAAAGATTCACTTTTATGTCTCATTAAATAGACATACCCATACCTACTGAAATCATCAGTAAAGGTAATGAAGTACTGATAGCCACCTCTGGCATGTTTACTAAATGGCCCATACACATCACTGTGTATAAGGTCCAGTAAACCTGAAGTCCTTTGCCCTTTGTGAAGAAAAGGAGACTTCATCATTTTACCCATCAAACAAGCTTTGCATGTATCAATCTCCTCATAGGAGAATGATCCCAGCAGTCCATGATCATGCAACCGCTTAATGCGCTTCTCGTTTATATGGCCTAAACGACTATGCCATAGCAAGGTGCTGTCATCAGCATACTTGGCTTTCTTATTATCAATGTTTTGTATAGAATTTTCCATGTCCAACATGTATAACCCATTGTTAATTGAACCAGTCGCATACACAATATTATCAAAAGTTAAAACACACTTTGAAATCTTGCATTCAAAGGCAAATCCTTTCCTGACTAGAGCAGGAATGGAGATAATATTCTTGGTGATACTTGGTACAAAATAACAATTGTTCAATTCTAATACAATGCCAGATGGTAAAGTAATGAAATAGTCTCCTACAGCAACAGCAGCAACCCGTGCCCCGTTTCCAACTCGTAGGTCTACCTCATGCTGTCCCACCTGCCTTCTTCTCTTGAGTTCCTGCACATTTGAACAAATGTGAACTCCACATGCGGTGTCCAACACCCATGAAATGGTAGAAGAAGATAACATGACCTCAGTCACATATATACCTGAGCCAGAAGCGATGCTTCCCCTCTTATCTCCTTGGAGCGCTTTACAGTCCTTTTTCCAGTGACCCAGCTGGCCACAGTGGAAACACCTGTTGTCCTTCGACCGCTTCACCTTCTGTTTCAGGGCCTTGCTGTAATTCTTGACAGGGGTCTTGCCCTTCTTCCCCTTCTTCTTGTTCCTTGAAGGAACCATTAAGACAGAGGTTGAAGGCTTACCCTTCAGAGTTTCCTCAGTTGTCAAGAGCATATTCAGCAGCTCTGCCGGCGTACAATCGATTTTGTTCATATTAAAATTAATGATGAACGCATCGAAAGAAGGCGGAAGAGACTGTAGAATAATGTCCACAGCAAGCTCCTGGTTGACGGTATGCCCCAGTTTCTCTAGAGCCTCCTTGTGCCCAATCATCTTGAGCACATGAGCTCCCACTGGGCTCCCCTCAGCCAGTTTGCTCTGAAAGAAGAGCTTCGTCAGATTATAGCGCTCAGTCCTCGCCTGTGCAGCATACAGCATCTTGAGGTTCGCTATAATTTCTATAGCCGACATATCCTCATGCTGACGCTGCAGCGGTGGCGTCATAGACGCTAGCATCAGGCAAGCGACATCAATGCTATCATTGACGTGCTTTTCGTAGGCATCCCGAACCGCCCTTGCGGCGTTCGGAGCGGGCTGCGGCGGTATCGCCGTCTCGAGGACATACAGTTTCCTCTCTGCCTTAAGAACAATCTTAAGGTGTCCGAACCAGTCAGAGAAGTTCGGCCCAGCAAACTTCTCCCTTTCCAGTAGGGATCGCACATTGAAGCTCATGGTGTTCGTTGCTGCAGGAATCTACAACAGGCAAGAACAGCAAGGTCAGTATCAATGTTTCAGAATCAATCCAGGACTTAAGAAAGATTCTTTTCTCACTATTTTGTCTGACTGAAAAATCCAGTAAACAGTCCGAAAGAGTAACACTCTTTTAGTGAGATGGGATCCAGATTTCATACTTGGTCTCCGCGTCCCGCTCAAGCGAGATAAGATGCACAGAGATGACAAGCACTAATTTCTGGTAGGCTGTCCCAGCCAATCGCCCAACCCGTGCGATTCCCCTTCATCTTGGCAATCCAGCAGACTGTGCCAACTGAGTTGGTACAACACAGTCTCTGATCCCAGAGATGGCTGCCTCCATGTGCTACCATATGCGCCACATATGTAGTCTACATGGTCAAGCTGACCTGACCTACTCCCTGGACCACCACGTGCTATGCTGAGCAACGAGAAGGGATAAATCCCTGCTCTGTAACACGCAGGTGTAATCCAGCACCGTCTGAAGATAGATGGACGTGCCCACTGAGTGGGTTCAACACGGCTCCAACGATAGTCAGAACGGTGAGGTTTCGCGTCAGAAGGCTTACGAGCTTGATATATTAGCGTTGGATTTTAACGGTCTTTTATCTTCTTACAATCAGGCATGTCCTATGGCTATAGCAGAAGATAAACTTAAACATGCAATTCTAATTATTAGCAATAAGTAGAAAGCATGATCTTATGTGGTAAAAGCCCATGAACCCTAGTAAGACCTTAATTTTACTTAAGTCTTCACTTGAGCTCCTTGGCCTCACATCTGGTCCAACCTAGGGCTCTAGCGCCAAGAGCACCTCAGGTGCGCCACCAGGTGAATGCTCCTCTTGGATGTGTGCCTTTGTGCTCTTGTCTAATCAAAATACATTTTTGATCTATCTAGACAAGGTTGACTCGCAGGTCAACAATACATTATAAATTAAGTACAATGTGATTCGCAGATCACAAATTAATTTACAATTTTTAAATCCAGGCTCACAGGCCCCAGCACAGCACACAATAGGGCAACCCACATAAGAGTAAATAAACAAGCATATGGTTTCAATCATCATGTGATCCAATCAAGAAATTAAAATTTTGAAAACCCCATAGGCATCACTTTTAATTTCCTTATGTGCCCTACAACCTTACAATGGTCCATTGATAGGGATCCACTCATCCATCTAGATAGATCATTTTCCCTTGCATGCACCGAGTCCTAACAGACCCGAGTTGACCTGATGGTCAACCATGCATGCGCCAAGGGCTGAACCACCCTCATGAGTTTTGGCAAGCGGGTGTGACCCCGGGCCTAACTCAAGTGTGTTCAGAAGTTGTCTCAATCAGACCTCGCTACACGCCTTGGATGCAGTCGACCTATAGCCACCTCGTGCTTGCGCACAGGTTCTATCTGGTCAACCCATCTAGGCTGTCAGATGGTCTGATCAGACTAGTTTGATCCATTCTAGATGAAGCTTTCAACCCCATCAACCCATCTAAGGGTTTACAATAGGTACTTCTTAGATCTAGTTGGGCGCGCATGTCATTTAGGTTTTAGAAAAACAACAACAACATGGTATAACCGCAACCAACATATATGCGCCAATCAACATAACTCTCATACATGCGCAAATATAAACATACTATTATCTAGCATACTCGCATGAAGAGATAACATATGTCAAACAAGATCAACATACATGTAGATGCGCAAACATGGATCACATAGTATATCAAGCAATCATATGATTATGCTTCAACCGGCGCTCTGATACCAATTGAAGTGTCCCCTTCATGGGGGAGCGCAAGTAAACAAAATCCCTTTCAAGAGGGGGGGCGAAAACCTTAAAGGGGTGGCGCATCACCATTGCAAGCGGAAGCAAAAGGTTTTCAAGAATCTTAGCATAAACATATGTTCAACTTGGTGAAGTTGAGACTCATACCATAGCCATCTCGGTTTAGATGGAGCTTTGGAAGCAAAGGCGCAAGTGCCCCTTCTCCGAAGATAATCACACACAAGAGAAGATGGCTTCTCCTTGGATCTCCTTGTGCTAGCAAGGATGCGCAAGGTGTCCTTGATCGAATGTTAGGATGATGGAGAAGTTTCCCTGGCCGAGCGCTTGTTCTTGTCGTCCACTTCCTTCCACACGAGATGGCAAGCAAGCTCTCTTTTCCCAAAAACAAAACGCAAAGACAAGAGAGCAAATGCACTTCGGCGACATCAAGACAAATGACGTTACATGACTTCCCAAAATGGAAAGTCATGAAGCCACTCTCCAACGCCAAAACGCCCCTCTTGATGAACCATGCGTTCACCTAGTGAACCGGTTCATGCTTTGGTTCAATTCGATTTGGCCCAAAGACCAAACTCAAACCAAGCCAAGCCAAGGCATGGTCTAGACCCTCTATGAACCAAATGGCTCATGATCTAGCCGTTCATCTCCTGATGCTCCTGATCTCACCGATCTAGCATCATCTCTCTCGATCGAAGCTTACCGATCTAAAGCCCTAATCAATCAAACATGATCAGGCTAGATCTCACTTGCAATCAGAGATTAAACCCCTTTAAACTGAACCCATACAATTCAGTCCACACGATCTGACTCAAGAAAGCCATATCATCAAATTGTGCGACCCTAAGGGTTTCCTTTAAATGTCGGTAACGACAACTTACGTTATCACGATCAGTGAGGGGTATCTAGCAACACATCACTGTCTCCCGATATAAAGGAAATAGTCTTCCAAGACTACACCCAAACCATGACACAAGTGTGAATCAAAACTCACAAGGCACACATATGTCCTTTGCCACTGGATGTTCTTATTGGACAAGCATGTCAAGCTTGTAACTCCAATACGATGAGCATGATTAGATCAGATGCACATAGTCATCTGGGTATGGCCATACACTACCTCAATCATCTCATATAGGGGGGCCTTTAGAACATCACACTCCTTAAACAAGGAGACGGCAATCCTTTATCTATCACTAGTGTCCTAACCTGATTCAAGCTCACCATCCAAGATAGTCTATAATCATTATATTTCAAATGATATTGAACTACCTCAAAACAATGACAATCATCATTTAGAAACACAAGTGATCTCAAGTCAAAGGACATGTGCCACTTGCTGCTTACAGGGATCATTCACATTGTGACAAGCAATGCAATATCCCAGTAGGGTCTGTCCAGTACATCCAATGTACCCATGAGTCTACATCTTATTCCATGCTCGAAGCATCCTATAAGATTAGCACTCATATTAGTCTCCATCATATCAAGGCTGTCTCATGTTCACCAAGATATCTCGACTAAGGACTTATAGCCTGTCAGCCTAGCTGAACAGCTTTGAGACATTATTCAGAAGTACACTTATTACAGCAGACAAGGTAACAACCTGAATAACAACCATGCCTTATTATAAACTTAAGAGTTTATTACATGATACTTATACAATCCCAAGGCCTCAAACATTAGCCTTAAGGGCATACCCCAACAGATTGAGACTAATATGTGTTCTAATCTTATAGGATGCTTCGAGCATGGAATAAGATGTAGACTCATGGGTACATTGGATGTACTAGACAGACCCTACTTAGGATGTTCAATTGCTTGTCACAATGTGAATAATCCTTATATGCAAGCAAGTGGCATATTTCCTCTGACTTGAGATCACTTGTGTTTCTAAATGATGATTGGCATTGTCATGAGGTAGTTCAATATCATTTGAAACATAATGGTTATAGACTATCTTGGATAATGTACATGAGTCATGTTAGGGCGCTAGTGATAGATATAGGATTGCCTTCTCCTTGATTGGAGTGTGATGTTCTAAAGGAGCCCACTGGATGAGATGGTTGAGAAAGTGTATGGCCATACCCAGATGACAATATTCATCTGATCTAACCACTCTCATCATATTGGAGTTACAGGCTTGACATGCTTATCCAATAAGAACATCCAGTGGCAAAGGAAACAAGTATGTCTGGTGAATTGGATTCACACTTATGCTGTGATTTGGGTGTAGTCTTGGAAGACTCTTTCCTTTATATCGAGAGACAGTGATGTGTTGCTAGATACCCCTCACTGATCGTGATAACGTAAGTTATCGTTACCGACATTTAAAGGAAACCCTTAGGGTCGCACAATTTGATGATATGGCTTACTTAAGTCAGATCGTGTGGACTGAATTGTTTTGGTTCAGTTTAAAGGAGTTTACACTCTGATTGTAAGTGAGATCTGGTCTGATCATGTTTGATTGATTAGGGCTTGAGATCGGTAAGCTTCGATCGAGAGAATTGATGCTTGATCAATAAGATCAGGAGCATCAAGAGATGAATGGTTAGATCTTGAGCCATTTGGTTTGTCAAGATCTGAACCAATGCTGGTTTGATTTGGTCTTTGAACCAAATGTAATTGAACCGGTTCACTTATGTGAACGTATGGTTCGATTAAGAGATGAAGTTCGATGGTAACGTGGGATTGAATGTGGAGTTAGTGCTTTCTATTTTTAGAAAGACGTTTTCCTTGTTGGAAACTCCCAACGTTTTCGAACGTGAGAAGTCTCCTCTCTCTCTCGCCGACTTGCATCTTCTTGCTCTCGTTTTTGGATGATCGTCACGCCAAGAAGTGCTTTCGGCCAGAAAAGGAAAAAGTAATTCATCTCTTCTCCTCCACACAAAAAGGACACCTTGGAGCCTTGCTAGCACAAGGATCGACAAGGAGTAGGCGATCAATCATCTTGTGTGCGCACGCTTTGGAGGAGAGCTACTTCGTTCTCTGCTTCCAAGATGCCATTCAATCATGGCTATGGTATGATCTTAATTTGATCTATACAAGTTTTAATAAGTTGATTATATGACATGCAAACCGATCTTAAAAACCCTAGCTTCCGCTTGTGAAAACTCTGATATGCGCCTATTAGGGTTTTCGCCCCCCCTTTAGGGACTTTCAATTGGTATCAGAGCTAGGTGTCTGTTTGATCATATGATTGCTTGTTTTTGTGATCCTTGTTTGTGCTTATGAATAGATCTAAATTACATGCGAAACCACATGATAGTTGATCATGCGAAAATAGATGTATGCTTTACATTGGCGCATGTATATTGTTGGCGCATGTTGTAGTTTTTGATCAAAACTCTTTTACTTGTGCGCATCCATTTAGATCTAAGCGCCTACTTGAAAAACTTAGACGGGTTATTAGGGTTGAAGTCATCGTCCAGTATAGACCCAACTGTCTGATCAGACCATCTGACTGCCTAGATGGGTCGACCAGATGGCACCTATGCGCAAGCATGAGGTGGCTATAAGTCGACTGCAGAAAGGCGTGTAGCGATGTCTGATTGAGACAACCAATGAACGCTCATGATTAAGGCCCGGGGTCACACCCGCTTGCCAGAACTCATGAGGGACGTTCAGCCCTTATGGCATGCATTGTTGACCATGAGGTCGACACAAGTCGGTTATGACTTGGTGCATGCAAGGGCAGTGGGTCTGACTAGGTCTGATGAGTGGATCCCTATTAATGGACCGTTGTAAGATAGTAGGGCACATAAGGAAATAAAATTCATGCCAATGGGATTTTCGAAAATTTTATTTTCTTGATTGGAGCACATTATGTTTGTATAACATGATTGAATGTCTATTTCATCTTATGTGGGCTGCCCAAATTTAATGTGTGCTGTGCTGGGGCCTGCGAGCCTGGACTAAATAATTGTAAATTATTTTTGTGATCTGCGAATCACATTTCAATTTATATTAATGTGTAATTGACCTGCGAGTCAAATCATGTCTAGATAGATTAAAATGTAATTTAATCAGACATGAGCACAGAGCACACATGGCAGAGGCGCATGCAGCAAGTGGCTTCACCAGTGGGAGGTCTAGGGTTCGACTCTAGGACAGGCGCATATTACCTGGTGGGCGCATCTCAGCTGCACAGGGCGCTTTGGCCCGGGTTGGGCCAGATGAAATGATAAAGACCCATGAAGAGCCCAAGTGAAGACTTAAGTTAATTTAAGGTCTAACTTAGGCTTAATGGGCTTTTACCACATAAGATCATCATGCTTTCTATTTACTGTTTAAGTAAATTTATATCTGCATGATTTATTCTTCTGCTATCACCATAGGATTTGAATGATAGTTAAGAAGATAAAAGGACCGTTAAAATCCAACGATGAATATCAAGCACGTAAGCCTTATGACGCGAAACCTCACTGTTCTGACTATCGTTGGGGCCGTGTTGTACCCACTCAGTGGGCACGCCCATCTATCTTCAGACGGTGTGCGATTACACCTGCGTGTTACAGAGAAGGGATTTATCGCTTCTCGTTGCTCAGCATAGCACGTGGTGGTCCAGGGAGTAGGTCAGGTCAGCTTGACCATGTAGGCTACATATTGAGCATATGGTAGCCATATGGAGGCAGCCATCTGTGGGATCAGAGACTGTGTTGTACCAACTCAGTTGGCACAGTCTGCTGGATTGCCCAGATGAAGGGGAATCGCACGGGTTGGCGATTGGCAGGGATTGCCTACCAGAGATTAGTGCTTGTACTCTCTGTGCATCTTATCTCGCCTGAGCGAGACGCGGAGACCAAGTATGAAATCTGGATCCCATCTCACTAAAAGAGTTTTACTCTTTCGGACTGTTTTACTGGATTTTTCAGTCAGATAAAATAGTGAGAAAAGAATCATTCTTAAGTCCTGGATTGATTCTAACATTGATACTGACCTTGCTATTCTTGCCATGTTGTAGATTACTGCAGCAACGAACACCACAGCGTTCAATGTGCGATCCTTACTGGAAAGGGAGAAGTTTGCTGGGCCAAACTTCTCAGACTGGTACGGACACCTTAAGATTGTTCTTAAGGCTGAGAGGAAGCTGTATGTCCTCGAGACGGCAATACCGCCTCAACCCGCTGCGAACGCCGCAAGGGCGGTTCGGGAAGCTTATGAGAAGCATGTCAATGATAGCATTGATGTCGCTTGCCTTATGCTTGCGTCTATGACGCCAGAGCTTCAGCGTCAGCATGAAGATTTATCTGCTATTGAAATTATAGCAAACTCAAGATGCTGTATGCTGCACAGGCAAGGACTGAACGCTATAACTTGACTAAACTTTTCTTTCAGAGCAAACTGACTGAAGGGAGTCCAGTGGGAGCTCACGTACTCAAGATGATTGGGTACAAGGAGGCTCTAGAGAAACTGGGACACACCATCAATCAGGAGCTTGTTGTAGACATCATCCTACAGTCTCTCCCGGCCTCTTTCGATCCATTCATCATTAATTTTAATATGAACAAGATCGACTGTACCGCGGCGGAGTTACTGAACATGCTCTATACTACAGAGCAGACTCTTGAGAAGGGAAAGCCTTCATCCTCTGTCCTAATGGTTCCTTCCAGGAACAAGAAGAAGGGGAAGAAGGGCAAAGCCCCTATCAAGAGCTACAACAAGGCTCTAAAGCAAAAGATAAAGCGGTCGAAGGAATACAGATGTTTCCATTGTGGCCAGCTGGGTCACTGGAAGAAGGACTGTAAAGCGCTCCAAGGAGACAAGAAGGGAAGCAAGCCTTTCACTTCTGGCTCAGGTATTTTCGTGACTGAAGTCATGGTATCTTCTTCTATTTCATGGGTGTTGGACACTGCATGTGGAGTTCACATTTGTTCAAATGTACATGAACTCAAGAGAAGAAGACAGGTGGGACAGCATGAGGTGGACCTACGAGTATGAAACGGGGCACGGGTTGCTGCTGTTGCTGTAGGAGAATATCACATCTCTTTACCATCTGGTCTTGTATTATAACTGGACAATTGTTATTTTGTACCGAGCATAACTAAGAATATTATCTCTATTCCTGCTCTTGTCAGGAAAGGGTTTTCCTTTGAATGCAAAACTTCAAAGTGTTATATTTCTTTTGATAATATTGTTTATGCTACTGGGTCGATTAACAATGGGTTATTCATGTTGGACATGGAATGTTCTATACAACAAATTGATAATAAGAAAGCCAAGTATGCTGATAACAGCACCTTGCTATGGCATAGTCGTTTAGGCCACATTAACAAGAAGCGCATTAAGCGGTTGCATGACCATGGACTGCTGGGATCATTCTCCTATGAGGAGCTTGATACATGCAAAGCTTGTTTAATGGGCAAAATGACGAAGACTCCTTTTTCTAACAAAGGTCAAAGGGCTTCAGGTTTACTTGACCTCATTCACAGTGATGTGTGTGGGCCATTTAGTAAACATGCCAGAGGTGGCTATTCATACTTCATTACCTTTACTGATGATTTCAGTAGGTATGGTTATGTCTATCTAATGAGACATAAGAGTGAATCTTTTGACAAGTTCAAAGAGTTCAAAAATGAAGTACAAAATCAGCTAGGCCGAAATATCAAGGCACTTCGTTCAGATCGAGGTGGAGAATACTTGAGTCGAGAGTTTACTGACTATCTGAAGGAGTGTGGGATTATCTCACAGCTCACTCCGCCAGGAACACCGCAATGGAATGGTGTGTCCGAGAGGAGAAATAGAACCTTACTGGATATGGTTCGTTCTATGATGAGTCAGGCTACTCTACCTTACTCCTTTTGGGGATTTGCACTGGAAACAGCTGCAAAGGTACTAAACCGAGTGCCATCCAAGGCCGTTTCGAAAACTCCATATGAGTTATGGTATGGGAAACAGCCGAGCTTGACATTTATTAAAATCTAGGGTTGCGAGGCTTATGTCAAAAAGCTCGCCTCTGGGAAACTGGAGAGCAGATCTGATAAATGTATCTTTGTCGGTTACCCTAAAGAAACTAAGGGTTATTATTTCTACGATCCCAAGGAGAACAAAGTATTTGTTGCTCGTACGGCTATTTTTCTTGAGAAGGAATTTCTTCTGCAAGAGGCCAGTGGGAGAGAAATAAAGCTGTATGAGAATCCAGAGGAAGGACAAAGTAGTCAAGCACAGTTGGATGAGCCTGAGCCAATAGAACAGGTTACTGACCAACCTGAGGCTCAGATATCACGGGAACCGCGAAGATCGGGAAGGATCCGTCGACAGCCTGAGCGCTATGATGGAGTCTACATCATTGATGATGAACCCCTCAGATAACCAAGTCTGGGATTTGGTTGATCCGCCTGGGGGAGTAATCCCTATAGGCTGTAAGTGGATCTTCAAGAAGAAGATTGACATGGATGGTAACGTGGTTACCTATAAAGGCAGGCTAGTTGCGAAAGGTTTCAAACAAATCTACGGGATAGATTATGATGAAACTTTCTCTCCTGTAGCCATGTTCAAGTTTATTCGGATTATTCTTGCGATAGCAGCATATTATGATTATGAGATCTGGCAGATGGATGTGAAGACCGCTTTCCTTAATGGAAAACTAGAAGAGGATGTGTATATGACACAACCTGAAGGTTTCATCAATCCATCAGATCGTCATAAAATATGCAAATTAAAGAAGTCCATTTATGGACTTAAACAAGCATCGAGAAGCTGGAATATTCGTTTTGATGAATCAATCTGTAAGTTTGGTTTCATCAAGAATGAAGATGACCCGTGTGTATATAAGAGGTTTAGTGGGAGCGTGATTACTTTCCTAGTCCTCTACATCGATGATATCTTAATCATTGGAAACGATATTCCTGAACTGCATGTTGTAAAAGCATGGTTAAGAAAATGTTTCCAGATGAAAGATTTAGGAGAAGCAGCCTATGTATTAGGTGTGAAGATCTACAGAGATAGATCTAAGAGGCTTCTCGGGTTGTGCCAGAGTACTTACATCGATAAAGTCCTGGAGAGATTCCATTTAGAAAATTCTAAAAGAGGATATCTTCCAATCAGACATGGTCTGAATCTTTCAAAGAGTCAGTGTCCACAAACACAGACTGAGAAAGATGAAATGGACAATACGCCTTATGCTTCGGCTATTGGGTCCATTATGTATGCGATGTTGTGTACTCGCCCAGATGTCGCTTACGGGTTAAGCGTGACCAGTCGATTCTAAAGTAATCCAGGAAAGGCACACTGGATTGCAGTCAAGAACATTTTAAAATATCTTCGGAGGACCAAAGATATGTTCTTGATATATGGAGGTCAGGAAGAACTCAGTATTGAAGGATATACTGACGCTTCGTTCCAATCTGACCAGGATGATTTCCGATCGTAATCAGGCTATGTTTTTAGCTTGAATGGAGGAGCAGTGGTGTGGAAAAGTTTCAAACAATCTATTGTTGCTGATTCCACAACAGAAGCCGAGTATGTTGCAGCCTCGGAAGCATCCAAGGAGGCAGTGTGGATTCGTAAGTTCGTTCAGGAACTTGGTGTTATTCCTTCAAGTGCAGATCCTTTGGTTATCTTCTGTGATAACACTGGAGCAATAGCACAAGCAAAGGAACCACGGTCGCACCAGAAGTCCAAGCACATACAGAGAAGGTTTCACTTGATCCGGGAGATCATTGATCGAGGAGAGATCAAGATCTGTAAGGTTCATACAGATGACAATCTAGCAGACCCGCTTACTAAGCCTCTGGCGCAGCAGAAGCATGAGAAGCACTGTAATAATATGGGTTTGAGATTTCTCAACCATTAGATTAAGTGCAAGTGGGAGATTGTTGGGGTATGCCCTTAAGGCTAATGTTTGAGGCCTTGGTTTGTTATCAGTATCATGTATAAACTCTATGTTTATAATGGCAATGGTTGTTATTCAGGTTGTTGCATTATCTGCTGCCATATGTATACTTCTGAATAATGTCTCAATGCTGTTCAGCTTGGCTGACATGCAGTATTGTCCTTAGTCGAGATATCTTGGTGAACATGAGACAGCCTTGATATGATTGAGACTAATATGTGTTCTAATCTTATAGGATGCTTCGAGCATGGAATAAGATGTAGACTCATGGGTACATTGGATGTACTAGACAAACCCTACTTAGGATGTTCAATTGCTTGTCACAATGTGAATAATCCTTATATGCAAGCAAGTGGCATATTTCCTCTGACTTGAGATCACTTGTGTTTCTAAATGATGATTGGCATTGTCATGAGGTAGTTCAATATCATTTGAAACATAATGGTTATAGACTATCTTGGATAATGTACATGAGTCATGTTAGGGCGCTAGTGATAGATATAGGATTGCCTTCTCCTTGATTGGAGTGTGATGTTCTAAAGGGGCCCCCTGGATGAGATGGTTGAGAAAGTGTATGGCCATACCCAGATGACAATGTTCATCTGATCTAACCACTCTCATCATATTGGAGTTACAGGCTTGACATGCTTATCCAATAAGAACATCCAGTGGCAAAGGAAACAAGTATGTCTGGTGAATTGGATTCACACTTATGCTTTGATTTGGGTGTAGTCTTGGAAGACTCTTTCCTTTATATCGAGAGACAGTGATGTGTTGCTAGATACCCCTCACTGATCGTGATAACGTAAGTTATCGTTACCGACATTTAAAGGAAACCCTTAGGGTCGCACAATTTGATGATATGGCTTACTTAAGTCAGATCGTGTGGACTGAATTGTTTTGGTTCAGTTTAAAGGAGTTTACACTCTGATTGTAAGTGAGATCTGGTCTGATCATGTTTGATTGATTAGGGCTTGAGATCGGTAAGCTTCGATCGAGAGAATTGATGCTTGATCAATAAGATCAGGAGCATCAAGAGATGAATGGTTAGATCTTGAGCTATTTGGTTTGTCAAGATCTGAACCAATGCTGGTTTGATTTGGTCTTTGAACCAAATGTAATTGAACCGGTTCACTTATGTGAACGTATGGTTCGATTGAGAGATGAAGTTCGATGGTAACGTGGGATTGAATGTGGAGTTAGTGCTTTCTATTTTTAGAAAGACGTTTTCCTTGTTGGAAACTCCCAACGTTTTCGAACGTGAGAAGTCTCCTCTCTCTCTCTCGCCGACTTGCATCTTCTTACTCTCGTTTTTGGGTGATCGTCATGCCAAGAAGAGCTTTCGGCCACAAAAGGAAAGAGCAATTCATCTCTTCTCCTCCACACAAAAAGGACACCTTGGAGCCTTGCTAGCACAAGGATCGACAAGGAGTAGGCGATCAATCATCTTATGTGCGCATGCTTTGGAGGAGAGCTACTTCGTTCTCTGCTTCCAAGACGCCATTCAATCATGGCTATGGTATGATGTTAATTTGATCTATACAAGTATTAATAAGTTGATTATATGACATGCAAACCGATCTTAAAAACCCTAGCTTCCGCTTGTGAAAACTCTGATATGCGCCTATTAGGGTTTTCGCCCCCCCTTTAGGGACTTTCATAGGGAACATTGTAATGCCATCACAACTAGGAGTGGAAAACAATTAGAGGATCCTAGGAGACCATTAGATGATGATGAGGAAGAGCCTAATGTTAGACCTAACAATGAACCAGTTTTGGAAGCACAACTTGCACATGTGCAGTCCCATCCTTGTTCTCCGCCTTCTAAGGGGGATGAGCCTTCACGGAATGGTGACTTGCCTTGTGAAGTTGAGATTCCTTGACCTAGTTCACCACCACCATATAGGCCACCTATTCCTTTTCCCAAGAGGATTGTGCAAGCTAAGTTGGATAGGCAGTTTAGGAAATTTTTTGAAGTGCTGAAAAAGTTGTATATTAATATTCCATTTACTGATGCATTATCTCGGATGCTTTCTTATGCAAAATTTTTAAAAGAAATTTTATCCAACAAAAGAAAAATAGAGAACTATGGTAATGTGGCACTAACTGAGGAATGCAGTGCTCTTATTCAAAACAAGTTACCACCGAAATTAAAGGATTCAGGTAGTTTCTCTATCCCTTGTTTGATTGGGAGTGTTGCTTTCGACCGAGCCTTATGTGACTTGGGAGCTAGTATGAGTCCAATGCCTTTATCTGTGCGTAGGAAACTAGATATGGGAGCTCCTAAACCAACTTCAATATCATTGCAGCTCGCCGACCACTCAGTAAATGTCTAGTAGGTATTCTTGAGGATGTTCCTATCCAAGTTGGTAAGTATTTTGTGCCTACTGATTTTGTGGTTCTTGAGATGGAGGAAGATGCGAAGATTCCTATTATTCTTGGTAGACCGTTTTTAGCCACTGCTGGAGCATTAATTGTTGTGAAGCATGGTAAACTCACTCTGAATATTGGTGATAATAAAATTGAGTTTGATTTTAACAATTCATTGAAAAAACCTGCATATGATAGTTTTTGCTGTAGTGTACATGCTGTTGATGATGTGTTTTATTATCCTAGTTTTTTATTTGTTTCTTCTGATTCTACTTCTTTTGATTTTTTTTCTGATTCTTGTGAAAATTCATATGCTGAAATTGATAATTCTGACTTTGATGATGATGATGATTCTTGTAATGAAACTCATGATATATTGGACTGTGCTACATTTGATGATGAAAAGGAAAAGATTCTAAAAGTTGAATTGAAAACTTTACCTGATAATCTTAGATATGAATTTCTTGGTCCTAATTCTACTTACCCTGTGATTGTTGATGCTCAATTAGATGAAAGGGAAACTAATTTGCTCTTGAAGGAGTTGATAATTCATAGAAAGGTAATTAGGTATACCATTGATGGCTTGAACGGAATTAATCCTTCTTTTTGTATGCACAGGATCCATATGGAGGATGAGTATAAGTCACATGTTGATTTCCAGAGAAGACTCAACCCATCTATGAAGGAAGTTGTAAAGAAGGAAGTGTTGAAATTGCTAAATGCAGGTATTATCTACCCTATCTCTGATAGTAAGTGGGTAAGTCCTGTACATTGTGTTCCTAAAAAGGGGGGTCTCACAGTTATGAAAAATAAGGATAATGAATTGATACCCGTTAGAAGAGTTACTAGTTGGCGCATGTGCATTGATTATAGGAAATTAAATACTGCCACTAGGAAAGATCACTTCCCCTTACCTTTTATTGATCAGATGGTTGAGATACTTGATAAACATTCTTATTTTTGTTTTCTTGATGGTTATTCCGGATTTTTTTTCAAATTCCTATTCATCCTGATGATCAAGATAAGACTACCTTTACATGCCCATACGGTACATTTGCTTATAGGAGGATGCCTTTTGGATTGTGTAATGCACCTACTACTTTTCAGAGATGCATGATGGCTATATTTTCTGATTTTATTGAGGATTTTATGGATGTTTTCATGGATGATTTTTCTGTTTATGGTTTTTTCCTTTGATGACTTATTGGCTAATTTATCTCGAGCTTTGCAGAGATGTGAAGAAATTAACCTTGTCCTTAACTGGGAGAAGTGTCACTTTATGGTTAGACAGGGAATAGTTTTGGGTCACCTTATTTCAGAGAGATGAATTGAAGTGGATAAAGCCAAGATTGAAGTGATTGAAAAGCTTGCACCACCTACCACAGTTAAGGAGATTAGAAGTTTTTTGGGACATGCAGGATTTTCTAGGCGTTTTATTAGGGACTTCTCTAAACTTGCTAAACCACTCACTGATTTACTTTATAAAGATGCTAAATTCTGCTTTGTTGAGAAGTGTTTGTTTGTTTATCAGGAATTGAAGAAAGCCCTGATATCAGCACCTATCATGCAGCCACCTGACTAGGAGTTACCTTTTGAGCTCATGTGTGATGCCAGTGACTTTGCTGTAGGAGCAGTTCTAGGACAGAGAAAGGAAAAGAAGCCTTATGTGATTTATTATGCTAGTAAAGCTTTGGATGAGACACAGAGGTACTACACCACCACTGAGAAGGAACTGTTAACTATAGTTTTTGCATTTGATAAATTCAGATCTTATTTGATAAATTCAAAAGTCATGGTGTACACTGATCATGCAGCGGTTAAGTATTTGATGCAGAAAAAAGATAGTAAACCATGCCTGCTTATATGAATTTTGCTCCTACAAGAATTTGACCTAGAGATCGAGGACAAGAAAGGAACTGAGAATATTGTTGCGGATCACCTTTCAAGGATAATTGTAGAAGATGATAAAGGTGATATCAATGATTCCTTTCCTAAGGAACAACTTTTGAGGATTGATCAAGTTAAGGCTCCTTGGTATGCAGACAAAGTGAACTATCTTGTGGCTAATATCTTTCTTGTTGATTTGAGCTATCAAGGTAAGAAAAGATTTTTAGCTGATGTTAAACACTATTTTTGGGACGAGCCTTATGTGTTTAGGAGATGTGCAGATGGCATATTTAGGAGATGTATCCCCGAAGAGGAAATTAGAGATATACTATTACAGTGTCATGGTTCATCATATGGAGGGCATGCTAGCACTGAGAAGACTATGTTTAAAGTGTTACAATCTGGATTTTATTGGCCCTCTTTATTTAAGGGTACAAGGGATTTTATAATGTCTTGTGATAGTTGTCAGACAATGGGGAACATCAATAGAAGGAATGAGATGCCATTGTCCACAATACTTGAGGTTGAGAAATTTGATGTTTGGGGTATTGATTTAATGGGACCGTTTCCATGGTCTGGAGGTAACAAGTATATACTTGTGGCGGTAGATTATGTTTCCAAGTGGGTAGAAGCCATTGCTTCTCCCACTAATGATTCTAGGGTTGTGGTAAAATTGTTTAAAAGGATTATCTTTCTAGGCTTTGGAGTACCATGAGTTGTAATTAGTGATGGAGGCTCCCACTTCATTGAACATAGATTTTCAGCTTTGCTTAGAAAATATGAGGTGAATCACAGAGTTGCAACACCTTACCATCCCCAAACAAGTGGACAAGTGAAGATATCAAATAGAAAAATTAAAGGGATATTGGAAAAGACAGTGTCAAGAACAAAGAAGGACTGGGCATTCAAGCTTGATGATGCACTTTAGGCATACCGGACTGCTTTCAAAACGCTGATAGGTATGTCTCCTTTTCAATTGATTTATGGTAAATCATGTCACCTTCCTATAGAGCTGTAGCACAAGGTGTTCTGGGCGATCATAGCATTGAATTTTGACTTGAAGAGCGCGGGTGAAAAATGAAAGTTACAACTAAACGAGCTTGATGAGATTAGACTCTCTGCCTATGAAAATGCAAAGATCTATAAGGAGAGGACTAAGAGGTGGCACGACCGACACATACTCAGAAAGGAATTCCAACCAGGTGACTTCGTTCTTTTATTTAATTCTAGGTTGAGGCTCTTTCCCGGCAAACTTAAATCTCGATGGTCTGGACCTTTTCAGGTTAAGAAGACCTATCCATACGGAGCTGTTGATATATGGAGTGAAGAGAAAGGAATATTCAAGGTTAATGGACAGAGATTGAAACACTACTATCATGATGAACAAATTGAAGAAGGAGAGAATTTTCTACTTGATGAACCACGAGCAAATCTGAGTGCAGAAAGGTCAAGCTAATGACCATTAAATTAGCGCTTCTTGTGAGGCAACCCAAGCCTTTTTTTCCTTGTTTTTGGTTTGTTTTTGTCTTAATTTATTTTGTTTAGGGTTAATTTTTCTTTTTCTCATTTTTTGATACATTTTTAGCGATTTTTAGCGAATTTTTACAAAATATGGCAATACCGTAATTTTTTTACGGTACCGTAATTCGTGTTAATTCTTTACAGAGAAATAATGTGGATTATGGCACTACCGTGGAAAAGTTTATGGTACCGTAATTTTGTCTGTTTTCATACAGAAGGTTTGGAGTTTTTGAGTGTTTTTACGGCACTACCGTAGAAAATTTTACGGCACCGTATTTTTGGGCAATTTTGTCCAGAGAAATTTTGAGAATTACGGCACCACCGTGGAAAATTTCACGGCACCGTAAAAATAGCCATTTTCTTACAGAAAGTTTTTGAGGCTTTCAAGCAAAATATGGCACTACCGTAAACTCTTCACGGTACCGTAATTTGGTGTTGTTTTCTGTCGAAATTCTATAGCCATTTTATGGCACTACCATAAAGTCTTTACGGCACCATAATTTTTCCGACCCCACGTTTTCACATGCCATATTTAGGGTTTGGCGCACTGTTCTTATTTATTTTTTTTCATGATTTCACGCCGACCTTTCGGATTTCTTCGAATTCTTGCTTCCCTAACCCTCTTGTGACCTTTCTTTGCGATTTCCATCCGATTTCTAGCAGAGATTTGGCCGATTTCAAGCTCGATTGAGCTCTTCCGCAGCTGTTCCGCTGTGATTTTCACTCCTCTCATTTTCTCTCATTCGAGCACCGATCGAACTGCTTCCAACTTTAGAAAGCTTCAAGGGAGGTAGAGGATCATTCCCCAAGTTGATTTGAAGCTCGATCCCAACCCAGAAGTCCAGATCTGAAGCTTGAATCCAAGCCCCGTTTTCAGCCTACGCACCCTTTTTGGTAACACTTCCTGTTCCGATTTTCTTTAGTAGATTTCTTGCTTCTCTTGCACATTATAATGTCACCGGTCAAGAGAATGGTATCGAAGAAGAAGGGGAAGGCCCCCGCTGAAACTCCAGTGCCACCACCGAATCCATTCGGTATCATTTTTAGAGATGAAACCCAAGAACAACGATACAACCAACTGCTTACTCGATGAGTTGTGAAAATGAAATACACTAACACAAGAGCTTTGGAACTCTTAGGATTGAAGGATGATGTTTATTGGATGCTTGACAAGATGGGTTTGACGCAATTTTTTTACATGACACCTCAAACATACCTATCTATTGTTTTAGTATTTCTTAGTAGTCTGGAAGTGAGTTGGGATGAGTATATGGATCATGCAGCTGAAGGAGAAATTAGTTTCAGAATGGCAAATGAATATAAGAATCTCTCATTCAAGGAAATTCGACGTATATTCCATCTTCCACAGAGAGGATGGACTGAGCCGCACATTGGATTCATTAAGCATATTTTTTGGAGTCAAATCTCATCAGAGACTCGATTTTCACCATCAGCGGCACGAGCCTCAAGTATCTCGAACCCATGCATCAGATATGCCCACCGTGTCCTTGCACACACCGTATTCGGGCGAGGAGATAGCGACGGTATGGTCTGTCATGCTGAGTTATATTTTCTTTGGAGTATGCTACACAGTTATAAAATAGATGTAGCTTTCTTTTTCATGAGACATCTTGATATGGTGGCTAGAGCCAAGAGAGGATTGATAGTGATAGGAGCGTTTCTTACTCCTATAGCACTATTCTTGGGAATTTAGCCCTACGGTACTGAGCTTGCTAGAGGCAACGCAAGGATAGACATTGAGTCTTGCATCGTAATGAAGATTTTTATACGAGATGACAACACCTATTGTTTAATCTTGTAGCCTGGACTTCCAGCATTACCATTGCCTAACCCTAGACAGACTTTAGTGCAAAACCTTGAGAACTAGAAGTTGTCACCGAGTTGCGTGTCTTATGCCACACCTGCACTAGAGACATCAGTACCACCACCACCCCCTGCTTGGGGTGATGACCCATTTGGTATGGGCATCGACTCCTCGCCACCCAGAGCTACTGATCTACCCCCGCATGGAGCCGCCGGATCATCCTCACAGCACGCAGCTCCAGATCAGAGAGATTGATAGAGTTACCAAGACCTAGGGGTACAGACTCTCTCTGCACAGATGTACAGGCAGGAGCAGCGTATGGAGAGGATGATGGGTGCCATGGGGAGAATGTCCGATCAGATGAGTCATATCCACCTGGATATCGAAGCCTTAGGGAACTACATGGAAGACATGGGGAATTTTCTCTATGATCGTTTTGGCTTCGAGGACTCCAGGAGGGTTGGTGTCTACGGCGATGTAGGTGAGGGAGTTTCTCATGACCCCATGGATGCTGCTCAGGCTGAGAGAGACAACGAGGAGACACATTTAGATGAGTAGGATCTTGTGTGTATCTCATTCTGATTCTCATGCTTTATTTGAGTTTACTGATTGATATCGATCTTATATTTGTAGGGAAGGATGACTATGTCAAACTTCTTGTGTCCTATTGCTACAGATCCTCGGTTCTAAAATTTGATTACTATATACTTTCAATTTGGTTGTACTAACATGATTGGATGATTTGCTATACTTTTTCTTCGATATGGTTGTACTTGATATTATTGAGATACTTAGTTCTGTATGAAGTTGTTTCGATATGGCTATACATGGTATTTTGATATTCTGGATTGATACTCTATGTGATATAGGTTTGATGTTGATGATTACTATTATTATGCTTATGTGGTTTGTTTATTCATGAAAATGCTACCGTTATCATGCCGAAATTTTTCTTGATGATATATATATATATCCAAAATTGTGATTAAGATTAGACCTATTATGTCGAATTTATTTCTCTAATAGATATCTACCTATTGAGATTTTTCGTTGATTGATAAATGATAGTTTGGGTGAACGTATTATTTGATAAGTTTGATTTTAAAGTGAAGCAATTTCTTCAAATAAAATCAACAAATGAGTGTAATCCTTAAATTGATATTAATGGATTAGTTTGGTTGATGTTCATACTATTTGCTATTTATTGGGAAGAAAAGTTCCTTGATCCAATTAAAGCGAGGACTTCTCTACTTGGCACTGTGTAAAATTGACAATGGTACCAAAGGACATGGGTTGAAGTAATAAAGAGAAAAAGCATGCATCTATGTGGATGTAAGTCATGGAGAGAAATCAACCCACATTAACTACGCTATCTTTGAAAGAATTCTTTCTATTAAAAAGATATGGGTTCTATTACATTGATTATGTGATCAATGTACTCTAACTTCATCACCAGGAAAAAGGTGGTAATCGAATTAGAGAATGTGGTTAAAAAAAATGATTATTATGAGAGAGAAAAAGATCTTGGAAACCATAATCCTATAAACAAAAGTTGATAGTTATGAATAAAAAACTGGATGAAGTCTTGAGATTGATATTCTACCTATTATGTAAGTTGTGAAGTTTTATTTGACTAAATAGTGGATCTTAAAGATCAAACTCAAAGGATGATATGTCTACTTGAAATTTTATGAAGCAATTGGTGAAAGTTTTCATTGGTGAATGTATTTTAGAAATTTATTCATCATGAGAAAGTCTTTTCTTTTGATCAATTTCTTGATTTTTGCTTGAGGACAAGCAAATTTTGAGCCTTATGTGTTTGATGACTCCAAATTTCATAGTGTTTTTTACACTTATTTACTAGTCTTTTGAGTCATAATCTTGCTCTTTTGCTTTATTTTTACACCTTGTTTGCCAAATACTTTAGAATCTACACCATTCTTTGTTTTTGATCAATTTCAGGCAAAAAGGTATCATTATCACTAGTTTTCAAGCACTTTCAATGCATGAACGAGTTCTAATCATCAAGGGGAGTTTACACATCAAATTTCAAGTTAAAACAAGCCTTCTAGTAAAAATACGGCACTACTGTAATTTTGAGACAAATTTCCACGGTACCGTAATTTCAGACAATTTCGACCAGAGGACTTAGGCAAAAATACGAAACTGTCATAAAGATTTCCACGGTATAGTAATTTTTGCCCATAATTCACATAAGAAATTACGACACTACCGTAATTATTTTATGGTGCCGTAATTTTGCACCCAGATTTTTGAGTTTTCTGTCGCAAAGTTAAAAACTCGATTTCTTGAGATTTAGGGCACCAATCGAAGATCCGAAAAAAGGGGAAGACTCAGGATAAGCAGGCGGAGATTTGCAAAGCAAAAGGAACAATTTTGATTCACGATTCATGGAGAATTTGAGAGAATCGCCGCAGCATTAGGGTTCATCACCGTTCGCTACTCCGACCATCTCCAGCCACTATTTTTGAAAGGAAGCTTCGCCTGAGGAAGAAGAACATGCCAGATAAGTTTTAGAGTGAAAGGAAGTCTATCAAGGGAGATATCATCAAAAACGTGATCGTGGCACTGTTCATCGCGATTTCGAATCAATTACGAGTTGTAATTTAGATTACAGCCCTGTGTTGTAATTATTACACCTCCCTTATGATTTCTAATCATCCTAAAATTATGATTTGCTGTGATTATTTCACCATGCTAGCTTAAACTTTCTCTTGGGACATAGGGGTTTAATCCTCTTGATATTTCAATGACTAGATAACTCTTCTTACATCAATATATTTTTGGTATGATAATTTTACTTAAGTGATTTATGCCTTTAATCGTTTCTAGTATCATGCATTAACATGTCTTAGAGTTTTGTGTTATGGACTGAGAAGATGATATCACGAAACTTGGAACCCTAAAATTTATAATAGGAACTCATCGTAAGAGATTAGTTGTGTTCTTATCTTTAGATTTTAGAAGTTTAACCCTTGTTGATGTTTTGAATTAGAAATCATTATTGTTTTAGACATGAAAACATGTTAGAGATAGATGTTGAATTGTTAGAAAACTTTAAGTAAAACCTGTGAAACTAAGGTGCGATAGTGCTTAGTTTTGCTTGAGATCTTGACATTGAGGTGGAATGCACGAGAGTGATTCTTAATCTATTTGATCAAAGTTTACTTTTATTAAACATTGAATAGATCTTGCACGAGCGTGAGGATCGTTCTTTGTAAATTGATTGCGCGAGAGCGAGTTAATTTCTTTATTAAGTAAACTATTTCTTTACCATAGCAAAAATAAGTTGATGAATCTTTAATCATATCTAGTCATAAATATTAAGGAGGATAACCCCTAGTCCTAACTCTCTCGCTTTGATTTTCCATCTACCGTTCGATTTCTATTTTCATAATTCTCGATTCGCTTAGCTTGTGAAAACTCAATTCGTTAGTACTTAATAATGAGGTTTCTGTGGTTCGATATCTTAAATATTACTTCGAGTATCCGTGCACTTGCGAACATACAACAAACAAATTCTAAAAGAGGCACACTTCTCATCCATGCGCAAACATCAAGTCAATGCATGATAGAAGTTTTTCCTAATGGGGTATGGGCGCAAATCCTAATCCAATTAGGATTCTAATTATGTAAATAATCAGCCCCACTTCCGCCCAATTAAATCTCAATCAATATCTCAAGTGATTAGATCAAATCCTAATCAAATTTGATCACTTGAAAATATGTGTGATATGCGCAAATCCTAGTCCAACTAGGATTCTTCATGCGCCCTTGAGATATTTCTCTCCCCATTATACCCTTTAAGCCTCTAATATCTTCATGACAACTTATTTGTGAGCCCAATTAAGCAATGGGCCTAGCCCAAAGTCCTTTATGCATGTTAACCAAGCCATTGGATCCAATCCAATGTAACCCAAGGTCAAATGAGGCTAACCATGGTTAATTTGGTCAATATGCCAAAAATGGAAGTTGGCCCCAATAACTTTCTTCCATCTCATCAGGCCCATTGGTGCTGATGAAATCTCCCAATTAGATCTGAGTTATCCAATAACTCGATCTAAAGGCTACCCGATCAATATGAAAACTCGAGTATCAAAGTGTGAGACCCTATATGTTCCTCTAACATTAGCAGTGCTGACCTAAGGTCACCACAAGCAGTGAGTGGCACCTAGCAGTGTGATGGGGGCAGAGACCACAAGCCAAGGAGGTACAAGTGGAGTTTACGATTGCCATAGACAAAGGCTTGGAATTTCGCAAATAAGCTAGCAAGACTCACTCCAAATGCTAGCTCAAAATAATGAAAAGAATAACTTCAACTACTCCAAGTTATAGTCAAGACACATTACAAATAAGAAGTTGCTGCATAACAATCCCACAACCGAGACCTGCATCCAGCACAAGGGGAAGCAAAGGATTTAATCTAATCTTGGATCTCATCCAACGGCCAACACTCATCGAGGGGAAAATCTTCTCCAGCCAAGTGCAGACCCATGAAGGAAACACCAACGTTGCAGCTATCCTCGCTCAGCGCACAATCAAACAAGGAAACTCTCCAACGTCTTTCTACTGCAACCAAAGAAGGAAGGAGCAACGTCTCTCTCGCCAGCAACGTCTCAAGCGCAACGTCTCCCTGCAAACTTCTCCCTATATGTATCACGATGCTTCTTTGTAATAGACAGATTGTTTTGTTTTGAATGAATAGAAATAGTTTTCGTCCTCAATCGGATGTCTCCCTTCTTCTTTTTATCTGAGGTGCTTGTGTCACTTACCTTTCCCCTCTCCTCCTTCTAGGGCCGAGCCCCTCACTCTTCCCTTCTTCTCCAATCTCTACTTCCTCCAAAGTTCTTTGTTAGTTGCAACCACCCGCAAGTTTCAGCGAACCCAGATCATCGAAAGTTCGTGAGGCGCCGACGACAATCCAGCCGACGGATCTCCACGAAACTTCAACCATTCCCTCTCCACCTACCGAAGAACCTCCAGCCACCGGAATCTGCCCATCCACCTCACCGATGGCCGGAATCGAAACTCTGACGCCATCCCCTATTCTCGCCCTGCTTCCGCCGTAATTCTGCTCTTCATCACCGTTCTCCTCCGACAGGCTGCCAATTGACCCCAAACTCCGGCCACGACTTACTCTCCTCCACAAGAACCCCCAGTTGTAGCAGGTTCAGTGCTCGTGCCTTCTATGACGTCCGGTGACTTCCCCTGCTTCGTTCGCAATCTCCCCTGTTTTCACCCAAGTCTGCTGTTTCGAGGATTTACCTTGCTCTGCCTTCGCCGTTGACGATTCGACGCCTCCGCCGCTCCAACTCCGTCAACCACATCCTAGCAGGGTACCCAGTCGACAACAACCCCGCCTGCACCGCCTCTCTTCCTCCCGACGACGAACAAAATCAGCCAGCTTCCCTCTATTTCAATATCTGTTTCCTGTTTGAGTTCTATTTGCTAAAATCTAATCTGATTAAGCTTCTTCTTGCAGGTATTTTGAGCATTCGATGGAGCACAAATTTATAAGCTTGGCATGATCAAGAAGAATACATCTTATTCTATCATTTGGACAAGAAGTTTCGAACCGAGCTTCAACAAATTAACCTAGGCAGCATGGCAAATTTTGATGAATGATACATTCCTGCACAAATCTTATCCGACTAGCTATCTTGTTGCAATGTTTTTACATGCCTGATAGCTCTTCACCATCTGAATTTTGTGAGACTCAAAAGAACTATTTTATTACTAGATCATGGTTTTGTCGGCACAATTTTTTTGATTTATGGATTTTCCTACAACATATAGCTACTTTTTGTAAATTATTAGAGTTGACCTGGAATTCTGATAGCTATTTCCTTGCTACATTCTGAATTTTGACATTTTCTAAAATTCAAAAAAAAATAAAAATTAGTCTTAATTAGTAGTTTTAAATCACACGCTTCCCCCCTACATCACAGTGCATCGCTGCTACCCAAGTCATCGGAATGGATATCGACATCGACATCCCCTTCGTCACGACTAGGTACAAATGCATTACAGTCTCTTTGCCGAACTGATATCCGATTGGACAAGTGTGTAACCACTTGTTTTCACCCAATCACATGGTTATGACTAAATCAGGTTCTCACCTAGGTATGGCCATACACTTTCAGTCATAGAACCATAGAGGAGCTCCATGGATATCAAGCTTCCTTCAGGAAGGGGTAAATCCTCTGTCTGTCCATTGACCTTCTCATATGGGTCGTGACATGCTCAATGACAACCATTATTACCTCCTAACTACGGCGATGAGTTAGGTTGTATCAAAGCATATCCCTAACCATATAGAATAGTCAATGACCTCAAGTTAAGGGATCAATGCATCTCCTGTCACTTATGAGGATAACTCATGACACTAAGTCATTGGCTCACAACGGGTCTATCCAGTATATCCACCACCGATATACCCATATGTCTACGTTAGCACCTTGTGCCAAACCAGCCCATATACCAGTCTCACAAGTACCAGAGCTGTCCCATATTCACTCATGTACATCGACTGGGGACAATAATTTATGAGCATAAATCCAATCTGTCTCCAAGGACATTACATGTGAGTACGTAATCGCAGATGTAAACAAACAAAGATAATGACAATGCTAGAAAGATATATAAATATCAGAGTTAAGTAGTACAAAGATGGACCAAAACTAGGTCTTAGGGCATATACACCAACAATCTCCCACTTGCACTAAGACCTAGAGGTTGAGGAATCTCAACCCCATATCTCTAGCGTGACCATCATGCTTCTACTGTGCCAAAGCCTTGGTCAATGGGTTTGCTAGATTGTTCTCTGTGTCAACTCTGTTAATCTTAACATCACCTCTGTCAATGATCTCTCTGATCAGGTGAAATCTCCTGAGTATGTGTTTGGACCTTTGATGAAACCCTGGTTCCTTTGCTTGTGCAATTGCACCGTTGTTGTCACAGTTGAGTTCAATGGGATCCACTACACTAGGAACCACCTAAAGTTTAGAAATGAACTTCCTTATCCAAACAGCTTCTTTGGCTGCCTCATAAGCAGCCACATACTTAGCCTTAGTTGTAGAATCAGCTATGGTGGATTGCTTGAAGCTCTTCCAGCATACAACACCTCCATTCATCTTGAACACATAGCCGGCTTGCGATCTAAAGCCGTCAGGGTTAGACTGGAACGACGCATCAGTGTAGCTCTGCATACTGAGATCTTCCTGTCCCCCATAGACCAAGAACAGATCCTTAGTTCTTCTCAGATACTTAAGGATGTTCTTTACATCCACCCAGTACTGTAATCCTGGATTGGATTGGTATCTGCTGGTTATGCTCACAGCATAAGCCATGTCTGGTCTAGTACACAACATTGCATACATGATTGATCCCACCGCCGAAGCATAGGGCACTCGACTCATGTCATCCCTCTCAGCTTGTGTGGTAGGACACTAGCTCTTTGAGAGTGTAAGGCCATGTCTCACTAGAAGGTATCCCTTATTGGATTGCTCTAGGTTGAACCTCTCCAGGGCCTTATCAATGTACGGACTCTGACTAAGGGCCAAGAGCCTCTTGGATCTATCCCGGTAGATCCTCATGCTTAGGATATAGGCGGCCTACCTTAAGTCCTTCATCTCGAAACACTTCCCTAACCATGTCTTCACGTCTTGAAGACTAGGGATGTCGTTTTCGATGAGCAGTATGTCATCGACATACAAGACCAGAAAAGTCACCAAGCTCCCATTGAATTTTCTGTATACACAGGCGTCATCTTCGCTTTTGATAAAGCCACAATCTCTCACAGCTTCATCAAACCGAAGATTCAAACTTTAAGATGCTTTCTTTAATCTATAAATGGATTTCTTTATCCTGCAGACTTTACTAGCATCTGCAAGATGGATGAAGCCATCTGGTTGTGTCATGTACACCTCCTCAGTCAGCTTCCTATTAAGGAACGTTGTCTTCACATCCATCTGTCATATCTTATAGTCATGATATGCAGCTATAGCAATCAAAATCCGAATGGATTTGATCATGGCAACCGGCGAGAAGGTTTCAAGATAGTCTACCCCGTTGACTTGTTTGAATCCCTTAGCCACTAGTCTACCTTTATAGGTAATTATGTTGCCATCCATGTCTGTGTTCCTCATGAAGACCCATTTATGCCCTATAGGTTTTACCCCATCAGGTAGCTCAACCAAATCCCAGACATGGTTAGCTGACATGGAATCCATCTCGGATCGCATGGCTTCAAGCCATCTCTCGGAGTCTGGTCCACTGACTGCCTCATCATAGGTCTTGGGCTCATCATCAATGATGAAGATCCCGTCGTGTTGGGTTGGCAGTGACCCATACCTCTCAGGTGCACGACAAATCCTCCCAGACCTACGTGGGACCTGTGTCTGAGCCTCAGGTTGCCCAGCAACCGGTGCAGGTGGCTCAGGTTCCATCTCTGTGTCCTATAGTTGCACTTAGATCTCGTCCAATTCAAACTTCCTCCCACTAACTTCTTTCATGAGAAATTCTTTTTCAAGAAAGACAGCACCCCGAACAACAAAAACTTTATTCTCGGTGGGAACATAGAAGTAGTAACCCTTAGTTTCCTTAGGGTACCCCATAAATATGCATTTATTAGATCTAGGTTCTAGCTTGTTAGAATCCTGACGTTTGACATAAGCCTCACATCCCTAGATCCTGATAAAAGTGAGATTAGGGCATCTCCCACTCCATACCTCGTATGGTATCTTGGAGACACTCTTAGATGGAACATTATTCAGTATCAGAGAAGCTGTCTCAAGTGCATGCCCCCAGAATGAGAGAGGTAGAGTTGCATGACTCATCATAGACCGAACCATGTCCAACAAGGTTTGATTTTTCTTTTTAGACACACCATTCCATTGAGGTGTTCCAGGAGGAGTGAGTTGGGATAGGATCCCACATTCTCTAGGAAAGCACCATGACCCATTTGCATGGAGTTGTGTGATACCCCATGCAATCATTTTTCTATGAAGACATCCTTGTGTGATAGCATTCCATTTGAAATCATTGTATAATGTGATATTTAAGGGTTCCTTGTGTAATGGTCTTGCACTTACAACTCAAGAGTTATACTAGAACTCATTGGGATTACAAGGACTCATTGGGATTTATGTGAAAAGAAAGGGGCAAAAAGGTAATTTCACTATTTAGAGCATATAATAAACTTATAGGGAATTTGATACTAGTTGTTGAAGTAGAGAAACTAAAATATTGTTTTTAATGGAGGAGAAAAGTATGAAACCACCTTATGATTTCAAGAAAATAGAATTAACAAGATGACGCCACATGCGTGCATGCATGTTGGCCACCTCAAGCTTGTATGAGAAAACACCTCAAGCTTGTATGAGAAGACACCTCATGCTAGTAAGGGGGAAAATAAGGAAATTGAGTGAAAATTGACTTTTTGACCAGAACTTTCGTTTGTCTTGAGGGGGAAAGAAGAGTAGAGGCGTTCAAGTGGTTTCCAAGTGGAAAAGAAGAGGAGAAATGGAAGAAAAGTCTATTAAGGCAAGTTTCTATGTTTTGCCCTACATTTGTATTTTCAAAATGAGTATATTTTCGTATAACTTATGATTTCAATTTGTTGATCTACCTCTGATTGAAATTATAAGGAATTTGTATGATTTTATGTTAGCAAATGAATGTGGAGGATGGTAAATCATGGTTTATGGTGATTTGGTTATGCAAATCTGACCTTATGGTGGTATTTGTGATGTAACTTTGTCTACGCAAATGATCATGAATTGAAACTTGATTTGTGTAAAAGAAGACTTGAAAATCTTTACAACGGATCCAATATTGCATATACTTATTGAGAGCGAGGGTATGAAGTATACAATAACATTCAGGACCCAAATTCTGTCACAGTAGACTGACCTACTTGTGGTATTTCATGTATAACGTATGATTGACAACTCGGATTTGAGTCATTCTTGTTGGCCACGAAAGTAGATTCAACGGGCTTTCCAACGGATCATATATTGAATATCTTTCATATGCGTCCAAATCTGATACCGATTGCATTGTTTCAGTCAATGCCCTGAAATTTCTGGGAGCAGGGCAGTTTAACCTTTTGTTACTCTAATCACCATATCTTTGTACATACTTGGCCAAATGGTTTCAAACCCAGTTTATTGAAAAGGAAACTTGAATACGGTTTCAATGACTCCTAATTTATATGGTTCTATGTAGTATGTCCATATAATTCGTTTGAATGACTTGGGCTGATTCACATTGCAAGGTTCTCTTCTTTCCTTGCATTATAACTCTTCTTGGAGACTATGGCCCCATTTGGCACTCCGTCGCTTCCTGCGGTGAGGCGACGGACAGCTGCGGTGGCCCTTTTCTTGGCGTTTGGATAGGTGATTTTGTTGCAAAACAGTACCATTTTTTACACTGTAGCCGAAAGCTGTAAATTCCAGCTTTCACAACTGCCGGCTACCGAATAACTATAGCCATGTGATGCTACAGTTCATTCAATGAGGTTTTATATTAAATTAATAATTTATTGTATTATTATATAAACATATATAATATATAATATTATATTTTATTAAAAATATATATTAATATATATTTAGTAATATAATATTTTATTAATTTTAAATTAATTATTTTACAAATAAAATTAATAAATATATATTTTAATATATACTTAGTAATATAATATTTATTAATTTTAATTAAAAATAAATTTAATAAAAATATATTTTCATGTATATTTAGTAATATAATATTTATTAATTTTAAATTAATTATTTTACAAATAAAATTAATAAATTACTATATTAATATTATTTTATTAATTATATTATATTATATATTTTATTTTAATTAATTATTTTATTTTATTATAAAAAATATATAATTTTAACTTTAATATATTTTATTAAATTACTATTTATTTATTTATTATTTTATTTTATTATAAAATATATAATTTATTTATAATATTTTAATAAAAAATATTAAATATTAAATTATATAATTTTATTATAATATAAGATATTAAATATTAAATATTAAATATTAAATATATAATTTTATTATAATATTATAAAATATATTTTATTTTAACTTTAATATATTAAATTATGATTTATTTACTTATTAACAACATCAACAACACAATAAATTTATAAAATAATTTTAATAATAGTTGCTATAGTGACATCACAATTATATCTACCAAACACCCTTAAAAGCATGTGCTACAGTGACAGTGCAGCTATTACAGCGCAGCTGTAGCAGCGCAGCAGAACCAAACTAGCCCTATGTTGTTGTGTTACACTCCAAGCTTATAATGTTACAAATTGATCATCTTTGTAGTTATTTGATTCATGACACTTCAAATGAGCTTGATATTTACCTTTGATTGACCTAATGAGCTTGATAATTTACCTTTGATTTGTTACCTTTGATACTATGGATCAATGATCATGATGTAAGGGCAAATTGTATGAAGGCCAATCATGCCATTGTGTTACTTTGATTTGTTTTGATACCATTGTTCTTTGGCCCTTACATCTTATAGTGGGAAAATGATTTAATCCCAATTATGGGAATTTGGCTATGGAGGTGGATCTAAGTGCTAAAGTGCTACATGGACCTCTTCAATTTGTAATTGTTTGTCACCTCTTGAGATCCATGGAAGCCACCTCTAGATCCCTCCATTTACATTTGGTTGGGCCATGGCGAGCCCCTGCCGGCCTTTTTGCTTTGTGGACTTCCCAGACGTGGGTTAGTCTCTCTTCCTGACATGGAGGATTTTGTTTGCTTGGACGAACTTTGTTTGCTTTGGTTCCCACTATTCTTTGTATGATTCTTTGTATGATATTCACGAGACACAACTCTGCTATGAGGCTTTGATATTCATGAGATATGACTCTTTATTTGATGCTTGGATAGAGACTTTGATATTTGACACACATGATATGATACCATGATACCATATTTGTTACTATGACATTTTGTTTGAATACCATGAGATCATGAAATTACCATTGCCCCCATGCTTGAGTTTCTCTAAGCTATTCATATGCTCTTGTTCTTCATGCTTTTGGATTGTCATGTTTTTTTTTTAAATATTGATTTGGTTGTACAATGATTTCCATGAAAATCTATGTTCCAAAGTAGTAATAAAACTTATATTTTCTTCCATGGGCATGGTAGATCTTGCTGAGTTTTCCATAACTCACTCTTTTGATTTGATATCTATTACAGGTTAACTTTTGGTTGCTTTTCCTTGGGGCAATAGAAGAAGTGCTAAAGGAATAAATGCTAGTTGGTTTATTTTTTGGCTTTGATGAGTTGTATATGATATTTTGGTTTGTATATGTTATTTTGGGAGTGTAGGAGGAGTAAGAAGAATGTTGTAAGTGATAACATAATGTGACCATTCGTTTATTGTATAAATAAAGTTTGATCATATATGACTATGTGTTGTGAGATAGTGTTAGCTTATGATTAGTATTGTTGTTATTGTGATATTGTTGCAACCCTAGAAGTCTATATATGGTGTTGATATGATTCCAAACTTTGAAATGTCTTGAATCCTGGGAATGGAAAATTTTATTTTGATGATGATTCTAGGGGTGTGACATGTTGGATGCGATTCTTATTTATATGGGCTAATCGACCATAGGAAAGCACCAACTGAACCACTCAGTTTGGTCCTTTCATTATTTATGTTACAAATAGAACTATCCATGTCCAAGACATATAACCCATTGCATAAAGTACCCTTCCCATAAAACATGTTTGCAAATGAGAAAGAACAAGAGTTCTCCTTTATTTCAAACTTAAATCCTTTATTTGCCAAGCAAGGAATGGATACAAAGTTTTTAGTAAGTGAAGGTACATAGTAGCAGTGATCTAGTTCTAATTGAAGTCCAGAAGGCAGGGAGAGAGTCAAAATTCCTACAGCAACAGTAGCAACATGTCCCTCGTTTCCAACTCGTCGGTTAATCTCTCTAGGCCGCACTGATCTACTTTTCTTGAGCCCCTGCATATTTGTACAAATATGAGCTCCACATGCAGTATCCAATACCCATGACATAGAAGTAGAAAGGTTGACTTCTGTAACATAAATACCTGAGCATGAAGACGAAGCCTTGCTTCTCTTCTTCTCATTCTGAAGTTGCATGATGTCCTTTATCATGTGAGGTGGTCCTCCACATGAGTAGCACTTGTTATTCCTGACTCTTTCCATCTTTATCTTCAATGTCTTAGTTAAGCCTTTCGACTTAACACATTGAACGTCTACTTTAGGAGGGTTGAGCTCAACCAATTCACCAAAGAGCTACCTTAGATTAGAAATAATCTCAGAGGCACTCTTATATTCATATTGCCCTCTTAATTTGGGCGACATGTTGGTTAGCATTAAATTAGCAACCTCCAAAGTATCGGCCTGATGCTTATCATAAGCATCATTCTCAGCCACTGAGGCCGAGCATGGAAGTGGCTCAGGAATATGCTGCTCAAGGACATAGAGCTTCCTCTCGAGCTTGAGCACATTTCTCAAGTTCATATACCAATCCTGTAAGTTGGATCCAACCAACTTATCCCTTTCCAGGGTATATCGCAGTGACCATCTGCCATTGTTCATAGCCATTGTTCTACAACAACCAAGAAACAACAGATTAGTACTACTTTGAATCATTTAAACTGGACTTGTTTTAAATGATTATGGCTCCCACTATTTTAATTGAATTGACAACCCACAAAGTCAATCGGGAAATTTAAGATTTCCTAGTGAGATGAGATCCTCATTCCACATGAGGCTTCGCGTCCCACGAGGGTGGGATGAGATGCACAAAGTGACCCATGTTTCTTAAGGTGGGCACGCCGGCCGGTTGATCCAAGCAACTCCCATTGTTGAGACGGTCTAGGCATTTCATGTCCAGTGAGGGCTGGATACAGCATGAAACCCTAACCTCTCAATGTTGCCTCTAGAGTTTCATCATGTGCCTAGCACATATGAAATCTAGACAAGTCCATTCCTAACCGTTATGTCCAGGGCCAACAAGTTTCCTTGCGAAGGTGATGACACCAAAATATATAGTATATTTTGTATCATTTTATATATCTATTCATGCTAAATTGAAGATCTTTTGCTTATTTTTATGCTAAATTTATCAAATATTGCAAAATCTACTTCTATTTTGGTTTTTTATGATATTTAGATAAAAGGCACTATTTTGAGGCATTTTCGAGAAAAATCAAAGACATGAAAAAGTTACCATCATCAAGAGGAGATCACTTGACAAATTTCACGCAAATCAGAGCAACCAACCAAAATACAGTAGTGCTGTATTCAATATTACGGTACCGTTTTTTCGTACGATACCGTAATATCAGAGCACTGCTGTAAATTGGTGGAATTTCCGACCATAAGGTTTAATGAAAAATACGGCACTGCCGTAAAATTTAACACTGCCGTATTTTGATGCGCATTCAGAACAGAGATAATTCCTGATTTTACGACACTACCGTAAACTTTGACATGGGTCGTATTTTCTAGATGATTTTGACTAGAGAGTTCAGCCGATTTTATGGCAGTACCGTGGACCATTATACGGTGTCGTATTTTCCAGACAATTCAGATCAGAGAACGCGAGCGATTTTACGGCACTGTCGTGAAATATTACACTGCCGTATTTTCATTTTTGAATGCGACTCCACAGTCAATTTTGAAGCCCGATTTTTGCGGAGAAGATTGCGGATGATCCAGACCTTTAAATTTTATGCCGTAAGAAGAAGAAGGGGAGCTTTTGATGAGAGGATCACGAAGACACCAAAAGCCCCAATTTTCATCAACTGTACAGGGAGAAATCGAGTTACATGCCGCCACCTAGGGTTCCGCCTCCGCAACAAATCCAAAGTATCTCCGACCGTGAAATTCATACTTAAGCTTCGCCTGGAGGAGGAGACAATATACCAGAAGTTTCAGAACGAAAGGAGATCAATTGGATGAGAAATCAAAGAAGAAGGAAGCGCCGCTACTATTCATCGTCCTCCTTTGCAAATTATGGCTGTGTTTAATTTCACAACCGTGGTGTATTTTCCTAAAACTTCTTTTCTTTTGATTTTTTATCTTCTAAAACAATTGAATATTGTATTTTCTTCACCATGCTAGCTTAAACACTCTTTGGGACATGGGGGAGTAATTCCCTTTGACTTTCTTAACGACTAGATACTTTTTGCTTTCATCATGATTATTCTACTTTGATAATTTTACCTATGCGATTATTGCTCTAAGATTCTCCTTAGTTTACTTTTTGTCATCATGATTTAGAGTTTTCGCAATAAGGACCGAAAGGTGATTTGCTTGAGATCTTGGAACCCTAAAATTGATTTATAGGAACTCACCGTAAGAAATTAGGTTAAGTTCTTATTTCTTTATTTTAGTAGTCTAAATTGCCATGATGATAATTATGAACCTAGGATTGAGTTATTGTGTCAAACGTGGAGATCTTGCACGAAAGTGAAGATTGGAACGTTGGAGAACCATAGGTAGAACTTGTGTTGAGACTCGGATGCACGAAAGTGATCCTTGAGTTTCCACTCGAGTCGATCAACTTAGAACTCGGATGGATGAAAGTGATCCTCGAGTTCTTTGTTTGATGATTTACTTATCATTAACTTGGGATAAATCTTGCGCGAAAGCGAAGATTGGTCTCTGCATGGTTATTTGCACGAAAGTGAGTTAATCTCTTTACAAAGTAAATTATGCCTTTATCATAATGGAATTTGATTGATGAATATCCTTATATATCTAGTCATGAAAATTAAAGTGAATGAAACCCTAGTCCTAGTTTCTCTCTGATAGTATTTTCCCGTATGTTTTCGATCTTTACTTTTATTTGTTTGCCTATATAGGAAGAAATCAATTATTTCTTGACAACATAGGTCTTTGTGAGTTTGATATCTTTCTTTATTACTTCGAGTATCCATGCACTTGCGGAGATAACAACAAGTATCGTAACTCAACACGTTTTTGGAGCCGTATCAGGGGGTGACAAGTCCCTGTGCGCCATACAATAAGTTTTGGCTGCGACTTCAGAAATAAGTTTTGTCTACTTACTTGTTGGGATACAACAAGTTTTTGGCGCCGTTGCCGGGGACCTTAGTTTTGTTAATATTAAAATAGTTATTAGTATTGCTAGATTAAGTTTTATTTGTCTTACATTTAACTTTTTTTTTCTATTTTTGCAGGTTTTGGATTTTCACAGGTTGTGACAGAACTGTGATTTCTGAAATTTGTGAATTTGCTTGTGTTTATTATTTTCTATTTTTTTTCTATATTATGAAAAAAAAGAAAAATTTGAATGATTAGTGTTAGATTATCTTTCTGTTCTTCATAGATTTGAAAGTATGTCTTTTTATCACAACTCCTGGGCAACTAAAAGTGGTGAGGAATATATGCCACAAGGAAGGTATTAAGATGATTCATTGTGCACACTTCAAGATAAGTTTAACTCTTATATGCACTCTGTTAGATGTGATATTTGTGGAAGCTTTGATCATTATACTTCTGATTGCCATATTTTAATGCCTCAAAATTCTAATTCATCATGGTATCAAGATGATCATTATAATTCTAGATGGGAAAATCAAACTTCTTTTCATGAGGATTGCTTAAATCATGCTTCTAAACCATATTTTGAGGACATTGAAGAATATAGGTTAGAATCCATGCTTGAAAAATTCATGTAAAATCAAACCCAATTCATGACAAATCAAAATAAGGAAATTGAGGATCTTAAGCGAATAATTAGTCAGCTTGCTTCTCTAGTAGAATATTTAACTGCTAATTCTGAAATTCTAGAAACCTGGATAGCACAACAAGCTTGTTTATTTGAGTTTGATTTGGAAACTGAAGAAATTGATTTAGAAAATTCCCCCTCTGATTATGATTGTTTTGAGATTAAACCTTATGTGGATATTAATGCATCTCACTATGATTTTGAAATTGTTTCCTTTGATAACGTATTTGTGGAAAAGTTTGAGGAAATTGAAATTGAAAAAACATCTTTTGATAAAATTGATTCTTTTGATGATATATTATTTATGGTTAATTCTGATGAAGGATATGAGGGGACTAATTTAGAAAAATCTTATTATGATTTTGTTGATAATTTTGAAATTGATAAATTATTTGATGATGAACATGAGGAACTTGAAAAGGATTTGAATATTTCAAACATTGATGTATCTCACTCTGATGTTTTGCCCATATCTACTGTTGAATCTTCTGATTTCATTGAAAATTAATGTTTTATTGAGGAATCTAATTTGAGACAAAAAGTTTATTTTGATGATCCAATGCTTATATCTTTTGATCAAAGTCCTATGGCAATTGAAAATATAATTTTGAAGAAAGGACTAGTGATTTTACTCTCTAATAAATTTAGGAAGATCATTGAATATCCTTTATGTGAAGTTGAAAATTTTGATTTTGATTTTCGCATATTTGAGAAAGCCATGTCAATTGTGATTTATTTAAAATTTTGGATATTTGAATTAGTGCCTAAACTTTTTGGACAACGGAAAAGAAAAAAATTGCATACTATTTACTTTGGAACTGATTCACCTGCTTCACCATGAGATTTAATTTTTAGTCAAGCTAATGACCTAAAAATTAGTGCTTCTTGGGAGGCAACCCAAACACTTTTAGTTAGCTTAGTTTGTTCTATTTTAGTTTATGTTTAATATTAATTTTTCTTTTCGTTTTGCAGGAAAATAAAATTTTGCACAAAATACGGCACTACCGTTATCCTCTTTACGGTGCCGTAATCTTGATCTGTTTTAATGACGAGAGTTTTTAGTTTTTTACGGTACTACCGTAATGCATTTTATGGTACCGTATTTTCGGTCCGTTTTTGAACATAAAGTTTTATGGATTTTACGGCACTACCGTAACATTTTTTACGAGCCGTAATTTCGTGTAATTTTTGACCCAAGGATTCTTTGAAAAATATGGCAGTACCATAATTTTTTTTACGCCCGTAGTTTTAAAACTGCATTCTGCTTATTTGATTAGGTGTTTTCTCACTGTGATTTTTAGAAACTGGGTTGGGAAAATTTTTGATCATTGGCACCATCACGAAGTACTCATCTTCTTCTATTATTTGGATATTTTTGCTGAATTTTAAAGTCCATGGATCATCTTAAAACGCATAGCATCTTTTCGATTCTAATTTATTTCTGTAGCAGTTTTCTTTTGACTAATATGATTAGCACATTTGCTACAGCTTTTTAGGATGCTTCAATGAGTTGAAACCCTGATTTTTCGCATTGAATATGAAGAACACATGTCATTCTATCTTGAGGATTAGTTATTTTCATGATAATACTTTCTAATCATTCTAGGACACATAGCAACTTTTCGAATCTGATTAACTTATATGTTGTTTTTAATTTTGTAATCTGAGTAGCCTTCTTTCTATTGATACCCTAAATTCCTGATAGATTTTGATCCTTTGATTTTCATACATCTGAAAAGAACGAGTTTTATTCTATTACATGGTTTTGTCTATTTTCTTTTTGGATCATTAAATCTTATTTTTGGGTATAGCTACTTTTCATAAAAAATTCACTAGCTGCTCTACTTGCTTTCTACATGTTATAGTTTATTTTGGCTCTAGATCCAGAAATCTTCAAAAGCAACTATCTTCCACCTCTAGCTACCACTACATATTCCTCTAACATCATTGTTTCCAGCCGTCGACACTGGAGTATACCATCAGTAGACTCTTACTTCTTATACTGCCTCTATTTCCATTTATTTGATTTATTTAACCAGCAGACTCTTTATTAGTGACTGATTTTTTTATCTATGCAGCATTATCTCTCACACCCACCGGCCAACGATCTCACCTCCAGGATTGTAGTCTCTAGCAGGCCACTAGAGATTACTCACTCTACTATCGGCACCATCATCATTGCTAGCAGCTTTTCAGCTAGCCTCTGTTCCACCTCTGCTTTTCGCCTGCATCAGCTCTTTCCATCAGGACTCTTCACACCTCCGGCGACATATCTGATTCTCCCTTGAGAAAATTATTTTTATCATTATTATTTTTAGAGACTATTTTTACACTTAGCCTTATGTATCTTAAATTGTGCAGGAAAAATTTTCAAAAGACACATCTTTGAACGTAGTAGTATCTGCCCCGACACTATTTTTGGTCTGAGCTTTATGTTGAAAGTCCCTAGCAAGGGGGGCAAAACCCTAATAGGCATGCACTTCTAAAATTTGCATGGGCGGAATCATAGGATTTCGAAAATCGGTTTGCATGTCATATAATCAACTTAAAGATTGTATGGATCAACACAAGGATCATACCATTGCCATTGCTTGGATGGCGACTTGGAAGAAGAGGGCGAGCGGCTCTCCTCCAAAGGTGACGCACACAAGGTGAAGATGACTACTCCCTTGGCGTCTTTGTGCTAGCAAAGCTTCAAGGTTTCCCTTCGTGAAGGAGATGAGAGATGTCTCTTGGTTTTGTTCTCTTCTCCTTTGCGTGAAGTCTCACCACCCGAGAGCAAGAGAGAAAGAGGGGCGAGAATAGGGGCGATCCCTCGAACGTGAGGCGTGCTACCTATTTTGGAAAGCATGACTTCCAAAAATAGTAAACCCTCACACGTTCAAGTGTTCACGCTTAGTGAACAAATCGCAATGTTCTCCCCTTTGAACCATGCGCTCACTTGATGAGCCGGTTCAATTACATTTGGTTCAAAGACCAAATTAAACCAAGCATTGGTCTAGATCAAATTAAACCATAAGGCTCAAGATCTAACCATTCATCTCTTGATGCTCTTGATCTCACTGATCTAGCATCAATTCTCTCGATCGAAGCTTACCGATCTCAAGCCCTAATCAATCAAACATGATCAGACAAGATCTCACTTACAATTAGAATTTAAACTCCTTTAAACTGAACCAAAACAATTCAGTCCACACGATCTGACATAAGTAAGCCATATCATCAAATTGTGCGACCCTAAGGGTTTCCTTTAAATGTCGATAACGATAACTTACGTTATCACGATCAGTGAGGGGTATCTAGCAACACATCACTATCTCCCGATATAAAGGAAAGAGTCTTCCAAGACTACACCCAAACCACAGCACAAGTGTGAACCCAAGTCACTTGACATATGTGTTTCCTTTGCCACTGGATGTTCTTATTGGACAAGCGTGTCAAGCCTGTAATTCCAATATGATGAGAATGATTAGATCAGATGAACATAGTCATCTGGGTATGGCCATACACTTTCTCAACCATCTCATCCAGGGGGCCCCTTCAGAACATCACACTCCAAACAAGGAGACGGCAATCCTATATCTATCACTAGTGCCCTAACATGACTCATGCTCATTATCCAAGATAGTCTATAACCATTATGTTTCAAATGATATTGAACTACCTCAAAACAATGCCAATCATCATTTAGAAACAGAAGTGATCTCAAGTCAGAGGAAATATGCCACTTGTTTGCATATAAGGATTATTCACATTGTGACAAGCAATTGAATATCCTAAGTAGGGTCTGTCCAGTACATCTAATGTACCCATGAGTCTACATCTTATTCCATGCTCGAAGCATCCTATAAGATTAGAACACATATTAGTCTCAATCATATCAAGGCTGTCTCATGTTCACCAAGATATCTCGACTAAGGACAAAACTGCATGTCAGCCAAGCTGAACAGCATTGAGACATTATTCAGAAGTATACATATTGCAGCAGATAATGTAACAACCTGAATAACAACCATTGCCTTTATAAACATAGAGTTTATACATGATACTGATAACAACCCAAGGCCTCAAACATTAGCCTTAAGGGCATACCCCAACAATCTCCCACTTGCACTTAATCTAATGGTTGAGAAATCTCAAACCCATATTATTACAGTGCTTCCCATGCTTCTGCTGCGCCAGAGGCTTTGTAAGCGGGTCAGCTAGATTGTCATCTGTATGAACCTTGCAGATTTTGATCTCGCCATGATCAATGATCTCCCGGATCAAGTGAAACCTTCTCTGTATGTGCTTGGACTTCTGGTGCGACCGTGGTTCCTTTGCTTGTGCTATTGCTCCAGTGTTATCACAGAAGATAACCAAAGGATCTGCACTCGAAGGAACAACACCAAGTTCCTGAACGAACTTACGAATCCACACTGCCTCCTTAGATGCTTCTGAGGCTGCAACATACTCGGCTTCTGTTGTGGAATCAGCAATAATTGACTGTTTGAAACTTTTCCACACCACTGCTCCTCCATTCAAGCTAAAAACATAGCCTGATTGCGATCGGAAATCATCCTGGTCAGATTGGAACGAAGCGTCAGTATATCCTTCAATACTGAGTTCTTCCTGACCTCCATATATCAAGAACATATCTTTGGTCCTCCGAAGATATTTCAAAATGTTCTTGACCGCAATCTAGTGTGCCTTCCCTGGATTACTTTGGAATCGACTGTTCACGCTTAACCCGTAAGCGACGTCTGGGCGAGTACACAACATCGCATACATAATGGACCCAATAGCCGAAGCATAAGGCGTATTGTCCATTTCATCTTTCTCAGTCTGTGTTTGTGGACACTGACTCTTTGAAAGATTCAGACCATGTCTGACTGGAAGATACCCTCTTTTAGAATTTTCTAAATGGAATCTCTCCAGGACTTTATCGATGTAAGTACTCTGGCACAGCCCGAGAAGCCTCTTAGATCTATCTCTGTAGATCTTCACACCTAATACATAGGCTGCTTCTCCTAAATCTTTCATCTGGAAACATTTTCTTAACCATGCTTTGACCGCATGTAGTTCAGGAATATCGTTTCCAATGATTAAGATATCATCGACGTAGAGGACTAGGAAAGTAATCACGCTCCCACTAAACCTCTTATATACACACGGGTCATCTTCATTCTTGATGAAACCAAACTTACAGATTGATTCATCAAAACGAATATTCCAGCTTCTTGATGCTTGTTTAAGTCCATAAATAGACTTCTTTAATTTGCATATTTTATGACGATCTGATGGATTAGTGAAACCTTCAGGTTGTGTCATATACACAGCCTCCTCTAGTTTTCCATTAAGGAAAGCGGTCTTCACATCCATTTGCCAGATCTCATAATCATAATATGCCGCTATCGCAAGAATAATCCGAATAGACTTGAACATGGCTACAGGAGAGAAAGTTTCATCATAATCTATCCCGTAGATTTGTTTGAAACCTTTCGCAACTAGCCTGCCTTTATAGGTAACCACGTTACCATCCATGTCAATCTTCTTCTTGAAGATCCACTTACAGCCTATAGGGATTACTCCCGGAGGCGGATCAACCAAATCCCAAACTTGGTTATCTGACATGGAGTCCATCTCGGCTCGCATAGCTTCAAGCCATCTCGCTGATTCCGGTCCACTGACCGCATCCGCATAAGTGAGGGGTTCATCATCAATGATGTAGACTCCGTCATAGCGCTCAGGCTGTCGACGGATCCTTCCCGATCTTCACGGTTCCCGTGATATCTGAGCCTCAGGTTGTTCAATAACCTGATCTACTGGCTCAGGCTCATCCAACTGTGCTTGGCTACTTTGTCCTTCTTCTGGATTCTCATCCAGCTTTATTTCTCTCCCACTGGCCTCTTGCAGAAGAAAAATAGCCGTCCGAGCAACAAATACTTTGTTCTCTTTGGGATCGTAGAAATAATAACCCTTAGTTTCTTTAGGGTAACCGACAAAGATACATTTCTCAGATCTGCTCTCCAGTTTCCCAGAGGCGAGCTTTTTGACATAAGCCTCGCAACCCCAGATCTTAATAAATGTCAAGCTCGGCTGTTTCCCATACCATAACTCATACGGAGTCTTTGAAACTGCCTTGGATGTCACTCGGTTTAGTACCTTTGCAGCTGTTTCCAGTGCAAATCCCCAAAAGGAGTAAGGTAGAGTAGCCTGACTCATCATAGAACGAACCATATCCAGTAAGGTTTTATTTCTCCTCTCGGACACACCATTCCATTGCGGTGTTCTTGGCGGAGTGAGCTGTGAGATAATCCCACACTCCTTCAGATAGTCAGTAAACTCATGACTCAAGTATTCTCCACCTCGATCTGAATGAAGTGCCTTGATATTTCGGCCTAGCTGATTTTGTACTTCATTCTTGAACTCTTTGAACTTGTCAAAAGATTCACTCTTATGTCTCATTAGATAGACATAACCATACCTACTGAAATCATCAGTAAAGGTAATGAAGTATGAATAGCCACCTCTGGCATGTTTACTAAATGGCCCACACACATCACTGTGAATGAGGTCAAGTAAACCTGAAGCCCTTTGACCTTTGTTGGAAAAAGGAGACTTCATCATTTTACCCATTAAACAAGATTTGCATGTATCAAGCTCCTCATAGGAGAATGATCCCAGCAGTCCATGATCATGCAACCGCTTAATGCGCTTCTTGTTAATATGGCCTAAATGACTATGCCATAACAAGGTGCTGTCATCAGCATACTTGGCTTTCTTATTATCAATTTGCTGTATAGAACATTCCATGTCCAACATGAATAACCCATTGTTAATTGACCCAGTAGCATAAACAATATTATCAAAAGAAATATAACACTTTGAAATCTTGCATTCAAAGGAAAACCCTTTCCTGACAAGAGCAGGAATAGAGATAATATTCTTAGTTATGCTCGGTACAAAATAACAATTGTCCAGTTCTAATACAAGACCAGATGGTAAAGAGATGTGATATTCTCCTACAGCAACAGCAGCAACCCGTGCCCCGTTTCCTACTCGTAGGTCCACCTCATGCTGTCCCACCTGTCTTCTTCTCTTGAGTTCCTGTACATTTGAACAAATGTGAACTCCACATGCAGTGTCCAACACCCATGAAATAGAAGAAGATAGCATGACTTCAGTCACAAAAATACCTGAGCCAGAAGCGAAAGGGTTGCTTCCCTTCTTATCTCCTTGGAGCGCTTTACAGTCCTTTTTCCAGTGACCCAGCTGGCCACAATGGAAACATCTATATTCCTTTGACCGCTTAATCTTTTGCTTTAGAGCCTTATTGTAGCTCTTGATAGGGGCTTTGCCCTTCTTCCCCTTCTTCTTGTTCCTTGAAGGAACCATTAGGACAGAGGATGAAGGCTTTCCCTTCTCACGAGACTGAGTCTGCTCTGTAGTCAAGAGCATGTTCAGTAACTCTGCCGGCGTACAGTCGATCTTGTTCATATTAAAATTAATGATGAATGGATCGAAAGAGGCCGGGAGAGACTGCAGGATGATGTCTACAACAAGCTCCTAATTGATGGTGTGTCCCAGTTTCTCTAGAGCTTCTTTGTACCCAATCATCTTGAGCACGTGAGCTCCCACTGGACTCCCTTCAGTCAGTTTGCTCTGAAAGAAAAGTTTAGTCAAGTTATAGCGTTCAGTCCTTGCCTGTGCAGCATACAGCATCTTGATATTTGCTATAATTTCAATAGCAGATAAATCTTCATGCTGACGCTGAAGCTCTGGCGTCATAGACGCAAGCATAAGGCAAGCGACATCAATGCTATCATTGACATGCTTCTCATAAGCTTCCCGAACCGCCCTTGCGGCGTTCGCAGCGGGTTGAGGCGGTATTGCTGTCTCGAGGACATACAGTTTCCTCTCAGCCTTAAGAACAATCTTAAGGTGTCCGTACCAGTCTGAGAAGTTTGGCCCAGCAAACTTCTCCCTTTCCAGTAGGGATCGCACATTGAACGCTGTGGTGTTCGTTGCTGCAGTAATCTACAACATTGCAAGAACAGCAAGGTCAGTATCAATGTTAGAATCAATCCAGGACTTAAGAATGATTCTTTTCTCACTATTTTGTCTGACTGAAAAATCCAGTAAAACAGTCCGAAAGAGTAAAACTCTTTTAGTGAGATGGGATCCAGATTTCATACTTGGTCTCCGCGTCCCGCTCAGGTGAGATAAGATGCACAGAGAGTACAAGCACTAATCTCTGGTAGGAAATCCCTGCCAATCGCCAACCCGTGCGATTCCCCTTCATCTGGGCAATCCAGCAGACTGTGCCAACTGAGTTGGTACAACACAGTCTCTGATCCCACAGATGGCTGCCTCCATATAGCTACCATATGCTCAATATGTAGCCTACATGGTCAAGCTGACCCGACCTACTCCCTGGACCACCACGTGCTATGCTGAGCAACGAGAAGCGATAAATCCCTTCTCTGTAACACGCAGGTGTAATCACACACCGTCTGAAGATAGATGGGCGTGCCCACTGAGTGGGTACAACACGGCCCCAACGATAGTCAGAACAGTGAGGTTTCGCGTCAGAAGGCTTACGTGCTTGATATTTAACGTTGGATTTTAACGGTCCTTTTATCTTCTTACTATCATTCAAATCCTATGGTGATAGCAGAAGAATAAATCATGCAGTTACTAAATTACTTAAACAGTAAATTAAAAGCATGATGATCTTATGTGGTAAAAGCCCATTAAGCCTAAGTAAGACCGTAATTAACTTAAGTCTTCACTTGAGCTCTTCATGGGTCTCTAGCATTTCATCTGGCCCAACCCGGGCCCAAGCGCCCACTGCAGCTCAGATGCGCCCACCAGGTAAAATGCGCCTGTCCTAGAGTCGAACTCTAGACCTCCCACTGGTGAAGCCACTTGCTGCCTGCGCCTCTGCCATGTGTGCTCTATGCTCATGTCTAATTAAAATACAATTTAATCTATCTAGACATGATTGACTCGCAGGTCAATTACACTTTATAAATTAATTAAAATGTGATGCACAGATCACAATAATAATTTACAAATAATAATCCAGGCACGCAGGCCCCAGCACAACACACATTAAAATTGGGTAGCCCACATAAGATGAAATAAACACTCATCATGTTATACAAACATCAAGTGATCCAATCAAGAAAATAAAATTTTTGAAAAACCCATTGGCTTCATTTTATTTCCTTATGTGCCCTACTACCTTACAACAGTCCATTAATAGGGATCCACTCATCAGACCTAGTCCGACCCCCTGCCCTTGCATGCACCAAGTCATAACCGACTTGAGTCGACCTCATGGTCAACAATGCATGCGTTAAGGGCTGAACGTCCCTCATGAGTTCTGGCAAGCGGTGTGACCCCGGGCCTTAATCATGAGCGTTCACTGGTTGTCTCAATCAGACATCGCTACACGCCTTTCTGCAGTCGACCAATAGCCACCTCATGCTTGCGCATAGGTGCCATCTGGTCGACCCATCTAGGCTGTCAGATGGTCTGATCAGACTGTTGGGTCTTGACTGGACGATGACTTCAACCCTAATAACCCGTCTAAGATTTTGAAGCAGGCGCTTAGATCTAATGAGGGGCGCGCAAGTAATGTTTTGAGGAAAAACTACAATAAGCGCCAAACATCATACATGCGCCAACAAGTAATAAACATACATCTAGTTTCGCATGATGACCTATACCTTTAGATCTACTCATCGTAAACAAGGATCACAATAAGCAATCATATGAATCATACAAGGAACCAGGCTCTGATACCAATTGAAAGTCCCTAGCAAGGGGGGCGAAACCCTAATAGGCATGCACTTCTAAAATTTGCATGGGCGGAATCATAGGATTTCGAAAATCGGTTTGCATGTCATATAATCAACTTAAAGATTGTATGGATCAACACAAGGATCATACCATTGCCATTGCTTGGATGGCGACTTGGAAGAAGAGGGCGAGCGGCTCTCCTCCAAAGGTGACGCACACAAGGTGAAGATGACTACTCCCTTGGCGTCTTTGTGCTAGCAAAGCTTCAAGGTTTCCCTTCGTGAAGGAGATGAGAGATGTCTCTTGGTTTTGTTCTCTTCTCCTTTGCGTGAAGTCTCACCACCCGAGAGCAAGAGAGAAAGAGGGGCGAGAATAGGGGCGATCCCTCGAACGTGAGGCGTGCTACCTATTTTGGAAAGCATGACTTCCAAAAATAGTAAACCCTCACACGTTCAAGTGTTCACGCTTAGTGAACAAATCGCAATGTTCTCCCCTTTGAACCATGCGCTCACTTGATGAGCCGGTTCAATTACATTTGGTTCAAAGACCAAATTAAACCAAGCATTGGTCTAGATCAAATTAAACCATAAGGCTCAAGATCTAACCATTCATCTCTTGATGCTCTTGATCTCACCGATCTAGCATCAATTCTCTTGATCGAAGCTTACCGATCTCAAGCCCTAATCAATCAAACATGATCAGACCAGATCTCACTTACAATCAGAGTTTAAACTCCTTTAAACTGAACCAAAACAATTCAGTCCACACGATCTGACATAAGTAAGCCATATCATCAAATTGTGCGACCCTAAGGGTTTCCTTTAAATGTCGGTAACGATAACTTACGTTATCACGATCAGTGAGGGGTATCTAGCAACACATCACTATCTCCCGATATAAAGGAAAGAGTCTTCCAAGACTACACCCAAACCACAGCACAAGTGTGAACCCAAGTCACTTGACATATGTGTTTCCTTTGCCACTGGATGTTCTTATTGGACAAGCGTGTCAAGCCTGTAATTCCAATATGATGAGAATGATTAGATCAGATGAACATAGTCATCTGGGTATGGCCATACACTTTCTCAACCATCTCATCCAGGGGGCCCCTTCAGAACATCACACTCCAAACAAGGAGACGGCAATCCTATATCTATCACTAGTGCCCTAACATGACTCATGCTCATTATCCAAGATAGTCTATAACCATTATGTTTCAAATGATATTGAACTACCTCAAAACAATGCCAATCATCATTTAGAAACAGAAGTGATCTCAAGTCAGAGGAAATATGCCACTTGTTTGCATATAAGGATTATTCACATTGTGACAAGCAATTGAATATCCTAAGTAGGGTCTGTCCAGTACATCCAATGTACCCATGAGTCTACATCTTATTCCATGCTCGAAGCATCCTATAAGATTAGAACACATATTAGTGTCAATCATATCAAGGTTGTCTCATGTTCACCAAGATATCTCGACTAAGGACAAAACTGCATGTCAGCCAAGCTGAACAGCATTGAGACATTATTCAGAAGTATACATATTGCAGCAGATAATGTAACAACCTGAATAACAACCATTGCCTTTATAAACATAGATTTTATACATGATACTGATAACAACCCAAGGCCTCAAACATTAGCCTTAACGGCATACCGCAACATATGTATTTTTGGTCAGAGCTTGCTATATAGTTTTGTGAGTATCATTTGCACTCTCTTGTATTCATGATTGTTTCATATGGTTGCATCTTTAATTTGCTTTAGATGTATCACTCACTGATACTTCTTCGATATGGTTGTATGATGATATGATTGTTCATAGTCCACTTTCTACTATCTTGTGGTGTGATTCTATTTTTAAAAGATTTTCATTGATAAATATCTTCCTTAATGATGAATAAATTCAAATTCATGATTAGAGACAAACCCTATCATATTAGATTTATTTCTTCAATGCATATATATTTTTCAAATTTGACATTGGTTGATGCATGAAATTTTGGGTGGATATATTATTTGAGGGATAAAATCTAAAAGTGAAACTATTCTTTTAAATAAAATGATTATATGAGTATGATATGAGAATTGAGATCAATTGATCAACCTAGTAGATGTTTAGTCTATTTTTGCTATTTGTTGGGAAAGAAGAATCCAAGATCCATAAAAATAGTGAGAGACTCCCCTACTTGGCACTACGTAAAATTGATAGTGGTACCTAAGACATGTGTTGAAGTCTATGTCTAAAAGATGATGAGAGAGAAAAAGAATAAGACTCCTCTACTTGGCACTATGCAAAATTGATAGTGGTACCGAAGATAAGAGTTGAAGTCAAAATAAAAAGTATGTATCTAAGTGGGTACATGCCATCTTTGCAAAAATAATCAAATAATAAAAAAAAATTATGTGTGGAAAAAGATCTTGGAAACCTAATTCCTGTAAACAAAAGCATGATAGATAGGAGCTGAAATTGGGTGAAGTCTTGAGATTGAAAATTCTAATTATTATACGAGTTGCAAAGTTTTATTTGATTGAATTGTGGATCTAGAGGGTTGAGTTTTAAGGATGATATATTTATTTGAAGTTTGATAAAACAATTGATGGAATTTTTCATTGATAATTGTATTTAGAAATTTATTGAGCATGAAAAGGTTATTCTTTTAACCAATTTTTAATTTTTGCTTAAGGACAAGCAAAGTTTGAGCCTTATGTATTTTGATGACACCAAAATATATAGTATATTTTGTATCATTTTATATATCTTTTCATGCTAAATTGAAGATCTTTTGCTTATTTTTATGCTAAATTTATCAACTATTTTAAAATCTACTTCTATTTTGGTTTTTCATGATTTTCAGATAAAAAGGCACTATTTTGAGGCGTTTTCGAGAAAAATCAAAGACATGGAAAAGTTACCATCATCAATTGGAGCAACCAACCAAAAAACGGTAGTGTCATATTCTATATTACGGTACCGTATTTTCGTACAATACCGTAATATCAGAGCACTGCCGTAAATTGGTGGAATTTTTGACCAGAAGGTTTATTGAAAAATACGGCACTACCGTAAAACTTAACACTGCCGTATTTTGAAGCGCATTCAGAACAGAGATAATTCCTGATTTTACGGCACTACCGTAAACTTTGACATGGGCTGTATTTTCCAGACGATTTCGACCAGAGAGTTCGGTCGATTTTATGGCAGTACCGTGAACCATTATTCGGTGCCGTATTTGCCAGACAATTCAAATCAGAGAACGCGAGCGAGTTTACGGCACTGCCGTGGAATATTACACTGTCGTATTTTCATTTTTGAACGTGACTCCACAATCAATTTTGAAGCCCGATTTTTGCGGAGAAGATTGCGGATGATCCAGACCTTTAGATTTGATGCCGTAAGAAGAAAAAGGGAAGCTTTCGACGAGAGGATCACGAAGACACCAAAAGCCCCAATTTTCATCAACTGTATAGGGAGAAATCGAGTTACATGCCGCCGCCTAGGGTTCCACTGCCGTGATAAATCCAGAGCATCTTCGGCCATGATATTCATACTGAAGCTTATCCTGGAGGAGGAGACAATGTACCAAAAGTTTCAGAACAAAAAGAGATCAATTGGAGGAGAAATCAAAGAAGAAGGAAGTGCCGCTACTGTTCATCGTCCTCCTTTGCAAATTATGGCTGTGTTTAATTTCACAGCCGTGGTGTATTTTCCTAAAACTTATTTTCCTTTGATTTTTGATCTTCTGAAACAATGGATTATTATATTTTCTTCACCATGCTAGCTTAAACACTCTTTGGGACATGGGGGAGTAATTCCCTTTGACTTTCTTAATGACTAGATACATTTTGCTTTCATCATGATTATTCTACTTTGATAATTTTACCTATGTGATTATTGTTCTAAGATTCTTCTTAGGTTACTTTTTGTCATCATGATTTAGAGTTTTCACAATAAGGACTGAAATGTGATTTGCTTGAGAACTTGGAACCCTAAAATTGATTTATAGGAACTCACCGTAAGAAATTAGGTTAAGTTCTTATTTCTTTATTTTAGTAGTCTAAATTGCCATGATGATAATTATGAACCTAAGATTGAGTTATTTTGTCAAACGTGGAGATCTTGCACAAAAGTGAGGATTGGAACGTTGGAGAACCATAGGTAGAACTTGTGTTGAGACTTGGATGCACGAAAGTGATCCTTGAGTTTCCACTCGATCAACTTAGAACTCCGATGCACGAAAGTGATCCTCGAGTTCTTTGTTTGATGATTTACTTATCATTAGATTGGGATATATCTTGCGCGAAAGCGAGGATTGGTCTCTACATCGTTATCTGCACGAAAGTGAGTTAATCTCTTTATAAAGTAAATTATGCCTTTATCATAATAGAATTTGATTGATGAATATCCTTATATATCTAGTCATGAAAATTAAAGTGAATGAAACCATAGTCCCAGTTTCTCTCTTATAGTATTTTCCTATATGTTTTCGAACTTTACTTTTATTCATTTGCCTAGATAGGAAGAAATCAATTATTTGGTACTTGACAACATAGGTCTTTGTGGGTTCGATGTCTTTCTTTATTAGTTCGAGTATTTGTACACTTCCGGAGATAACAACAAGTATGGTAACTCAACAAGTTTTTGGAGCCATATCAGGGGGTGACAAGTCCCTGTGTGCCATACAATAAGTTTTGGCTGCAACTTCAGAAATAAGTTTTGTCTACCTAATTGTTAGGATACAACAGAAGGCACGCCTAGGTTAAAACTGGACTGGGGAAACCATTGCCACCATGCACTTTCTAAAGATAAGTGGGTGTTTCCCACGAGGGTGGTAAATAGTTCACAACTCCACTGATCGATAGCTTAGTGTGGGCTACGCGTTAGAAGGCTACTAGACTTGATATTTTTGAATGAGGGTTTTTAAGGTCTCATTAGTTTTATCTTATGTCTAACAATACAGACATGCAATCCTATAGTGATAACATAACGATAAAACATCACAGGCATGCTTTTGCAGATAATGAAAGCAGTAATAGGATGATGTGATCATAGCCCATTCAAGACATTGAACCAACCCATGCAAAAAAGGAGGTTCAACTCTTGACCTAGGTCTCAAGCCCCTAAAACTAGGCCTAGCCTAGCTGACCTCTAGCTTGATCTTCAAGGTTGGCACCAAGGTCCTCCTTTCCATGGTTTAGCTCACAAACCCTAGAGGTACCCCTCAAAGGTTCGGCCAATGCCATGGATCCTCCCCTAAGGAAGGTGCGCCATCTTGCAAGCCACAAGTGGGATAGCACACAAGCACAAGGATCGGCCATACCCATACTTGCGCCACCATGCAAGGATGCGCCGCCTTTGATGAAGCATGTTACGCCACCATGCAAGGTGTGCAAGCTTCATGCATGCGCCTAGCTCCAAGTACATGCGCCACCCTATTCTTCTTCTTAGTTAAAAGCAAAAAGAAAAGCGGCACGCATGCCTCACAAGGATACATCACAAGCATGCTAAGGGGCTTGACTCGTGACCACAAACATCATGTACAAACAAAGTATTTATTCATGCAATTCTACATGCTCATGAAAAACTCAAAATCTGAAATTTTAGTTTCTCATAAAACAAGTTTCTTTTCCTCATCTTCTTATCACAAATCTTTTTGTTATTTGTGATTAACTTTTCATGGTGATTTCATAGATCCTTTCGGCTGGCAATTTTGTCAGATCAAGAGACCTGGCCAGTCCAAAGACACAATGCTCGTCCTACTTGACAAAACTACGTGCGCCTTTGATCTTTAAATCAACCAAGAAAAATAACCCAAAAATCCAAAAGAGATTGACAAGATGATAGGAACAAGAAACTATAATTTTTCCTACTTAGAAAAATCATGCGCCATGTGATCATGCAATTTGCGGAAAATTGAAACATGACATGTGAGCATAGAAAAGCATGAAAGTACATCATTCGAGTGATGCAGGAGCAAACGGGCCTGCCCATGAACACACTTGAGGGCGGCCCAATCCCTCCAAAAGACACTTGGGGAGACTCCCAGGACCCCAGGAATTTTCCCTAGAATTTTCACCTCAGTCAGAGTTCCCCAGACCCCGACACGGCCAGGCCGTGCGCCCCGTCACGGTCGTGACATGGTTGCCCGAATATGCGAACGCCGAACACGGGTGTACTCCTGGTCATGGGCAAGCCGTGCCCGGTTCTGTGGATTTCGGCCACTCCGAACACGGGCATGCTTCTGGTCACAAGCAAGCCGTGCCCGGCTCTGTGGATTTCAGCAACTCCCATCACTGCCGTGCTCCGGATCACGGGCAAGCCGTGCCCGGCTATGTGGATTTCGGCCACACCGAGCACGGATGTGCTCCTGATCACGAGCAAGCCGTGCCCGGCTCTGTGGATTTCGGCCATACCGAACACGGGCGTGCTCCTGGTCATGGGCAAGCCATTCCCAATTCTGTGGACTTCGCCCACTCTGAACACGACCGTGCTCACCATCACGGCCAGGCCATGTCCGCCCCTTGATATGCGTTGCAGCCCCGACGACCCCACTCCGATGTGCACGGCCCTCCGTAACATGTTGCTCCACCCCATGACGACCCAAAGGAGCCCAACAAGGTGGAAATCTGGCGATCCCAACGCCAATGTAAGCCCCCAGACCATTTCTTGGGCGTCATTAGTGTAAGATCCAAGGATCTTAAGTCCTGGTAAGCATTATTTTGAATTAAATAAAATTATTGACTGTGATATTTTTCTATGTATTAGTTGTTAATTTATTGTAAATTAATTAGGGATTATTTGTTTGATTATTGGCTGTTAAATTATGATAAATTATTATTGGTTGTTCATGATAAATTAATTAGGATTTATGGGTTGTAAATTGTAAGTTAATTGTAAGTTAATTAATTAGAGTTTATTGCTTGTTAATTTAAGTTAATTAATTGTTAATTAATTGGAGTTATTGGTTAATTAAATCCTTATTGGATATTAATTACATCCTTATTGGATTTGCGTTTAAGTGAATTCATTAAGTGGATGTTAATTTAAGTTCTTATAGGATTGTCACTTAAACCATGGGTTATTGGGTTTAAAATTCAAATTTAGTTAGTTAAATGGTTAAACCCTATTTGAATTAATGGGTTAATGGGTTAAGAGTTAAAACCGAAAATTCAAATTGATATTTCGGTTAGGGTGGAATTTTTGGGCGAGATTTTGGCTTGAGAGAAAACTTTGGGCGACGGCTAGGAAGAAGGAGGCGACTTTGGAGTTCTTGGAATTTTGAGGTGATTTTCTTCATCTTCTTCCCTTGGTGATTTTCCTTGAAGTGAAGAAACTTCCTTGGCGAGTTCTTGAAGATTTTTGGGCGGCTTAAAGGCTTTAGACGAAATTGTTGGAGGGTTTTTTTCACCTTGTGTTCTCGGTTCAAGGTGAGTGGGCTGTCTAATTGATTTCTATCTATTTGTTTGTGTTAATTGATGAGTTAGATGATATATTCGCTTGTTGGAAATCTTACCATGCTAAAACCGAATTTTGTAAAGTTGATTATATGATGAAAACCGAATTTTGTAAGGTTGATTATATCATGAAAACCGAATTTTTCAAAGGTGATTATATGATGATTATTTAACCGAAAATTTGTATGGAATTTAAGGTATTTTTATAGGAATTTTGGTAGCATTAAATCATTGAATTTTGGGTATGAAATTCTTGTTAATTATAGTTAAACCGAAATCAATTTTGGTAACATTAAATCAATGATGTTTGTAGTTAACATGAAAACCGAAATCTTGATGTTCTTGATAATTGTTTATGAAAACCGAAATTGATGTTTGTAATTAACATGAAAACCGAAACCTTGATGACCTTGATAATTGTCTATGAAAACCGAATTTTGGTGTTTGTAGTTAATATGTTACATGTGGTAATTTGTAAAGTAATTTATATGAATACTTGTTTTAAATTTTAAGTTGATTTTATGGATGCTTGATATGACTGTTTCTTGGTGTGTGTAATATGTTAAATAATTATGGTGTTATATTTATGGCTAAGTATCTGTATTTGAGAAACTTGAGTGACAACATAGCAAGGTTTGATTAAACTAATCAGCATGAAATTTAAGGACTATACTATATTCGGTGATATTCGAATATAAAATATTATGTGTTGTGTTATATAATTTTGAACAATATGTGTGATCATGTGAATTTTGAACATTATGTGTGATCTTGTGAATTTTGAACAATATGTGTGATTATGTGAATTTGGAAAATTATGTGATTATGTGATGGTTAGGACTAAGGCTAGGTGTAACTATGAACTCAAGGGGATAGTCCTTATGTGTTATGTTAAGGGTTTGAATTTCAGCCCTGTATTGTGATATGTGAGGAGGTTGATGTTCATCCTGCCTATTATGATTATTGTGATGGGGGTTGATGCCTGCCCGATATGATTTTTGTGATGACTATCCTAGAGTCTAGTTGACACTTAGGAGTCCACCTTTGTGAAATATGAAATAAGATATGTCTGTTGTCCAGTAGGAACCTTTTGGGAGAACGGGTTTTGACGCAAAGTGCCATGTCTTGGTCAGACAGGGGCCACCTCTTGATGTCATTACTCTTTTATGTGATGGGGTAATATAAGACGCAAAGTGCCATGTCTTGATCAGACAGGGGCCACCTCTTGATGTCATTACTCTTTATGTGACGGGGTGATATAAGACGCAAAGTGCCATGTCTTGATCAGACAGGGGCCACCTCTTGATGTCATCACTCTGATGTGTTATGGGGTGATAGAGCAAAGTGCCACGTCGTGACCTGACGGGGGCCACCTCTTGATTCTACTCACTATCCATGTTTATGTGTTGCACGAGATTTTGCAGCTCCCAGTGCTTTGGCCAAGCCGGGTTAGACCATATTGGTCACTACTGAATATGCTGGACAACTAGGTTAATTAAGTATGGTGTGTTTAGTTGGTTTAGAATATATGTGTTTAATTGGGTTAGAGTAAAACTCTAGAACCTGAATTTGTTATATGCTAGTGTGTACATTTAACTGTCTATATGACTTCTGTTCCTTTATTTGGTTATATGTTGACATAATGTTCTGTTAAATATTTTAAAATATATCTGCCTATATTTTTGAATGTATGTTATGGATGGTCGATTTAGACTATCCACTCACTGGGCTGTGTAGCTCACCCCTCACTATTTTCAGGCATAGAGCAGGGGCGCATGTCTTGAGTGCATTGGCGTGGGAAATTATGCTGTTTGCTGTTTTAAGAATTTTTATGCTTAATTCTTGGGGCCGGTTGTGGCCTTAACATAAATTATATGAACTATGTGAATCATGAGACTATGTGAACTATGTGACGTATGTTGCCGGTTATGGCAGTCTTATGAGTTTGATTTTTGTGTCACCGCGGGCTTCAGCCTGGTTTCGGTGTTTGATATGAGTTTATAAAATCGATTTTGTGATTTTGTTTCGAATTTCGGCTTGTTGTATATTCTGTGCAATCGGTTTTGATATACCCTGTAACTTGCATATGTCTAGTGCAAGTATTGCGTGGTGACAGGTACCTTTATGGATTTTATGAATTTGAATCGGTTTTGATACAACTGTTGCCTTGCATATGTCTAGTGCAAGGATTGCGTGGTGGCAGGTGTTGGGGTATGCCCTTAAGGCTAATGTTTGAGGCCTATGGGAATGTATCTGTATCATGTAATAAACTCTTATGTTTATAAAGGCATGGTTGTTATTCAGTTAGTTACATTGTCTGCTGCAATATATGTTCTTCTGAATAATGTCTCAAAGCTGTTCAGCTAGGCTGACATGCATTTAAGTCCTTAGTCGAGATATCTTGGTGAACATGAGACAGCCTTGATATGTTTGAGACTAATATGTGTTCTAATCTTATAGGATGCTTCGAGCATGGAATAAGATGTAGACTCATGGGTACATGGGATGTACTGGACAGACCCTACTAGGATGTTCAATTGTTTGTCGCAATGTGAATATTCCTTGAGTATGACAAGTGGCACATTTCCTCTGACTTGAGATCACTTGTGTTTTCTAAATGATGATTGTCATTGTTTTGAGGTAGTTCAATATCATTTGAAACATAATGATTATAGACTATCTTGGATGGTGAGCTTGAGTCAGGTTAGGGCACTAGTGATAGACATAGGATTGCCGTCTCCTTGTTTAAGGAGTGTGATGTTCTAAAGGGGCCCCCTGGATGAGATGATTGAGAAAAGAGTATGGCCATACCCAGGTGACTATGTTCATCTGATCTAATCATGCTCATCATATTGGAGTTACAAGCTTGACACGCTTGTCCAATAAGAACGTCCAGTGGTAAAGGAAATATGCATGCCTTGTGATTTGATTCACACTTGTGCTGTTTTTGGGTGTAGTCTTGGAAGACTCTTTCCTTTATATCGGGAGACAGTGATGTGTTGCTAGATACCCCTCACTGATCGTGATAATGTGAGTTATCGTTACCGACATTTAAAGGAAACCCTCAGGGTCGCACAATTTGATGATATGGCTTACTTAAGTCAGATCGTATGGACTGAATTGTTCGGATTCAGTTTAAAGGGATTTAATCTCTGATTGTAAGTGAGATCTGGTCTGATCATGTTTGATTGATTAGGGCTTGAGATCGGTAAGCTTCGATCGAGAGAATGAATGCTAGATCGGTCAGATCAGAAGCATTAAGAGATCAACGGTCAGATCAAGAACCTTGTGGTTTAATTATGATTTGGACTGGTTGCTTGGCTTGATTAGTTCTTAAACCGAACCAATGTGAACCGGCTCATGAAATGAGCGCATGGTTCAAGGCTTGGCGAGTTGTTCACTTGGCGTGAACATTGGAGTGAACGTGGTGGCTATTTTTAGTAACCATGATCTCCACTTGGAGATAACGCTCACGTTCGAATAGTGCTTACTACTCTCGCCTCTCAAGCGACCTCTCTTCTTGACGCTTTCGTGTGTGGCGACGTCTTGAAGGTTGAGGAGGATTCGGCCAAGAAGTTCATCATCCCTTTCCATTCGATCAAGGACACTTTGTAGCCTTGCTAGCACAAGGAGCAACAAAGAGTTTGCCATCATCCTCTTGTGTGCGAGACTTTGGAGAAGTGGCATTTGCGATTTTTCTTCCAAGGCGCCATCTAGAAATGGCTATGGTATGAATCGTTTTATTCATGCTGATTTTATAAGCTAATCATAATGCATGCAAAGATCATTGAAACCCTTTTTCCGCTGCATCTATATCTCCATATGCGCCTATAGGGTTTTACCTCCCCTTATTGTAGGGGATCTTTCAATTGGTATCAGAGCGCTGGTTGAAGCATGTTTTTATATGATTGCTTAACGCTTGAGCCATTTTTGTGATCCATGTTGCGAATATTGCCTAGATCTATAAGTTAGATGCGTTAGTTCAAGTTGGCGACATTTGCTTTCCTCTTGGCGCATGTTTTCTAGTTTGCGCAATATGTATGTTTTTCGAAAACTAATATCATATGCGCGACTAATCATAGATCTAAGGCCTTACTGTAAACCCTTAGACGGGTTACTAGGGTTGAAGTCATCCCCTAGGTTAGATCCAACAGTCTGATCAGACCATCTGACAGCCTGAATGGGTCGACCAGTTAGCACCTTGGCGCAAGCCTATGGTGGCTATAGGTCGACTGCAGACAGGTGTGTAGCGATGTCTGATTGAGACAACTTATGAACACACATGAGTTAGGCCCGGGGTCACACCTGCTTGCCAGACCTCATTGTGGTTGTTCAGCCCTGGCGCATGCATGGTTGACCTTATGGTCAACTCAAGTCAGTTAGGACTTGGTGCATGCAAGGGCAGTGGATCTGACTAGGTTGGATGAGTGGATCCCTAGTAATGGACCGTTGTAAGGTTGTAGGGCAAATAAGGAAAAATTAAAATTGATCCCATGGGGTTTTTCGAAAATTTTAATTTTTATGATGGATCACATGATTGCTGATTAGATGCATATGTTTGTTTATTTAGTCTTATGTGGGCTGCTCATATTAATTGTGTGCTGTGCTGGGGCCTGCGTGCCTGGGATTTAAAATTGTAAATTAATTATTGTGATCTGCGCATCACATTGCTTTAATTTATAAAATTGTAATTGACCTGCGTGTCAATCTTGCCTAGATAGTTAAATTTGTAATTTAATTAGGCAAGAGCACAAAGCACACTTGGCAGAGGCGCTTGCAGCAGAGGCTTGACCAGGTGGGAGGTCCAGGGTTCGACTCTGGGACCAGGCGCAAATTCCTGGTGGGCGCACCAGAGCTGCAGATGGCGCTTGGGCCCTGGTTTGGGCCAGATGAGCAGCTAAAGACCCAAGAAGAGCAAGTGTAGACTTAAGTTAGGTTAAGGTCTCACTAGGGCTATGGGCTTTTACCACATAAGATTCATGCTTTCTTTTATTTAAAGTTTGAATATTAGAATTGCATGATTAAGTTTATCTTCTGCTATCACCATAGGAATTGCATGATAGTGAAGAAGATAAAAGACCGTTAAAATCCAACGCTAAAATATCAAGCTCGTAAGCCTTCTGACGCGAAACCTCACTGTTCTGACTATCGTTGGAGCCGTGTTGTACCCACTCAGTGGGCACGTCCATCTATCTTCAGACGGTGCGGGATTACACCTGTGTGTTACAGAGTAGGGATTTATCCCTTCTCGTTGCTCAGCATAGCACATGGTGGTCCAGGGAGTAGGTCGGGTCAGCTTGACCGTGTAGGCTACATATGTGGCGCATATGGTAGCACATGGAGGCAGCCATCTGTGGGGTCAGAGCCTGTGTTGTACCAACTCAGTTGGCACAGTCTGCTGGACTGCCCAGATGAAGGGGAATCGCACGGGTTGGCGATCGGCAGGGACTGCCTACCGGAGATTAGTGCTTGTACTCTCTGTGCATCTTATCTCGCCTGAGCGGGACGCGGAGACCAAGTATGAAATCCGGATCCCATCTCACTAAAAGAGTTCTACTCTTTCGGGCTGTTTTGTGGGATTTTTCAAGCCAGATAAAATAGTGAGAAAAAGAATCTTTCTTAAGTCCTGATCGATTCTTATACATTGATACTGACCTTGCTGTTCTTGCATTGTTGTAGATACCTGCAGCAACGAACACCATGAACTTCAATGTGCGATCCCTACTGGAAAGGGAGAAGTTTGCTGGGCCGAACTTCTCTGACTGGTTTGGACACCTTAAGATCGTTCTTAAGGCAGAGAGGAAACTGTATGTCCTCGAGACGGCAATACCGCCGCAGCCCGCTCCGAACGCCGCAAGGGCGGTTCGGGAAGCCTATGAAAAGCACGTCAATGATAGCATTGATGTCGCTTGCCTGATGCTAGCGTCTATGACGCCACCACTGCAGCGTCAGCATGAGGATATGTCGGCTATAGAGATTATAGCGAACCTCAAGATGCTGTATGCTGCACAGGCGAGGACTGAACGCTATAATTTGACGAAGCTCTTCTTTCAGAGCAAACTGGCTGAAGGGAGCCCAGTGGGAGCTCACGTGCTCAAGATGATTGGGCACAAGGAGGCTCTAGAGAAACTGGGGCATACCATCAACCAGGAGCTTGCTGTGGATATTATTCTGCAGTCTCTCCCGCCTTCATTCGACGCGTTCATTATTAATTTTAATATGAACAAAATCGATTGTACTCCGGCAGAGCTGCTGAATATGCTCCTCACTACTGAGGAGACTCTGAAGGGAAAGCCTTCGACCTCTGTCTTAATGGTTCCTTCAAGGAACAAGAAGAAGGGGAAGAAGGGCAAGGCCCCTGTCAAGAGCTACAGCAAGGCTTTGAAGTAGAAGGTTAAGCGGTCCAAGGAATACAGGTGTTTCCACTGTGGCCAGCTAGGTCACTGGAAAAAGGACTGTAAAGCGCTCCAAGGAGATAAGAGTGGAAGCTTCGCTTCTGGCTCAGGTATATTCGTGACTGAGGTCATGTTTTCATCTTCTTCTATATCATGGGTGTTGGACACTGCATGTGGAGTTCACATTTGTTCAAATGTACAGGAACTCAAGAGAAGAAGACAGGTGGGACAGCATGAGGTGGACCTACGAGTTGGAAACGGGGCACGGGTTGCTGCTGTTGCTGTAGGAGACTACTTCATTTCTTTACCATCTGGAATTGTATTGGAACTAAACAATTGTTATTTTGTTCCCAGTATTACTAAAAATATTATCTCCATTCCTGCTCTTGTCAGGAAGGGATTTTCCTTTGAATGCAATATTTCAAAGTGTATTTTATCTTTTGATAATATTGTTTATGCAACTGGTTCAATTAACAATGGGTTATTCGTGTTGGACATGGAAAGTTCGATACAAAATATTGATAATAAGAAAGCCAAGTATGCTGATGACAGCACCTTGCTATGGCATAGTCGTTTAGGCCATATTAACGAGAAACGCATTAAGCGGTTGCATGATAATGGACTGCTGGGATCATTCTCCTGTGAGGAGATTGATACATGCAAGGCTTGTTTAATGGGTAAAATGACGAAGTCACCTTTTCCTCACAAAGGTCAAAGGGCTTCAGGTTTACTTGACCTTATACACAGTGATGTGTGTGGGCCATTTAGTAAACATGCCAGAGGTGGCTATCAGTACTTCATTACCTTTACTGATGATTTCAGTAGGTATGGCTATGTCTATCTGATGAGACATAAGAGTGAATCTTTTGACAAGTTCAAAGAGTTCAAGAATGAAGTACAGAATCAGCTAGGCCGAAATATCAAGGCACTTCGCTCAGATCGAGGTGGTGAATACCTAAGTCATGCGTTTACTGACTATCTAAAGGAGTGTGGGATTATCTCACAACTCACTCCACCAGGAACACCGCAATGGAATGGTGTGTCCGAGAGGAGAAATAGAACGTTACTTGATATGGTTCGTTCTATGATGAGTCAGGCTTCTTTACCCAACTCCTTTTGGGGTTTTGCACTGGAAACAGCTGCAAAGGTACTAAACCGAGTGCCATCCAAGGCAATTTCAAAGACGCCATATGAGTTATGGTATGGGAAACAGCCAAGCTTGACATTTATCAGGATCTGGGGCTGCGAGGCTTATGTCAAAAAGCTCGCCTCTGGGAAACTAGAGAGCAGATCTGACAAATGTATCTTTGTCGGTTACCCTAAGGAAACTAAGGGTTATTATTTCTACGATCCCAAAGAGAACAAGGTTTTTGTTGCTCGGACGGCCATATTTCTTGAGAAGGAGTTTCTTCTGCAAGAGGCCAGTGGGAGAGAAATAAAGCTGGATGAGAATCCAGAGGTAGGACAAAGTGCTCAAGCAGAATTGGATGAGCCTGAGCCGGTAGAACAGGTTATTGAACAACCTGAGGCTCAGATATCACGGGAACCGCGAAGATCGGGAAGGATCCGTCGACAACCTGAGGGTTATGACGGAGTCTACATCATTGATCATGATGAACCCCTCACTTATGCGGAAGCGGTCAGTGGACCGGAGTCAGCGAGATGGCTTGAAGCTATGCGCGCCGAGATGGACTCCATGTCAGATAACCAAGTTTGGGATTTGGTTGATCCGCCTCCGGGAGTTATCCCTATAGGCTGTAAATGGATCTTCAAGAAGAAGATTGACATGGATGGTAACGTAGTTACCTATAAAGGCAGGCTAGTTGCGAAAGGTTTCAAACAAATCTACGGGATAGATTATGATGAAACTTTCTCACCTGTAGCCATGTTTAAGTCTATTCGGATTCTTTTCGCGATAGCTGCATATTATGATTATGAGATCTGGCAGATGGATGTGAAAACAGCTTTCCTGAATGGAAATCTGGATGAGGATGTGTACATGACACAACCAGAAGGTTTCACTAATCCATCAGATCGTCATAAGATATGCAAGTTAAAGAAGTCCATTTATGGACTTAAGCAAGCATCTAGAAGCTGGAATATTCGTTTTGATGAATCAGTTATTGAATTTGGTTTCATCAAGAACGAGGATGACCCGTGTGTATATAAGAGGTTTAGTGGGAGCTTGATTACTTTCCTAGTCCTCTACGTCGATGACATCTTGATCATTGGAAATGACATTCCTGAAATGCATGCTGTGAAGGCATGGCTGAGGAAATGTTTCCAGATGAAAGATTTAGGAGAAGCAGCCTATGTATTAGGTGTGAAGATCTACAGGGATAGATCTAAGAGGCTTCTCGGGCTGTGCCAGAGTACTTACATCGATAAGGTCCTGGAGAGATTTCATTTAGAGAATTCTAAACGAGGATATCTTCCAGTCAGACACGGTCTGAATCTTTCGAAGAGTCAGTGTCCACAAACACAGACTGAGAAAGATGAAATGGACAATACGCCTTATGCTTCGGCTATTGGATCCATTATGTATGCGATGTTGTGTACTCGCCCAGACGTCGCTTACGGGTTAAGCGTGACCAGTCGTTTCCAAAGTAATCCAGGTATGGCGCACTGGATTGCAGTCAAGAACATTTTAAAATATCTGCGGAGGACCAAAGATATGTTCTTGATATATGGTGGTCAGGAAGAACTCAGTATAGAGGGATATACTGACGCTTCGTTCCAGTCGGACCAGGATGATTTCCGATCGCAATCAGGCTATGTTTTTAGCTTGAATGGAGGTGCAGTGGTGTGGAAGAGTTTCAAACAGTCAACTGTTGCTGATTCCACAACAGAAGCCGAGTATGTTGCAGCCTCGGAAGCATCCAAGGAGGCAGTTTGGATTCGTAAGTTCGTGAGAGAACTTGGTGTTGTTCCTTCGAGTGCAGATCCTTTGGTTATCTTCTGTGATAACACTGGAGCAATCGCACAAGCAAAGGAACCACGGTCGCACCAGAAGTCCAAGCACATACAGAGACGGTTTCATTTGATCAGGGAGATCATTGATCGTGGCGAGATCAAAGTCTGCAAGGTTCATACAGATGACAATCTGGCTGACCCGCTTACTAAGCCTCTGGCGCAGCAGAAGCATGAGAAGCACTGTAATAATATGGGTTTGAGATTTCTCAACCATTAGATTAAGTGCAAGTGGGAGATTGTTGGGGTATGCCCTTAAGGCTAATGTTTGAGGCCTATGGGAATGTATCTGTATCATGTAATAAACTCTTATGTTTATAAAGGCATGGTTGTTATTCAGTTAGTTACATTGTCTGCTGCAATATATGTTCTTCTGAATAATGTCTCAAAGCTGTTCAGCTAGGCTGACATGCATTTAAGTCCTTAGTCGAGATATCTTGGTGAACATGAGACAGCCTTGATATGTTTGAGACTAATATGTGTTCTAATCTTATAGGATGCTTCGAGCATGGAATAAGATGTAGACTCATGGGTACATGGGATGTACTGGACAGACCCTACTAGGATGTTCAATTGTTTGTCGCAATGTGAATATTCCTTGAGTATGACAAGTGGCACATTTCCTCTGACTTGAGATCACTTGTGTTTTCTAAATGATGATTGTCATTGTTTTGAGGTAGTTCAATATCATTTGAAACATAATGATTATAGACTATCTTGGATGGTGAGCTTGAGTCAGGTTAGGGCACTAGTGATAGACATAGGATTGCCGTCTCCTTGTTTAAGGAGTGTGATGTTCTAAAGGGGCCCCCTGGATGAGATGATTGAGAAAAGAGTATGGCCATACCCAGGTGACTATGTTCATCTGATCTAATCATGCTCATCATATTGGAGTTACAAGCTTGACACGCTTGTCCAATAAGAACGTCCAGTGGTAAAGGAAATATGCATGCCTTGTGATTTGATTCACACTTGTGCTGTTTTTGGGTGTAGTCTTGGAAGACTCTTTCCTTTATATCGGGAGACAGTGATGTGTTGCTAGATACCCCTCACTGATCGTGATAATGTGAGTTATCGTTACCGACATTTAAAGGAAACCCTCAGGGTCGCACAATTTGATGATATGGCTTACTTAAGTCAGATCGTATGGACTGAATTGTTCGGATTCAGTTTAAAGGGATTTAATCTCTGATTGTAAGTGAGATCTGGTCTGATCATGTTTGATTGATTAGGGCTTGAGATCGGTAAGCTTCGATCGAGAGAATGAATGCTAGATCGGTCAGATCAGAAGCATTAAGAGATCAACGGTCAGATCAAGAACCTTGTGGTTTAATTATGATTTGGACTGGTTGCTTGGCTTGATTAGTTCTTAAACCGAACCAATGTGAACCGGCTCATGAAATGAGCGCATGGTTCAAGGCTTGGCGAGTTGTTCACTTGGCGTGAACATTGGAGTGAACGTGGTGGCTATTTTTAGTAACCATGATCTCCACTTGGAGATAACGCTCACGTTCGAATAGTGCTTACTACTCTCGCCTCTCAAGCGACCTCTCTTCTTGACGCTTTCGTGTGTGGCGACGTCTTGAAGGTTGAGGAGGATTCGGCCAAGAAGTTCATCATCCCTTTCCATTCGATCAAGGACACTTTGTAGCCTTGCTAGCACAAGGAGCAACAAAGAGTTTGCCATCATCCTCTTGTGTGCGAGACTTTGGAGAAGTGGCATTTGCGATTTTTCTTCCAAGGCGCCATCTAGAAATGGCTATGGTATGAATCGTTTTATTCATGCTGATTTTATAAGCTAATCATAATGCATGCAAAGATCATTGAAACCCTTTTTCCGCTGCATCTATATCTCCATATGCGCCTATAGGGTTTTACCTCCCCTTATTGTAGGGGATCTTTCAGCAGGTACCCTTATGAGGTTTGAGTTTTGTGAATTTGTGTGTATGGATTTATGGAAATTTTTCAGATCGTGTTTTCTTGAACTCGGTTTTACCTAGCATATGATCGATCTTATATGAAACATCCTGTATCATTTGTGAATTGTGTCATTTGTTTGGGGTTAAGAATGTGGGATGTTACAGAATGGTATCAGAGCAGTTGGCTAGCTAAAACTTAGTTTGGGGGAAAACATGTTTGTGTATTGCTAGACACCTAATAGGTTTATGATTGTTTTCCTGACTATGATATGTGTGTGACTATGATATGCGTGTGAAGGCATTTAAGATGGTGCGAACCAGAGGAAATGCTAGTGATGAGGGCGAGAGAGACCCCAGACTACTACTCGAGTGGTGGGGGATGACTCTCAGGAGGGCGCTCACAGGCGCTATGCTTCACTTGTGAGTGAATTCCAGAAACTGGGTCCCAGCTCTTTTTATGGGGGCTCAGAATCCAGTAATGCAGAGAACTGGCAGTTGTGCTTGGAAAAGATTTTCCAAGTCATGCGCTGCTCAGATGAGGATAAGTTATGTCTGGCCACCTATATGATGCGTGCTGACGCAGATGAGTGGTGGAAAGGCGTAGTGAGACTTGCCGAAGAAAGACATGAGACTGTAGATTGGCCTTACTTCTTGTCTCGATTTAACGAGAAGTACTTCCCAGATCGCTTGGTTGAGGACCGAGAGGTGGAATTTATTCATCTGGAGCAGGGTGATATGACAGTGGACCAGTATGAATTACAGTTCACGAAATTGGGAAAGTATGCTCCTCATCTGATAAACACTGAAAAGAGGAGAGCTACCAAGTTTCTCAGAGGTCTCAGATGGGACATTAGAGAGCAGGTTGGTGCTCAACACTTGGAGACCTATGTTGAAACTGTTGGGCGAGCGCGCACCATTGAGAGATATATATCTAAGAGGAGTTCTCATGTTGCCGTGACAGTAGTTCCTGCAGCTGAGGCGGCGGTTCCTCAGCATGGCAGTGGCGGCAAGGGTAAGAAGTACCCTAGGCATAAAGATTATAAGAAGAGCAGGTATAAGCCTTACTCCTACAAGGCACCGCAGCAGTCCAGGGATGCACCGCAGCAGTTCAGGGATGCCAGGGATGCAAGAAACAGTATCACTTGTAGTCATTGTGGGCTCAAGGGACATCTAGTGAAAGACTGTCATAGGAAGAATGGTATATGCTTCAGGTGTAAGAAACCAGGGCACATGGCTAAGGACTGCAAAGAACCTGAGATGCAACCTAGAGGCGCAGATAAGCCTACAGTCCAGACTAGAGTGTATGCTGTGGCTGAGAAGGATACATGAGCTTCCCGATCCGTCGTGGAAGGTACTTTATTCGTATTTGATCAGTTAGCCCGCATATTATTTGACCCTGGTGCAAATTTATCTTTTGTATCTGTTAAGTTTGTTGCATGTTTACCTGTGTTACCTAAGGTAATGAATTATGCTGTGTCTGTGAGTACTCCCTTAGGAAAATCGTTATCTACAGATACTGTTTGTGCTGACTGTGTAGTACATGTAGAGGGCTATGAGTTTCTGGTAGATCTAATCCTCCTAGACATGCAAGATTATGATATCATCTTAGGAATGGATTGGTTGTCTTCCCATCATGCCTCGGTGGATTGCTTTGAGAAAGTAATCACTTTGAATTTGTTAGATGGGAATCGACTTTTTGTGAGAGGTCTAGTGTCAGACCAAGGACCGCATGTGATATCTTTCCTGCAGGCCAGGAAATTACTTGCTAATGGGTGCAAGGGTTATCTTGCGCATGTTAAGGTGCAGGATGATTCTACTTCTGATCTGACTCAGATGGAGGTGGTGAAAGAATTTCCTGATGTGTTCTCTGAAGAATTTTCAGGCTTGCCACCAATTAGAGAAGTGGAGTTTGGCATTGAGTTGGCGCCAGGTACGGCACCTATCTCCAGAGCTCCTTATCGTATGGCTACTTCAGAGTTGGCCGAGCTTAAGAAACAACTGGAGGAATTGTTAGAGAAAGGATATATCCGGCCTAGTGCTTCTCCCTGGGGAGCGCCAGTGCTATTTGTGAAGAAGAAAGATGGAACCCTGAGGATGTGTATAGACTACAGGCAATTGAACCAAGTGACTATCAAGAATAAGTATCCTCTTCCCAGAATTGATGATCTATTTGATCAATTACAGGGAGCGACAGTGTTCTCTAAGATTGATCTGAGATCAGGGTATTACCAGCTGAGGGTCAAGGATGAGGATATATTTAAGACTGCTTTCAGGACCAGGTATGGGCATTTCGAATTTTTAGTTATGCCTTTTGGACTGACGAATGCACCTGCTGTCTTCATGGATTTGATGAACAGGGTATTCCATGAGTTGCTTGACTCTTGTGTGGTGGTCGTTATAGACGATATATTGGTGTACTCTCAGACTACCTCAGATCATGTCAGTGACTTGCGCAGAGTGCTGGAGGTTCTGAGGAAGAACCGATTATATGCCAAGGCTAGTAAGTGTGAGTTCTGGCTAGAGAAAATCAGTTTCTTGGGACATGTGATTTCTAGTCAGGGGGTGTCTGTGGATCCAGTTAAAGTGCAAGCCATTCTCAATTGGGGAAGACCGACTAGTGCTACTGAGATCAGGAGTTTTCTGGGTTTGGCAGGTTACTACCGGCGATTTGTTGAGGGATTCTCCAAGTTGGCGGGTCCTTTAACTAAATTAACCAGAAAGGAGGCCAAGTTTATTTGGGATGATAAGTGTGAAGAGAGCTTTCTAGAGCTGAAAAGGAGGTTGACTAGTACACCAATCCTCATTATTCCTAGTGATGGGGAAAGGTTTACTGTCTATACAGATGCTTCTGGCAAAGGGTTGGGTTGTGTCTTGATGCAGAAGGGTTCTGTAGTAGCCTATGCTTCGAGACAACTGAAGGAGTATGAATTGAACTACCCTAGAGTTCAGTCGGGTTATGTGGCTTTTCTCAGAGTACAGTCTGCTCTGTTGCAGAAGATCAGAGATCAGCAGTCTATGGATCCGAAATTAGTTCAGATCAGGGATAGTCTGGTTGATGGCGCAGTTCAGGATTTTAGCCTGTCTGATGATGGTATTCTTCGGTTTCGTGGAAGGGTATGTGTCCCTGAGGAACCGAGCTTGAGGAAAGAAATATTGGAGGACAGCCATAACTCCAAATATTCTCTACATCCTGGCGTGACTAAGATGTATTAGGACCTCAAGAAAAGTTTTTGGTGGCCGGGTATGAAGAAAGAAGTGTTTGATTTTGTCTCTAGGTGTTTAACCTGTCAGACTGTGAAGGCTGAACACCAGAAGCCTGGTGGTTTGTTGCAGCCTCTTCCTATTCCTGAGTGGAAGTGGGAATGTATCAGTATGGATTTTGTATGTGGGTTGCCCAGAACCAGATTGGGTCATGATGCTATTTGGGTGATTGTTGATAGATTCACTAAATCAGCCCATTTTCTTCCGATTAAGATGACTTATTCTCTAGAGAGACTGGCTAGATTATATATTGATGAGATAGTCAGACTGCATGGAGTGCCTGTTGATATCGTGTCTGACAGGGACTCTCGATTTCTGTCCAGATTTTGGAAGAGTTTACAGGAAGGTTTAGGTACTAAGTTGAGTTTTAGTACAGCATATCATCCTCAGTCTGATGGCCAGACGGAGCGTACTATACAAACTCTAGAAGATCTGTTGAGAGCCTATGTGGTTGATTGGAGTTCTGAGTGGAACCGGGATCTATCTTTGATAGAGTTTACTTATAATAATAGCTTCCACTCCAGTATTCAGATGGCTCCTTATGAGGCTTTGTATGGGAGAAGGTGTAGGACTCCCTTGTGTTGGGAGGAAACTGGTGACATAATGATTTTGAGATCTGATGCAGTTCAGGAGACTACTGATAAGGTCAGAGAGATCCAGGATAAACTGAAAATTGCTCGGGACAGACAGAAGAGTTATGCTGACGACCGTCATCGTTCCTTGGAGTTTATGGTAGGGGACCATGTGTTCTTGAAGGTGTCGCCTACTAAGGGTGTTATGAGATTTGGCAAAAAGGGCAAGTTGAGCCCTAGGTTTGTAGGCCCTTTTGATATTATTGAGAGAGTTGGTCCAGTGGCTTACCGATTGGCTTTACCTCCTGCTATGGATCATGTGCATAATGTATTCCATGTCTCTGCATTGAGGAAATATCATCTTGATCCATCTCATGTGTTGGAGTTAGAACCTCTTCAGATTCAGAGTGACTTGACATTTGAGGAAAGACCTCTTCGGATTGTGGATAGAAAGGATAAAGTTTTGAGGAACAAGACTATACCTTTGGTAAAGGTTATCTGGGGAAATCAGTCAGTTGAGGAGGCGACATGGGAGACTGAAGCTGATATGAGGAAATTTTATGCTTACCTCTTTGATGATATGGATGCTGAGCTTTAGAGGACTAAAGCTTTATAAGGAGGGAGGGATGTAAGATCCAAGGATCTTAAGTCCTGGTAAGCATTATTTTGAATTAAATAAAATTATTGACTGTGATATTTTTCTATGTATTAGTTGTTAATTTATTGTAAATTAATTAGGGATTATTTGTTTGATTATTGGCTGTTAAATTATGATAAATTATTATTGGTTGTTCATGATAAATTAATTAGGATTTATGGGTTGTAAATTGTAAGTTAATTGTAAGTTAATTAATTAGAGTTTATTGCTTGTTAATTTAAGTTAATTAATTGTTAATTAATTGGAGTTATTGGTTAATTAAATCCTTATTGGATATTAATTACATCCTTATTGGATTTGCGTTTAAGTGAATTCATTAAGTGGATGTTAATTTAAGTTCTTATAGGATTGTCACTTAAACCATGGGTTATTGGGTTTAAAATTCAAATTTAGTTAGTTAAATGGTTAAACCCTATTTGAATTAATGGGTTAATGGGTTAAGAGTTAAAACCGAAAATTCAAATTGATATTTCGGTTAGGGTGGAATTTTTGGGCGAGATTTTGGCTTGAGAGAAAACTTTGGGCGACGGCTAGGAAGAAGGAGGCGACTTTGGAGTTCTTGGAATTTTGAGGTGATTTTCTTCATCTTCTTCCCTTGGTGATTTTCCTTGAAGTGAAGAAACTTCCTTGGCGAGTTCTTGAAGATTTTTGGGCGGCTTAAAGGCTTTAGACGAAATTGTTGGAGGGTTTTTTTCACCTTGTGTTCTCGGTTCAAGGTGAGTGGGCTGTCTAATTGATTTCTATCTATTTGTTTGTGTTAATTGATGAGTTAGATGATATATTCGCTTGTTGGAAATCTTACCATGCTAAAACCGAATTTTGTAAAGTTGATTATATGATGAAAACCGAATTTTGTAAGGTTGATTATATCATGAAAACCGAATTTTTCAAAGGTGATTATATGATGATTATTTAACCGAAAATTTGTATGGAATTTAAGGTATTTTTATAGGAATTTTGGTAGCATTAAATCATTGAATTTTGGGTATGAAATTCTTGTTAATTATAGTTAAACCGAAATCAATTTTGGTAACATTAAATCAATGATGTTTGTAGTTAACATGAAAACCGAAATCTTGATGTTCTTGATAATTGTTTATGAAAACCGAAATTGATGTTTGTAATTAACATGAAAACCGAAACCTTGATGACCTTGATAATTGTCTATGAAAACCGAATTTTGGTGTTTGTAGTTAATATGTTACATGTGGTAATTTGTAAAGTAATTTATATGAATACTTGTTTTAAATTTTAAGTTGATTTTATGGATGCTTGATATGACTGTTTCTTGGTGTGTGTAATATGTTAAATAATTATGGTGTTATATTTATGGCTAAGTATCTGTATTTGAGAAACTTGAGTGACAACATAGCAAGGTTTGATTAAACTAATCAGCATGAAATTTAAGGACTATACTATATTCGGTGATATTCGAATATAAAATATTATGTGTTGTGTTATATAATTTTGAACAATATGTGTGATCATGTGAATTTTGAACATTATGTGTGATCTTGTGAATTTTGAACAATATGTGTGATTATGTGAATTTGGAAAATTATGTGATTATGTGATGGTTAGGACTAAGGCTAGGTGTAACTATGAACTCAAGGGGATAGTCCTTATGTGTTATGTTAAGGGTTTGAATTTCAGCCCTGTATTGTGATATGTGAGGAGGTTGATGTTCATCCTGCCTATTATGATTATTGTGATGGGGGTTGATGCCTGCCCGATATGATTTTTGTGATGACTATCCTAGAGTCTAGTTGACACTTAGGAGTCCACCTTTGTGAAATATGAAATAAGATATGTCTGTTGTCCAGTAGGAACCTTTTGGGAGAACGGGTTTTGACGCAAAGTGCCATGTCTTGGTCAGACAGGGGCCACCTCTTGATGTCATTACTCTTTTATGTGATGGGGTAATATAAGACGCAAAGTGCCATGTCTTGATCAGACAGGGGCCACCTCTTGATGTCATTACTCTTTATGTGACGGGGTGATATAAGACGCAAAGTGCCATGTCTTGATCAGACAGGGGCCACCTCTTGATGTCATCACTCTGATGTGTTATGGGGTGATAGAGCAAAGTGCCACGTCGTGACCTGACGGGGGCCACCTCTTGATTCTACTCACTATCCATGTTTATGTGTTGCACGAGATTTTGCAGCTCCCAGTGCTTTGGCCAAGCCGGGTTAGACCATATTGGTCACTACTGAATATGCTGGACAACTAGGTTAATTAAGTATGGTGTGTTTAGTTGGTTTAGAATATATGTGTTTAATTGGGTTAGAGTAAAACTCTAGAACCTGAATTTGTTATATGCTAGTGTGTACATTTAACTGTCTATATGACTTCTGTTCCTTTATTTGGTTATATGTTGACATAATGTTCTGTTAAATATTTTAAAATATATCTGCCTATATTTTTGAATGTATGTTATGGATGGTCGATTTAGACTATCCACTCACTGGGCTGTGTAGCTCACCCCTCACTATTTTCAGGCATAGAGCAGGGGCGCATGTCTTGAGTGCATTGGCGTGGGAAATTATGCTGTTTGCTGTTTTAAGAATTTTTATGCTTAATTCTTGGGGCCGGTTGTGGCCTTAACATAAATTATATGAACTATGTGAATCATGAGACTATGTGAACTATGTGACGTATGTTGCCGGTTATGGCAGTCTTATGAGTTTGATTTTTGTGTCACCGCGGGCTTCAGCCTGGTTTCGGTGTTTGATATGAGTTTATAAAATCGATTTTGTGATTTTGTTTCGAATTTCGGCTTGTTGTATATTCTGTGCAATCGGTTTTGATATACCCTGTAACTTGCATATGTCTAGTGCAAGTATTGCGTGGTGACAGGTACCTTTATGGATTTTATGAATTTGAATCGGTTTTGATACAACTGTTGCCTTGCATATGTCTAGTGCAAGGATTGCGTGGTGGCAGGTACCCTTATGAGGTTTGAGTTTTGTGAATTTGTGTGTATGGATTTATGGAAATTTTTCAGATCGTGTTTTCTTGAACTCGGTTTTACCTAGCATATGATCGATCTTATATGAAACATCTTGTATCATTTGTGAATTGTGTCATTTGTTTGGGGTTAAGAATGTGGGATGTTACAATTGGCCCTCTTTCCATACATACCAAAGTGGCGCAGCCCAAGGGCACTACGAGCCAACCCCCTGAAGATCCAACTGCAAGTGGGCCGTGTAATCTGATTAGCAACACTGCCCAAGACCGAGCCGCGATGGTGGTAACCCAGCCCACAACATCGAAGTTCTGCTATTTTGTCGCCATGTGCTCGGAGAGCGTCTAAACCGCCCCCGTACGAAGATACAGGATCGTGCTACCAGCTTCGAAGAATATTAGGTACTAGTTTGTTAATTTTCATCTTGTAGTTGCAGCTTGACCACTTTTGTGGCCTGCAAGAGTTGGTAGGTGGTTAAAGTAGAGTGTCTCTTGTGTATTTTGTTTGTTCCCTCCCCTCTTATTCTAAAAAAGAGGAGGTATGGCTAAGTGTTGAGTAGTTCTCTTAGTGATAGGGATCTCCTAGTGAGCTAGAGTGAACTTCTAGCTTGTGTGGAAGGTGAAGTTGCTTCGCCTTCGGAGTTGTAAGAGTCGGCGACCGGTGTTTTGACTCAGCTTGGTTTCCAGCTTTACAAGAAGTAAATCCCACCCTCCAGTGTGTCAGGTTCGCCTATTTTCCTATTTGCTTGCTTTGATACCGAGTTAGCTTTCTCCTTTCTTCTTCACCCACGGCTGCCCGTTCATTGGAGGCATGGTATCTCTTGTCCTTGGTTTGTTTCAGCTGCGTAGATGCGCGAGCTAAACCCTGCAAAGCTGCAGTCCCCCCCCAATGCAAGCTAAGCTTAAAACGCACTAAGAGAGCAGCATGAATTCACTAAATTTGCTACGAGGTTAGTGCGCTGTATTATTTTGTTGGGTGCCGTTCGCTTCATTCGCATTCGTGCTGCCCTAACCGAACTCGTTGTTTTTTCGTCGTGCTTTCTACCGGATTACCTGGACTTTTCCGATGCGTTTTCTCTTCCCTCGTCTCATGACCCTCTCCCGTTTTATCAAGCATTATGTAAAACCCTAGAGTATGGCTTAAGGACCCCCTCACCTAATAGTTGCTACATCCATTCTGGAATCAGAGGACGTTGCGCGTTCGATTCTTATTGTTCGCACGATCCCTCAACATCGCATTACATATTTCTGCATCCGTTCGGTGTTTTCAGCATTTTACTCTAGTCGTCTCCCCCTTGTTTGTGCATGGTGACTACGCGGTCACAAATTATGTCGTCCCAATACCCGGAAACCATCCCCGAAACCCAAGAGTCGATTCAGCCTTTGGAAGGTGTTAACACCCGGTTAGAGTCTATGGTTGCGCTTGAGACGCGGATCGATGCGAAGCTTGATGCGTTGTCCGCACGAGTGGACGCTCAACAAGCAAGCACGCATGCCATGGTCCAGCAGATTTTAGCTGGGATCCAACACGTTATTGGTCAACCCGGGTCCTCGGAGCATGGTCGCCCGAACTCGGTTAACCCTTCGGTGTACGCAAACCTAGCCCCCACTGGAGAGTTGCCCCTGATGGCCACGCTCACATAGCGGCGTGTCCACAAGGATGAATGGGGTCACTCGCGACCTCATGAGGTCCCTAGGAACCCGAGTTACGGTGATGATCCCCTCGATGAGGATGATGTTTGGGTTGCACAAGGACCCCAGCCCGGTGGTTGTTTTGGCCACGCTTGGGCCGCACCTTGATGACTCTAAATTTCATAGTATTTTTTACACTTATTGCTAGTCTTTTGAGTTATAATTTTGCTCTTTTGCTTTATTTTTGTACCTTATTTGCCAAATATTTCAGAATCTACACCATTCTTTGTTTTTGATCACTTTCAGGCAAAAAGGTATCATTATTACCACTTTTCAAGCATTTTTTCATTCATGAATGAGTTCTAATCATCAAGGAGAGCTTACACATCAAATTTGAAGTCAAAACAATCCTTCCAGCAAAAATACGGCACTGCCGTAATTCTGGACCCATCTACCATAGTACCGTAATTCCAGCGATCTTTTCCGGAAGTTTTGGCAGAATTACGGCAGTACCATGAGGGTTTTCATGGTACCGTAATTTCCGACAATTACACACAGAGACTTTCGATAGAATTACGGCAGTACCATGAGGTTTTTTACTGTGCCGTATTTTCTAGCAATTATGACCAGAAGGATTTGGCGGAAATATGACACTACTGTATTTTGGAGAAAAACTCTCATGGCACCGTATGTTTTATTCGGAACTCATAGAATGAAATACGGCACTGCTGTATGAATCATCACGGTGCCGTAATTGGGAACTCAGAATTCTGATTTTTCCACCCGATTATTGCAAAGACCATATCTTTTGATCCAGACCTCCAAATTGAGATCGGAAAGAGGTGGCGGACTCATCTTTAAGAAAGGAAGACACACGAAGGGGAAGTAACAATTTTTATCACAGATTCACGGTGAATTTTAGAGAAAGGCGGAATCGCTAGGGCTCATTGGTTCTCAGCCCAGAAACCACCTCCGCCACAATTTTTGATAGAGAGCTTCGTCTAGTGAAGGGGAAAACGCACCTCAAGTTCTAGAGCGTTCGAAGTTGAATCGAAGGAGAAATTGACACAACAGTGGTGATAGTGTCTTTCAAGGCAAATTACGGGCTGTAATTTTATTACAGCCCTGTTTAGTAATCTTTCTTCCCTCTTTTCTATTCCTTATCACTCTGAGAACATGTTTTATTGTAATCCTTTCATCATGGTAGCTTAATATTTTTATGGGACATGGGGGTGTAATCTCTTTATTTCTTAATGGCTAGAAAACCCTAATTTTGTCAAACTGATATTATTATGATAATTTTACTCTTGTGATTGATTGTTCTTTAATTCTCCTTTGTGTCTTAAATATCAGCATGTTTTAGAATTTTGCGAAATAGATCGAGAGGTTGATTGTTTGAAATTCGGAACCCTAGGAATTATTGAGTTTGGAACTACCGTAAGTGATTAGGTTGTTCATCGAATTCTGATTTTTAGATAACTGTAATGCCTTATTGATTTTATGATTCTTTACATTGAGTTAATATGTATACTTGATTTGATATTGCAAGAGATTGAGTATCGAGTTGTTGGAAACCCTTGAGTAAAACTAGTGTTGAGACTCAGATGCACGAGAGTGATCTTTGAGTTTCCACTTGAGGTGATCAACCCAGAATTTAGATGCACGAGAGTGATACTTGAGTTCTTGGTTGATAGTTTACTTATTCTTAGCATTGAATAGATCTTGCACGAGAGTGGGGATCGGTTCTTTGTAAGGTTGTCTGCGCGAGAGCGAGACAATTTATTTATGAAGTTAATTATACCTTTATCAAGATAGAATTAGATTGACAAACACTTATCTTAATCCAGTCATTAGAACTTTAAAGTAGCCCCTAGTCCCACTTTCTTCTCTGATATTCTCTTCGTGTTCTTTTTGATAGCTTGATTCACTATTTTCTGATTGCCTAGCTAGCGAGAAATCGATTATTCAGTACTTGGCAACAAGGTCTCTGTGGTTCGATATTTTTATATTACTTTGAGTATCCGTGCACTTGCGGACACAACAAGTTTTTGGCGCCGTTGCCTGGGACCTTGTTTTTGTTGATATTGAAGATATTGAGAGTATTTCTAGACTAGGTTTTTATTTACTAATTTTTATTTACTTAATGTTTATTTTCTATTTTCTTGAAATCACTTGATCTACCTACTTTGCATGCACAGGAGTCTTAGGTCAGGACCGCTTGTTCCATTGGATCCTGAAATTAACAAAACCCATAGAGTGCGCAGGAAGTTAAGATTGGAAGAGGATTTACAAGAAACATCACAGAAGATACAAGAAGAAATTTTGGATATGGCGAATAACGAGAGAAGATCTTTGCGCGACTATGCTGCCCCTAATTCATAGGGAATTCACTCTAGTGTCACTAGGCCGGCCATTGATGCGAATAATTTTGAGATCAAACCAGCGTTCTTGTCTATGATCCAACAAAACTAGTTTGGAGGAGCACCTCTTGAAGATCCTAACATCCATCTATCTCTTTTTCTTGAATTATGTGATACAATCAAAATTAATGGTGTTTTTGATGATGCACTAAAATTGAGATTGTTTCCTTTTTCCCTTAGGAACTGAGCACGCGATTGGCTTCATTCACAACCGTCAGGGACGTTCACTACTTGGGATCAACTTTCTAATGCATTTCTGATGAAATACTTCCCACCTAGCAAGACCATCCAACTGAGGAATCAAATTACAAATTTTGCACAAAAGGATGGAGAGTCTTTGAGTGAAGCATGGGAGCGATTTAACGACCTGCAACGGAAGTGTCCTCACCATGGCTTAGGGAAATGGGTTTTGATTCAGACTTTTTATTATAGTCTTCTTTATAACACCCGACTTACTGTTGATGCTGCTGTAGGTGGAGCCCTGATGAACAAGACCATGGAAGAGGCCCATGCATTGAAAGAAGAGATGGCACTAAATCATAACTAGTGGACTACAAAGAGAGAGGAGTTCTTTACCGCCCTCCACATGGTAAGACTGATAGTGATACCTGGCGCACATTAGTTGAGAAGGTAGACTCTTTATGCAGTTGTTTTGATACCTTCCAAATGCAAACTGCTGTTGTTTCTTCTGTTACATGTCAAATTTGTGGAAATCATGGTCACTGTGCTGAAGAGTGTAGGATTGTTGTTGATAGGGGTGAGGAACAAGTGAATGCAGTAGGGGATTACAATCAGAGTAGATCTAATGACCCCTACTCTAATACCTATAATCCTGGATGGAGGAACCACCCTATCCTTTCGTGGAGGAGCAATAATCATGATAATAGGTAGAATGAAAATAAGGGATTCCAACAAAGATATCAAACCCAGGATCAACCCCATAAACCCACTCTAGAAGAGATGTTTACACAATTTATGGGTTTTCAGAAAAAATAGAATGATGATGCCAACGAAAATTAGACAGATTAATGCTATACTAGATGGTATAGTTGCCCACAGTAAGATGTTAGAGACACAAATTACCCAGCAAGCTAGCACTTCATCTAGACCCCTAGGAAAATTACCTGCCAAACCTTAACCCAACCCTAGGGAATATTGCAATGCTGTCATAACTAGAAGTGGAAAACAATTGGATGATCCTAGGAAGTCTCTTGATGATGATGAGGTAGAGCCCAGACTTGAACTTAGGAGTGAACCAGTTTTGGAATAACAACCTGCACATAAGCAGTCCCAAACTAGTTTGTCACCTCACAAGGGTGATGAACCTAGAGGTGATTTGCCTTGTAAGGTTGATGATTCTAAAACTAGTTCACCACCACCCTATATGCCACCTATTCCTTTTCCCTAAAGGATTATTCAAACAAAGTTAGATAAACAGTTTGGCAAATTTTTAGATGTTCTTAGAAAACTTTATATCAATGTTCCATTTACTGAAGTTTTGACTCAAATGCCAACTTATGCAAAGTTTTTAAAAGAGATGCTATCTAACAAGAGAAAGATTGATGATTTTGGTACTGTGGCACTTACTGAGGAGTGTAGTGCTATCATACAGAATAAGTTGCCACCTAAGCTAAAGGATCCAGGTAGTTTTTCTGTTCCTGTTTCTATTGGAGATATGGCTTTTAACCGAGCCTTATGTGACCTCGGTGCAAGTGTTAGTTTAATACCTTATTCTCTTACAGAAAATTGGATATTTGTAAGATCCAAGGATCTTAAGTCCTGGTAAGTACTATTTTTGATTTAAATAAAATCATTGGCTGTGATATTTTATTCTGATTTAAATAAAATTATTGGTTGTTAATTTTAAGTTAATTAATTAGAGCTTATTGGTTGTTAATTTTAAGTTAATTAATTAGAGCTTATTGGTTGTTAATTTTAAGTTAATTAATTAGAGCTTATTGGTTAATTAATTAGACCTTATTGGATATTAATTAAATCCTTATTGGATTTTCGTTTAAGTGAATGGTTAATTGTTAGTTAATGGTTAAATTAATTAGTTAACTATGGGTTTTGGGTTTAAAATTCGAATTAATTAGTTAGTGGGTTAAACCCTATTTGGATTAATTGGTTAGCGGGTTTAAAAGTTAAAAATTGAAAATCTAAGAGGTGGACGGCTAGGGCAAAGAAGTTGGCGATTTTCTTGAAGGCTTGGGCGAAATTTCCTTTCTTTCTTCTCCCTTGGCCGGCGTTCTTGGGTGATTGGTGGCGTTTCTTCTTCCATTGGTGGCGTCTTTCAAGGCCTTAGACGAGTTTGTAAGAGAGATTTTTCATCTTGGTGTTCACGGTTGAGGTGAGTGGGGTGTCTTATTCGAATTCTATCAATGTGGTTGTGCTAAGTAATAAATTTGATTGCTTGAAAAATTACCATGTTTAAAACCGAAATTTTGCAAGGTGTACTTATCATGAAAACCGAATTTAAGATGTTTATAACCGAATTCAAGATGTTTATTCATGGAAACCGAAATTAAGATAATTCTTCATGAAAACCGAATTTAAGATATTTTTATAGGGAATTTAGGAAGCTTTAAATCAGTGATTTTGAGCATGACATTCTTGTTAAATAGGGTTTTAAATTTTAAGTAGACAATATGCTAGATACCGTGGGCTACATGTGATGTTTTGTGAAGTAGATTGTAAGAATATGAATTTTGATTTTTATGTCGATTTTATGGATGCTTGATAAATGCTAATAATGTTATAGAATCCATGATTGTTTCTCTATGTTGGTAGCATGTTCTATAATTATGGCTATGTATCTTTGGTTGTGAAACTTGGGTGATAACTTAGCATGATTATACTGAACTGATCAGCATGAAACCTAAGGACTCTATAAAATATTATGTGGTTATATGTGTTTCGAATGTTATGTGTTATGGGATGGATAGGACTAAGGCTAAGTGTAACCGTGTACTCAAGGGGATAGTCTATATGTGATATGTTAAGGGTTTGAGATTTCAGCCCTGTATATTGTGATATGTGAGGGGGTTGATGTTCAGCCTGCCTGATGTGATTCTTGTGATGAAAATGACTATCCTAGAGTCTGGTCTACGCTTAGGAGTCCACTTTTATGAAATAAGATATAAGATGTGTCTAGTGGTTGTCCAGTTAAGGAACCCTTTGGGAGAACGAGTGTGATGCAAAGTGCCATGTCTTGGTCGGACAGGGGCCACCTCTTGATATCATCACTCTTAGACGCTTAGATTTTTGTGTTATGGGGTGGTGTAGATCAAGGTATCACATCTTGACCGGGTGGGGATTACCTCTTGAGTCTACACACTGTCCATGTTTGTGTTGCATGTGATTTGCAGGCTTCTCCCAGTGCTTAGGCCAAAGCCGGGTTGGACCATAATGGTCACTATTGATTATGCTGGACAACTAGGTCAATTAAGTGGTTGGTGTGTTTAGTTGGTTTAGAGTATGACTCTAGAACCTTGGTTACTCTGTGGTGACAAGTGTGTGATGTCTGTACATCTAATTATTTTTTTGAGTTCTGTTCTTTGTTTTTGTTATATGTTAACATGATGTTCTGCTAAATGTTTTTAAAATAATCTGCATGTATCTTTGATTGTATGCTATGGATGGTCGATTGAGACTATCCACTCACTGGGCTGTGTAGCTCACCCCTCAATATTTTTAGGTGTAGAGCAGGGGCGCAGTACCAGTTAGCATTTTATATGGATGTTGTGATAAGACTTTTGTGCTTAATTATCTGGGGCCGGTTGTGGCCGAACTATGCGAACTATGTGAACTATGTGAACTTGTGTTGCCGGTTGTGGCAGTTTTAAGATTTTGATTTTTGTGTCACCGCGGGCTTTGGCCTGGTTTCGGTGTTTGGTATCATTGATGTTAGTTATGAACTTATAAAATCGATAATGTGACTTTGGTTCTCATTTTGAGTCGATTGGTATTTTTGCAATCGGATTTGATATAAATGTGAACTTGCATATGTCTAGTGCAAGTATTGCCTGGTGGCAGGTACCTTTATGTGATTTATGGATTTTACGGATTTTATGTGGTTTTGATATAACTGTTGACTTGCATATGTCTAGTGCAAGTATTGCCTGGTGGCAGGTACCTTTATGTGATTTATGGATTTTACGGATTTTATGTGGTTTTGATATAACTGTTGACTTGCATATGTCTAGTGCAAGTATTGTGTGGTGGCAGGTACATTTGTGAAATTATGATTCGTGGAGATTTTTGTATGGATTTCTCGAAAATTTTCAGATCGTGTTTTCTTGAACTTGGTTTTACCTAGCATGTGAATCGATCTTGTATGATAACATCCTGTTTCTCTATGACTTGTGTTGCTTGTTTGGGGTTAAGATAACGGGATGTGACAGAATGGTATCAGAGGAGTTGGCTAGCTAAAACTTAGTTCGGGGGAAAACATGATTGTGTATTGCTAGACATCTGATAGGTTTATGTTTGCTTTCCTTACTATGGTGTGTGTGTGTAGGAATTTAAGATGGTGCGATCCAGAGGAAATGCTAGCGGCGAGAATGAGCAGACCTCAGATCTCACGAGAACCATTGAGGCTCTGACAGGCATGGTACGGCAACAGGGTACCATGATAGAGAGGCAAGCTCAGATGCTGCAGCAGCAACAGACTCAGCATCAAGAAGCGCAATAGCAGCTCTTGCAGCACTTGACTCAGGAGAGATCCCAGACTACTACTCGAGGGGTGGGGACTGACTCTCAGGAGGACGCTCACAGGCGCTATGCCTCGCTTGTGAGTGAATTCCAGAAACTGGGTCCTAGCTCTTTTTATGGGGGCTCAGAATCAAGTACGGCAGAGAACTGGCAGTTGGTTTTGGACAAGATTTTTCAAGTCATGCGTTGCTCAGATGAGGACAAGCTGTGTCTGGCCACCTATATGATGCGTGGTGACGCAGATGAGTGGTGGAAGGGCGTGGTGAGGCTTGCTGAAGAAAGACATGAAACAGTAAATTGGCCCTACTTCTTGTCTCAATTTAACGAGAAGTATTTCCCTGATAGCTTGGTAGAGGACCGAGAGGTGGAATTTATTCACCTGGAGCAGGGTGATCTGACTGTGGACCAGTATGAGTTGCAGTTCACTAAGTTGGGAAAGTATGCCCCTCACTTGATAAACACTGAAAAGAGGAGGGCTACCAAGTTTCACAGAGGTCTCAGATGGGATATTCGAGAGCAAGTGGGTGCTCAGCACTTGGAGACTTATGTTGAGACTGTTGGGCGAGCACGCACCATCGAGAGATACATATCTGAGAGGAATTCTAGTGCTGCTATGACCGTGGTTCCTGCAGTTGAGGCGGCGGCTCCTCAGCATGGTGATGGCGGCAAGGGTAAGAGGTACCCTAAGCATAAGGACTACAAGAAGAGCAGGTATAAGCCTTACTCTCACAAGGCACCGCAGCAGTCCAGGGATGCCAGGGATGTAAAGAACAGTATCACAGAGGATCGGAATTGTCATTATTGTGGGCTCAAGGGACATCTAATGAAAGACTGTTATAAGAAGAATGGTGTTTGCTTCAGGTGTAAGAAACCTGGGCACATGGTCAAGGACTGCAAGGAGCCTGAGATGCAGCATAGAGGCACAGATAAGCCTACAGTCCAGACCCGAGTTTATGCCGTGGCTGAAAAGGACACACGAGCTTCCCGATCTATCGTGGAAGGTACCTTATTTGTATTTGATCAGTTAGCTCGCATCTTATTTGACCCTGGTGCAAATTTATCTTTTGTATCTGTTAGATTTGCTGCATGTTTACCTGTATTGCCTAAGGTGATGGATTATGTTGTGTCTGTGAGTACTCCCTTAGGAAAATCATTATCTACAGACACTGTTTGTGCTGATTGTGTAGTGCATGTAGAGGGTTATGAGTTTCTTGTAGATCTAATCCTCTTAGACATGCAAGACTATGATGTCATCTTAGGTATGGATTGGTTATCCTCACATCATGCCACTGTGGATTGCTTTGAGAAAGTAATCACCTTGAATCTGCTAGATGGGAATCGGCTTTTTGTGAGAGGTCTAGTGTCAAACCAAGGACCGCATGTGATATCTTTCCTGCAGGCCAGGAAGTTACTTGCTAGTGGGTGCAAGGGTTATCTTGCGCATGTTAAGGTGCAGGATGATTCTACTCCTGACTTGACTCAGATGGCGGTGGTGAAAGAGTTTCCTGATGTGTTCTCTGAGGAATTTTCAGGCTTGCCACCAATACGAGAGGTAGAGTTTGGCATTGAGTTGGTGCCAGGTACTGCACCTATCTCCAGAGCTCCTTACCGCATGGCTACATCAGAGTTGGCCGAACTTAAGAATCAACTGGAGGAATTGCTGGAAAAAGGTTACATCCGGCCTAGTGCTTCTCCCTGGGGAGCGCCAGTGCTGTTCGTAAAGAAGAAGGATGGAACCCTGAGGATGTGTATAGACTACAGGCAACTGAACCAAGTGACTATCAAGAATAAGTATCCTCTCCCCAGAATTGATGATCTATTTGATCAATTACAGGGAGCTACAGTGTTCTCTAAGATTGATCTGAGATCAGGGTATTACCAGCTTAGGGTTAAGGATGAGGATATATTTAAGACTGCTTTCAGGACCAGGTATGGGCATTTTGAATTTCTAGTTATGCCTTTTGGACTGACGAATGCACCTGCTGTCTTCATGGATTTAATGAACAGGGTATTTCATGAATTACTTGATTCATGTGTGGTGGTTTTCATAGATGATATCTTGGTGTACTCTCGGACTACTTCGGATCATGTCAGTGACTTGCGCAGAGTGCTGGAGATTCTGAGGAAAAACCGATTATATGCCAAGGCTAGTAAGTGTGAGTTCTGGCTAGAAAAGATCAGTTTCCTTGGGCATGTGATTTCTGGTCAGGGGGTGTCTGTGGATCCGGTTAAAGTGCAAGCCATCCTCAATTGGGGAAGACCGACAAGTGCTACTGAGATCAGAAGTTTCCTGGGTTTAGCAGGTTACTATCGGAGGTTTGTTGAGGGATTCTCCAAGCTGGTGGGTCCTTTAACTAAATTGACCAGAAAGGAGGCCAAGTTTAATTGGGATGACAAGTGTGAAGAGAGCTTTCAGGAACTGAAGAGGAGGTTGACTAGTACACCGATCCTCGTTATTCCCAGTGATGGGGAAAGGTTTACTGTCTATACGGATGCTTCGGGCAAAGGGTTGGGTTGTGTCTTGATGCAGAAGGGTTCTGTGGTAGCCTATGCTTCGAGACAACTGAAGGAGTATGAGTTGAACTACCCTACTCATGACTTAGAGTTGGCGGCCGTAGTCTTTGCTCTGAAGATATGGCGTCACTATTTGTTGGGTCAAGAGTTTGATCTGTTCACTGACCACCAGAGTCTCAAGTACATCTTCACTCAGAAGGAGTTGAACATGAGACAGAGAAGATGGATGGAGTTGATCAAAGACTATGACTTCGCTATTCAGTATCAGGCTGGAAAGGCTAATGTAGTGGCTGATGCACTGAGCAGGCATCCAGTTACTTCAGTAGCAGCACTGCGGGTCAGTGAGTGGCAGTTATTGCAGGAGTTCAGAGATCTCAGGATCAGTGTTTCTCCTAGAGTTCAGTCGGGTTATGTGGCTTTCCTCAGAGTACAGTCTACTTTGTTGCAGAAAATCAGAGATCAGCAGTCAGTGGATCCGAAATTAGTTCAGATCAGGGATAGTTTGGATGCGGGTACAGTTCAGGATTTTAGCTTGTCTGATGATGGTGTTCTTCGGTTTCGTGGAAGGGTGTGTGTCCCTGAGGAACCAAGCTTGAGGAAAGAAATATTGGAGGATAGCCATAATTCCAAATATTCGCTACATCCTGGCGTGACTAAGATGTATCAGGACCTCAAGAAAAGCTTTTGGTGGCCGGGTATGAAGAAAGAGGTAATTGATTTTGTCTCTAGGTGTTTAACCTGTCAGACGGTAAAGGCTGAACACCAGAAACCTGGTGGTTTGTTGCAGCCCCTTCCTATTCCTGAGTGGAAGTGGGAATGCATCAGTATGGACTTTGTGTGTGGTCTGCCCAGAACCAGATTGGGTCATGATGCCATTTAGGTGATTGTTGATAGACTCACTAAATCAGCCCATTTTCTTCCGATCAAGATGACTTATCCTTTAGAGAGACTGGCTAGATTGTACATTGATAGTGAGTTAATCTTGCGCGAAAGCGAGGATTGGTCTCTACATCGTTATCTGCACGAAAGTGAGTTAATCTCTTTATAAAGTAAATTATGCCTTTATCATAATAGAATTTGATTGATGAATATCCTTATATATCTAGTCATGAAAATTAAAGTGAATGAAACCCTAGTCCCAGTTTCTCTCTTATAGTATTTTCCTATATGTTTTCGAACTTTACTTTTATTCATTTGCCTAGATAGGAAGAAATCAATTATTTGGTACTTGACAACATAGGTCTTTGTGGGTTCGATGTCTTTCTTTATTAGTTCGAGTATTTGTACACTTCCGGAGATAACAACAAGTATGGTAACTCAACAAGTTTTTGGAGCCATATCAGGGGGTGACAAGTCCCTGTGTGCCATACAATAAGTTTTGGCTGCAACTTCAGAAATAAGTTTTGTCTACCTAATTGTTAGGATACAACAGAAGGCACGCCTAGGTTAAAACTGGACTGGGGAAACCATTGCCACCATGCACTTTCTAAAGATAAGTGGGTGTTTCCCACGAGGGTGGTAAATAGTTCACAACTCCACTGATCGATAGCTTAGTGTGGGCTACGCGTTAGAAGGCTACTAGACTTGATATTTTTGAATGAGGGTTTTTAAGGTCTCATTAGTTTTATCTTATGTCTAACAATACAGACATGCAATCCTATAGTGATAACATAACGATAAAACATCACAGGCATGCTTTTGCAGATAATGAAAGCAGTAATAGGATGATGTGATCATAGCCCATTCAAGACATTGAACCAACCCATGCAAAAAAGGAGGTTCAACTCTTGACCTAGGTCTCAAGCCCCTAAAACTAGGCCTAGCCTAGCTGACCTCTAGCTTGATCTTCAAGGTTGGCTCCAAGGTCCTCCTTTCCATGGTTTAGCTCACAAACCCTAGAGGTACCCCTCAAAGGTTCGGCCAATGCCATGGATCCTCCCCTAAGGAAGGTGCGCCATCTTGCAAGCCACAAGTGGGATAGCACACAAGCACAAGGATCGGCCATACCCATACTTGCGCCACCATGCAAGGATGCGCCGCCTTTGATGAAGCATGTTACGCCACCATGCAAGGTGTGCAAGCTTCATGCATGCGCCTAGCTCCAAGTACATGCGCCACCCTATTCTTCTTCTTAGTTAAAAGCAAAAAGAAAAGCGGCACGCATGCCTCACAAGGATACATCACAAGCATGCTAAGGGGCTTGACTCGTGACCACAAACATCATGTACAAACAAAGTATTTATTCATGCAATTCTACATGCTCATGAAAAACTCAAAATCTGAAATTTTAGTTTCTCATAAAACAAGTTTCTTTTCCTCATCTTCTTATCACAAATCTTTTTGTTATTTGTGATTAACTTTTCATGGTGATTTCATAGATCCTTTCGGCTGGCAATTTTGTCAGATCAAGAGACCTGGCCAGTCCGAAGACACAATGCTCGTCCTACTTGACAAAACTACGTGCGCCTTTGATCTTTAAATCAACCAAGAAAAATAACCCAAAAATCCAAAAGAGATTGACAAGATGATAGGAACAAGAAACTATAATTTTTCCTACTTAGAAAAATCATGCGCCATGTGATCATGCAATTTGCGGAAAATTGAAACATGACATGTGAGCATAGAAAAGCATGAAAGTACATCATTCGAGTGATGCAGGAGCAAACGGGCCTGCCCATGAACACACTTGAGGGCGGCCCAATCCCTCCAAAAGACACTTGGGGAGACTCCCAGGACCCCAGGAATTTTCCCTAGAATTTTCACCTCAGTCAGAGTTCCCCAGACCCCGACACGGCCAGGCCGTGCGCCCCGTCACGGTCGTGACATGGTTGCCCGAATATGCGAACGCCGAACACGGGCGTACTCCTGGTCATGGGCAAGCCGTGCCCAGTTCTGTGGATTTCGGCCACTCCGAACACGGGCATGCTTCTGGTCACAGGCAAGCCGTGCCCGGCTCTGTGGATTTCAGCAACTCCCATCACTGCCGTGCTCCTGATCACGGGCAAGCCGTGCCCGGCTATGTGGATTTCGGCCACACCGAGCACGGATGTGCTCCTGATCACGAGCAAGCCGTGCCCGGCTCTGTGGATTTCGGCCATACCGAACACGGGCGTGCTCCTGGTCATGGGCAAGCCATTCCCAATTCTGTGGACTTCGCCCACTCTGAACACGACCGTGCTCACCATCACGGCCAGGCCATGTCCGCCCCTTGATATGCGTTGCAGCCCCGACGACCCCACTCCGATGTGCACCGCCCTCCGTAACATGTTGCTCCACCCCATGACGACCCAAAGGAGCCCAACAAGGGGGAAATCTGGCGATCCCAACGCCAATGTAAGCCCCCAGACCATTTCTTGGGCGTCATTAGCCCTCTTTCCATACATACCAAAGTGGCGCAGCCCAAGGGCACTACGAGCCAACCCCCTGAAGATCCAACTGCAAGTGGGCCGTTTAATCTGATTAGCAACACTGCCCAAGACCGAGCCGCGATGGTGGTAACCCAGCCCACAACATCGAAGTTCTGCTATTTTGTCGCCGTGTGCTCGGAGAGCGTCTAAACCGCCCCCGTACGAAGATACAGGATCGTGCTACCAGCTTCGAAGAATATTAGGTACTAGTTTGTTAATTTTCATCTTGTAGTTGCAGCTTGACCACTTTTGTGGCCTGCAAGAGTTGGTAGGTGGTTAAAGTAGAGTGTCTCTTGTGTATTTTGTTTGTTCCCTCCCCTCTTATTCTAAAAAAGAGGAGGTATGGCTAAGTGTTGAGTAGTTCTCTTAGTGATAGGGATCTCCTAGTGAGCTAGAGTGAACTTCTAGCTTGTGTGGAAGGTGAAGTTGCTTCGCCTTCGGAGTTGTAAGAGTCGGCGACCGGTGTTTTGACTCAGCTTGGTTTCCAGCTTTACAAGAAGTAAATCCCACCCTCCAGTGTGTCAGGTTCGCCTATTTTCCTATTTGCTTGCTTTGATACCGAGTTAGCTTTCTCCTTTCTTCTTCACCCACGGCTGCCAGTTCATTGGAGGCATGGTATCTCTTGTCCTTGGTTTGTTTCAGCTGCGTAGATGCGCGAGCTAAACCCTGCAAAGCTGCAGTCCCCCCCCCAATGCAAGCTAAGCTTAAAACGCACTAAGAGAGCAGCATGAATTCACTAAATTTGCTACGAGGTTAGTGCGCTGTATTATTTTGTTGGGTGCCGTTCGCTTCATTCGCATTCGTGCTGCCCTAACCGAACTCGTTGTTTTTTCGTCGTGCTTTCTACCGGATTACCTGGACTTTTCCGATGCGTTTTCTCTTCCCTCGTCTCATGACCCTCTCCCGTTTTATCAAGCATTATGTAAAACCCTAGAGTATGGCTTAAGGACCCCCTCACCTAATAGTTGCTACATCCATTCTGGAATCAGAGGACGTTGCGCGTTCGATTCTTATTGTTCGCACGATCCCTCAACATCGCATTACATATTTCTGCATCCGTTCGGTGTTTTCAGCATTTTACTCTAGTCGTCTCCCCCTTGTTTGTGCATGGTGACTACGCGGTCACAAATTATGTCGTCCCAATACCCGGAAACCATCCCCGAAACCCAAGAGTCGATTCAGCCTTTGGAAGGTGTTAACACCCGGTTAGAGTCTATGGTTGCGCTTGAGGCGCGGATCGATGCGAAGCTTGATGCGTTGTCCGCACGAGTGGACGCTCAACAAGCAAGCACGCATGCCATGGTCCAGCAGATTTTAGCTGGGATCCAACACGTTATTGGTCAACCCGGGTCCTCGGAGCATGGTCGCCCGAACTCGGTTAACCCTTCGGTGTACGCAAACCTAGCCCCCACTGGAGAGTTGCCCACGATGGCCACGCTCACATAGCGGCGTGTCCACAAGGATGAATGGGGTCACTCGCGACCTCATGAGGTCCCTAGGAACCCGAGTTACGGTGATGATCCCCTCGATGAGGATGATGTTTGGGTTGCACAAGGACCCCAGCCCGGTGGTCGTTTTGGCCACGCTTGGGCCGCACCTTGATGACTCTAAATTTCATAGTATTTTTTACACTTATTGCTAGTCTTTTGAGTTATAATTTTGCTCTTTTGCTTTATTTTTGTACCTTATTTGCCAAATATTTCAGAATCTACACCATTCTTTGTTTTTGATCACTTTCAGGCAAAAAGGTATCATTATTACCACTTTTCAAGCATTTTTTCATTCATGAATGAGTTCTAATCATCAAGGAGAGCTTACACATCAAATTTGAAGTCAAAACAATCCTTCCAGCAAAAATACGGCACTGCCGTAATTCTGGACCCATCTACCATAGTACCGTAATTCCAGCGATCTTTTCCGGAAGTTTTGGCAGAATTACGGCAGTACCATGAGGGTTTTCATGGTACCGTAATTTCCGACAATTACACACAGAGACTTTCGATAGAATTACGGCAGTACCATGAGGTTTTTTACGGTGCCATATTTTCTAGCAATTATGACCAGAAGGATTTGGCGGAAATATGACACTACTGTATTTTGGAGAAAAACTCTCATGGCACCGTATGTTTTATTCGGAACTCACAGAATGAAATACGGCACTGCTGTATGAATCATCACGGTGCCGTAATTGGGAACTCAGAATTCTGATTTTTCCACCCGATTATTGCAAAGACCATATCTTTTGATCCAGACCTCCAAATTGAGATCGGAAAAAGGTGGCGGACTCATCTTTAAGAAAGGAAGACACACGAAGGGGAAGTAACAATTTTTATCACAGATTCACGGTGAATTTTATAGAAAGGCGGAATCGCTAGGGCTCATTGGTTCTCAGCCCAGAAACCACCTCCGCCACAATTTTTGATAGAGAGCTTCGTCTAGTGAAGGGGAAAACGCACCTCAAGTTCTAGAGCGTTCGAAGTTGAATCGAAGGAGAAATTGACACAACAGTGGTGATAGTGTCTTTCAAGGCAAATTACGGGCTGTAATTTTATTACAGCCCTGTTTAGTAATCTTTCTTCCCTCTTTTCTATTCCTTATCACTCTGAGAACATGTTTTATTGTAATCCTTTCATCATGGTAGCTTAATATTTTTATGGGACATGGGGGTGTAATCTCTTTATTTCTTAATGGCTAGAAAACCCTAATTTTGTCAAACTGATATTATTATGATAATTTTACTCTTGTGATTGATTGTTCTTTAATTCTCCTTTGTGTCTTAAATATCAGCATGTTTTAGAATTTTGCGAAATAGATCGAGAGGTTGATTGTTTGAAATTCGGAACCCTAGGAATTATTGAGTTTGGAACTACCGTAAGTGATTAGGTTGTTCATCGAATTCTGATTTTTAGATAACTGTAATGCCTTATTGATTTTATGATTCTTTACATTGAGTTAATATGTATACTTGATTTGATATTGCAAGAGATTGAGTATCGAGTTGTTGGAAACCCTTGAGTAAAACTAGTGTTGAGACTCAGATGCACGAGAGTGATCTTTGAGTTTCCACTTGAGGTGATCAACCCAGAATTTAGATGCACGAGAGTGATACTTGAGTTCTTGGTTGATAGTTTACTTATTCTTAGCATTGAATAGATCTTGCACGAGAGTGGGGATCGGTTCTTTGTAAGGTTGTCTGCGCGAGAGCGAGACAATTTATTTATGAAGTTAATTATACCTTTATCAAGATAGAATTAGATTGACAAACACTTATCTTAATCCAGTCATTAGAACTTTAAAGTAGCCCCTAGTCCCACTTTCTTCTCTGATATTCTCTTCGTGTTCTTTTTGATAGCTTGATTCACTATTTTCTGATTGCCTAGCTAGCGAGAAATCGATTATTCAGTACTTGGCAACAAGGTCTCTGTGGTTCGATATTTTTATATTACTTTGAGTATCCGTGCACTTGCGGACACAACAAGTTTTTGGCGCCGTTGCCTGGGACCTTGTTTTTGTTGATATTGAAGATATTGAGAGTATTTCTAGACTAGGTTTTTATTTACTAATTTTTATTTACTTAATGTTTATTTTCTATTTTCTTGAAATCACTTGATCTACCTACTTTGCATGCACAGGAGTCTTAGGTCAGGACCGCTTGTTCCATTGGATCCTGAAATTAACAAAACCCATAGAGTGCGCAGGAAGTTAAGATTGGAAGAGGATTTACAAGAAACATCACAGAAGATACAAGAAGAAATTTTGGATATGGCGAATAACGAGAGAAGATCTTTGCGCGACTATGCTGCCCCTAATTCATAGGGAATTCACTCTAGTGTCACTAGGCCGGCCATTGATGCGAATAATTTTGAGATCAAACCAGCGTTCTTGTCTATGATCCAACAAAACTAGTTTGGAGGAGCACCTCTTGAAGATCCTAACATCCATCTATCTCTTTTTCTTGAATTATGTGATACAATCAAAATTAATGGTGTTTTTGATGATGCACTAAAATTGAGATTGTTTCCTTTTTCCCTTAGGAACTGAGCACGCGATTGGCTTCATTCACAACCGTCAGGGACGTTCACTACTTGGGATCAACTTTCTAATGCATTTCTGATGAAATACTTCCCACCTAGCAAGACCATCCAACTGAGGAATCAAATTACAAATTTTGCACAAAAGGATGGAGAGTCTTTGAGTGAAGCATGGGAGCGATTTAACGACCTGCAACGGAAGTGTCCTCACCATGGCTTAGGGAAATGGGTTTTGATTCAGACTTTTTATTATAGTCTTCTTTATAACACCCGACTTACTGTTGATGCTGCTGTAGGTGGAGCCCTGATGAACAAGACCATGGAAGAGGCCCATGCATTGAAAGAAGAGATGGCACTAAATCATAACTAGTGGACTACAAAGAGAGAGGAGTTCTTTACCGCCCTCCACATGGTAAGACTGATAGTGATACCTGGCGCACATTAGTTGAGAAGGTAGACTCTTTATGCAGTTGTTTTGATACCTTCCAAATGCAAACTGCTGTTGTTTCTTCTGTTACATGTCAAATTTGTGGAAATCATGGTCACTGTGCTGAAGAGTGTAGGATTGTTGTTGATAGGGGTGAGGAACAAGTGAATGCAGTAGGGGATTACAATCAGAGTAGATCTAATGACCCCTACTCTAATACCTATAATCCTGGATGGAGGAACCACCCTATCCTTTCGTGGAGGAGCAATAATCATGATAATAGGTAGAATGAAAATAAGGGATTCCAACAAAGATCTCAAACCCAGGATCAACCCCATAAACCCACTCTAGAAGAGATGTTTACACAATTTATGGGTTTTCAGAAAAAATAGAATGATGATGCCAACGAAAATTAGACAGATTAATGCTATACTAGATGGTATAGTTGCCCACAGTAAGATGTTAGAGACACAAATTACCCAGCAAGCTAGCACTTCATCTAGACCCCTAGGAAAATTACCTGCCAAACCTTAACCCAACCCTAGGGAATATTGCAATGCTGTCATAACTAGAAGTGGAAAACAATTGGATGATCCTAGGAAGTCTCTTGATGATGATGAGGTAGAGCCCAGACTTGAACTTAGGAGTGAACCAGTTTTGGAATAACAACCTGCACATAAGCAGTCCCAAACTAGTTTGTCACCTCACAAGGGTGATGAACCTAGAGGTGATTTGCCTTGTAAGGTTGATGATTCTAAAACTAGTTCACCACCACCCTATATGCCACCTATTCCTTTTCCCTAAAGGATTATTCAAACAAAGTTAGATAAACAGTTTGGCAAATTTTTAGATGTTCTTAGAAAACTTTATATCAATGTTCCATTTACTGAAGTTTTGACTCAAATGCCAACTTATGCAAAGTTTTTAAAAGAGATGCTATCTAACAAGAGAAAGATTGATGATTTTGGTACTGTGGCACTTACTGAGGAGTGTAGTGCTATCATACAGAATAAGTTGCCACCTAAGCTAAAGGATCCAGGTAGTTTTTCTGTTCCTGTTTCTATTGGAGATATGGCTTTTAACCGAGCCTTATGTGACCTCGGTGCAAGTGTTAGTTTAATACCTTATTCTCTTACAGAAAATTGGATATTTGTAAGATCCAAGGATCTTAAGTCCTGGTAAGTACTATTTTTGATTTAAATAAAATCATTGGCTGTGATATTTTATTCTGATTTAAATAAAATTATTGGTTGTTAATTTTAAGTTAATTAATTAGAGCTTATTGGTTGTTAATTTTAAGTTAATTAATTAGAGCTTATTGGTTGTTAATTTTAAGTTAATTAATTAGAGCTTATTGGTTAATTAATTAGACCTTATTGGATATTAATTAAATCCTTATTGGATTTTCGTTTAAGTGAATGGTTAATTGTTAGTTAATGGTTAAATTAATTAGTTAACTATGGGTTTTGGGTTTAAAATTCGAATTAATTAGTTAGTGGGTTAAACCCTATTTGGATTAATTGGTTAGCGGGTTTAAAAGTTAAAAATCGAAAATCTAAGAGGTGGACGGCTAGGGCAAAGAAGTTGGCGATTTTCTTGAAGGCTTGGGCGAAATTTCCTTTCTTTCTTCTCCCTTGGCCGGCGTTCTTGGGTGATTGGTGGCATTTCTTCTTCCATTGGTGGCGTCTTTCAAGGCCTTAGACGAGTTTGTAAGAGAGATTTTTCATCTTGGTGTTCACGGTTGAGGTGAGTGGGGTGTCTTATTCGAATTCTATCAATGTGGTTGTGCTAAGTAATAAATTTGATTGCTTGAAAAATTACCATGTTTAAAACCGAAATTTTGCAAGGTGTACTTATCATGAAAACCGAATTTAAGATGTTTATAACCGAATTCAAGATGTTTATTCATGGAAACCGAAATTAAGATAATTCTTCATGAAAACCGAATTTAAGATATTTTTATAGGGAATTTAGGAAGCTTTAAATCAGTGATTTTGAGCATGACATTCTTGTTAAATAGGGTTTTAAATTTTAAGTAGACAATATGCTAGATACCGTGGGCTACATGTGATGTTTTGTGAAGTAGATTGTAAGAATATGAATTTTGATTTTTATGTCGATTTTATGGATGCTTGATAAATGCTAATAATGTTATAGAATCCATGATTGTTTCTCTATGTTGGTAGCATGTTCTATAATTATGGCTATGTATCTTTGGTTGTGAAACTTGGGTGATAACTTAGCATGATTATACTGAACTGATCAGCATGAAACCTAAGGACTCTATAAAATATTATGTGGTTATATGTGTTTCGAATGTTATGTGTTATGGGATGGATAGGACTAAGGCTAAGTGTAACCGTGTACTCAAGGGGATAGTCTATATGTGATATGTTAAGGGTTTGAGATTTCAGCCCTGTATATTGTTGGGGTATGCCCTTAAGGCTAATGTTTGAGGCCTTGGGATTGTATTAGTATCATGTAATAAACTCTTAAGTTTATAAAGGCATGGTTATTATTCAGGTTGTTACCTTGTCTGCTGTAATAAGTGTACTTCTGAATACTGTCTCAAAGCTGTTCAGCTAGGCTGACAGGCTATATGTCCTTAGTCGAGATATCTTGGTGAACATGAGACAGCCTTGATATGATTGAGACTAATATGAGTGCTAATCTTATAGGATGCTTCGAGCATGGAATAAGACGTAGACTCATGGGTACATTGGATGTACTGGACAGACCCTACTGGGATATTCCATTGCTTGTCACAATGTGAATGATCCTTGTAAGCAGCAAGTGGCACATGTCCTCTGACTTGAGATCACTTGTGTTTCTGAATGATGATTGTCATTGTCTTGAGGTAGTTCAATATCATTTGAAACATAATGATTATAGACTATCTTGGATGGTGAGCTTGAATCAGGTTAGGGCACTAGTGATAGACATAGGATTGCCGTCTCCTTGTTTAAGGAGTGTAGTGTTCTAAGGGCCCCCCTATATGAGATGATTGAGATAGTGTATGGCCATACCCAGATGACTATGTGCATCTGATCTAATCATGCTCATCGTATTGGAGTTACAAGCTTGACCCGCTTGTCCAATAAGAACATCCAGTGGCAAAGGACACATGTATGCCTTGTGAATTGAGTCACACTTGTGCTATGGTTTGGGAGTAGTCTTGGAAGACTCTTTCCTTTATATCGGGAGACAGTGATGTGTTGCTAGATACCCCTCACTGATCGTGATAACGTAAGTTATCGTTACCGACATTTAAAGGAAACCCTCAGGGTCGCACAATTTGGTGATATGGCTTCCTTAAGTCAGATCGTGTGGACTGAATTGTTTTGGTTCAGTTTAAAGAGATTTAATCTCTGATTGTAAGTGAGATCTGGTCTGATCATGTTTGATTGATTAGAGCTTTAGATCGGTAAGCTTCGATCGAGAGAGATGATGCTAGATCGATGCGATCAGAAGCGTCAGATGATGAATGGTCAGATCTAGGACCTTGGGGTCTAATTTGATCTAGACTTAATTTATGGGCTGATTTGGTTTCGCTATTGAACCAAGGATATTGAACCGGCTCATGGGTTGAGCGCTTGGTTCAAGAGGGAGAAGAGGTTGCGTTTGGTTCATGGAAACGTGAACGCCAACTCTTAATCGTTGCCAATTTTGGAAAGTTCCAAAAGCATAACGCATATGCGTTCATGGCTTGATGTCTCTCTAATGTTTTTCGGTTTTGCTTCTTGGACGTGTTTTTGGGAACGGCTTGCTCGTGTGGAAGGCATCGTTCTTGCGCCAAGGAAGAAGAGCTCTCGAAAAGAAGGAAGCCCTTTTCATCTAATCTCCTACACACGGTTGGAAAAGCTTGGCAATCTTGCTAGCACAAGAGTTGCGCAAGGAGGAAGCTTTCATCCCTTGTGTGTGATTTCTTTGGAGAAGATCCCTTCGATCTTTCTTCTTCCAAGCCGCACCTTCCCATGGCCATGGTAACGAATCTCTCACTTGTTATTCAAGTTGATTATATGAAAGTATAGAATGCGATCTTATGTGGAAACCCTAATTCCGCTGCTATGAGAAAGAAACATATGACTTGCGCCCCCCTCATGAAAGGGGTTCTTCTCACAATAGGTTTTGCGCTCCCCTCCTGAAAGGGTTCCATCAATTGGTATCAGAGCCAATCTATACTTTTTCATATGATTGCTTGCGGTTCTAATGAGTAGATCATCATGTTTGATCCATGAATATGTTGGTGAATAGATCTAAAGGTGATTGCTCACATGCCGAAACCTACATGCTAGTTTAGAACTTAGATGTATGTTTCTTCATGAGTTGCGCAAGATGTATGTTTCTTCATGAGTTGCGCATGTTGTTGTGTTGGCGCATGATAAGTATGTTGAATGGTTGAATGATATTTCATCAAATCTTATACCTACTTGCGCGCAAACATTTAGATCTATATGCATCTACTATAAACCCTTAGATGGGTTGATGGGGCTGAAGTCACCTCTAGGTTAGATCCATTAGTCTGATCAGACCATCTGACAGCTCAGATGGGTTAACCTGATAGCACCTATGCGCAAGCACAAGGTGGCTATAGGTTGACTGCATCTAGGGCGTGTAGCGAGGTCTGGTTGAGACACTACTGAACACACTTGAGTTAGGCCCGGGGTCACACCCGCTTGCCAAAACTCATGGGGGTAGTTCAGCCCTTGGCGCATGCATGGTTGACCATTAGGTCAACTCGGGTCAGTTAGGACTCGGTGCATGCAAGGGCAAAGGATCTAACTAGATGGATGAGTGGATCCCCATCAATGCACCATTGTAAGGTTGTAGGGCTCATAAGGAAATTAAAATTGATGCCATGGGGTTTTCAAAACTTTTAATTTCAAGATGATTGGATCACATGTTGATTGAACCATATGCTTGTCTATTTAGTCTTATGTGGGTTGCCCAATTGTGTGCTGTGCTGGGGCCTGCGTGCCTGGACTTAAAAAAAAAAAATTGTAAATTAATTTGTGATCTGCGAATCACATTGTACTTAATTTATAATATGTTGTTGACCTGCGAGTCAATCTTGTCTAGATAGATCAAATGTACTTTGATTAGACAAGAACAAAGGCACACATCCAAGAGGGGCATTCACCTGGTGGTGCACCTGTGGTGCTCTTGGCGCTAGGGCACTGGGTTGGACCAGATGAGATGCAATGAAGCTCAAGTGAAGACTTAAGTAATATTAAGGTCTTACTAGGGTTCATGGGCTTTTACCACATAAGATCATGCTTTCTACTTATTGCTAATAATTAGAATTGCATATTTATGTTTATCTTCTGCTATAGCCATAGGACATGCCTGATAGTAAGAAGATAAAAGACCGTTAAAATCCAACGCTAACATATCAAGCTCGTAAGCCTTCTGACGCGAAACCTCACCTTTCTGACTATCGTTGGAGCCGTGTTGAACCCACTCAGTGGGCACGTCCATCTATCTTCAGACGGTGCTGGATTTCACCTGCGTGTTACAGAGTTGGGATTTATCCCCTCTCGTTGCTCAGCATAGCACGTGGTGGTCCAGGGAGTAGGTCAGGTCAGCTTGACCATGTAGACTACATATGTGGCGCATATGGTAGCACATGGAGGCAGCCATCTCTGGGATCAGAGACTGTGTTGTACCAACTCAGTTGGCACAGTCTGCTGGATTGCCAAGATGAAGGGGAATCGCACGGGTTGGCGATTGGCTGGGAGAGCCTACCAGAAACTAGTGCTTGTCATCTCTGTGCATCTTATCTCGCCTGAGCGGGACGCGGAGACCAAGTATGAAATCTGGATCCCATCTCACTAAAAGAGTGTTACTCTTTCGGACTGTTTACTGGATTTTTCAGTCAGACAAAATAGTGAGAAAAGAATCTTTCTTAAAGTCCTGGATTGATTCTGAAACATTGATACTAACCTTGCTGTTCTTGCTTGTTGTAGATTCCTGCAGCAACGAACACCATGAGCTTCAATGTGCGATCCCTACTGGAAAGGGAGAAGTTTGCTGGGCCGAACTTCTCTGACTGGTTCGGACACCTTAAGATCGTTCTTAAGGCAGAGAGGAAACTGTATGTCCTCGAGACGGCGATACCGCCGCAGCCCGCTCCGAACGCCGCAAGGGCGGTTCGGGATGCCTATGAAAAGCACGTCAATGATAGCATTGATGTCGCTTGCCTGATGCTAGCGTCTATGACGCCACCGCTGCAGCGTCAGCATGAGGATATGTCGGCTATAGAAATTATAGCGAACCTCAAGATGCTGTATGCTGCACAGGCGAGGACAGAACGCTATAATCTGACAAAGCTCTTCTTTCAGAGCAAACTGGCTGAGGGGAGCCCAGTGGGAGCTCACGTGCTCAAGATGATTGGGCACAAGGAGGCTCTGGAGAAACTGGGGCATACCGTCAACCAGGAGCTTGCTGTAGATATTATTCTACAGTCTCTTCCGCCTTCTTTCGATGCGTTCATCATTAACTTTAATATGAACAAAATCGATTGTACGCCGGCAGAGCTGCTGAATATGCTCTTGACTACTGAGGAAACTCTGAAGGGCAAGCCTTCAACCTCTGTCTTAATGGTTCCTTTTAGGAACAAGAAGAAGGGGAAGAAGGGCAAGGCCCCTGTCAAGAATTACAGCAAGGCCCTGAAACAGAAGGTGAAGCGGTCGAAGGACAACAGGTGTTTCCACTGTGGCCAGCTGGGTCACTGGAAAAAGGACTGTAAAGCGCTCCAAGGAGATAAGAGGGGAAGCATCGCTTCTGGCTCAGGTATATACGTGACGGAAGTCATGGTTTCATCTTCTTCTATATCATGGGTGTTGGACACTGCATGTGGAGTTCACATTTGTTCAAATGTGCAGGAACTCAAGAGAAGAAGGCAGGTGGGACAGCATGAGGTAGACCTACGCGTTGGAAACGGGGCACGGGTTGCTGCGGTTGCTGTAGGAGACTATTTCATTACTTTACCATCTGGCATTGTATTAGAATTAAACAATTGTTATTTTGTACCCAGTATTACCAAGAATATTATCTCTATTCCTGCTCTTGTCAGGAAAGGATTTGCCTTTGAATGCAAGATTTCAAAGTGTATTTTGACTTATGATAATATTGTGTATGCCACTGGTTCAATTAACAATGGGTTATTCATGTTGGACATGGAATATTCTATACAAAACATTGATAATAAGAAAGCCAAGTATGCTGATGACAGCACCTTGCTATGGCATAGTCGTTTAGGCCATATAAACGAGAAGCGCATTAAGCGGTTGCATGAACATGGACTGCTGGGATCATTCTCCTATGAGGAGATTGATACATGCAAAGCTTGTTTGATGGGTAAAATGACGAAGTCTCCTTTTCCTCACAAAGGTCAGAGGACTTCAGGTTTACTTGACCTTATACACAGTGATGTGTGTGGGCCATTTAGTAAACATGCCAGAGGTGGCTATCAGTACTTCATTACCTTTACTGATGATTTCAGTAGGTATGGGTATGTCTATTTGATGAGACATAAAAGTGAATCTTTTGACAAGTTCAAAGAGTTCAAAAATGAAGTACAAAATCAGTTAGGCAGAAATATCAAGGCACTTCGTTCTGATCGAGGTGGTGAATACCTAAGTCATGCATTTACTGACTATCTGAAAGAGTGTGGGATTATCTCACAGCTCACTCCGCCAGGAACACCGAAATGGAATGGTGTGTCCGAGAGGAGAAATAGAACGTTACTTGATATGGTTCGTTCTATGATGAGTCAGGCTACTCTTCCATACTCCTTTTGGGGTTTTGCACTGGAAACAGCTGCAAAGGTACTAAACCGAGTGCCATCCAAGGCAGTTTCAAAGACGCCATATGAGTTATGGTACGGGAAACAGCCTAGCTTGACGTTTATCAGGATCTGGGGTTGCGAGGCTTATGTCAAAAAGCTCGCCTCTGGGAAACTAGAGAGCAGATCTGATAAATGTATCTTTGTCGGTTACCCTAAGGAAACTAAGGGTTATTATTTCTACGATCCCAAAGAGAACAAGATATTTGTTGCTCGGACGGCCATATTTCTTGAGAAGGAGTTTCTTCTGCAAGAGGCCAGTGGGAGAGAAATAAAGCTGGATGAGATTCCAGAGGAAGGACAAAGTAGTCAGGCAGAGTTGGATGTGCCTGAGCCAGTAGATCAGGTTACTGAACAACCTGAGGCTCAGATATCACGGGAACCGCGAAGATCGGGTAGGATCCGTCGACAGCCTGAGCGCTATGACGGAGTCTACATCATTGATAATGATGAACCCCTAACTTATGCGGATGCGGTCAGTGGACCGGAGTCAGCTAGATGGCTTGATGCTATGCGAGCCGAGATGGACTCCATGTCAGATAACCAAGTCTGGGATTTGGTTGATCCGCCTCCGGGAGTAATCCCTATAGGCTGTAAATGGATCTTCAAGAAGAAGATTGACATGGATGGTAACGTGGTTACCTATAAAGGCAGGCTAGTTGCGAAAGGTTTCAAACAAATCTACGGGATAGATTATGATGAAACTTTCTCTCCTGTAGCCATGTTTAAGTCTATTCGGATTCTTTTCGCGATAGCTGCATATTACGATTATGAGATCTGGCAGATGGATGTGAAAACAGCTTTCCTTAATGGAAATCTGGATGAGGATGTGTATATGACACAACCGGAAGGTTTCAACAATCCAGCAGATCGTCATAAAATATGCAAGTTAAAGAAGTCCATATATGGACTTAAACAAGCATCAAGAAGCTGGAATATTCGTTTTGATGAATCAATCTCTGAGTTTGGTTTCATCAAGAACGAAGATGACCCGTGTGTATATAAGAGGTTTAGTGGGAGCGTAATTACATTCCTAATCCTCTACGTCGATGATATCTTAATCATTGGAAATGATATTCCTGAATTGCATGCTGTTAAGGCATGGTTAGGAAAATGTTTCCAGATGAAAGATTTAGGAGAAGCAGCCTATGTACTAGGTGTGAAGATCTACAGGGATAGATCTAAAAGGCTTCTCGGGCTGTGCCAGAGTACTTACATCGATAAGGTCCTGGAGAGATTCCATTTAGAGAATTCTAAACGTGGATATCTTCCAGTCAGACATGGTCTGAATCTTTCGAAGAGTCAGTGTCCACAAACACAGACTGAGAAAGATGAAATGGACAATACGCCTTATGCTTCGGCTATTGGGTCCATTATGTATGCGATGTTGTGTACTCGCCCAGACGTCGCTTACGGGTTAAGCGTGACCAGTCGATTCCAAAGTAATCCAGGTTTGGCGCACTGGATTGCGGTCAAGAACATTTTAAAATATCTGCGGAGGACCAAAGATATGTTCTTGATATATGGTGGTCAGGAAGAACTCAGTATAGAGGGATATACTGACGCTTCGTTCCAGTCGGACCAGGATGATTTCCGATCGCAATCAGGCTATGTTTTTAGCTTGAATGGTGGAGCAGTGGTGTGGAAGAGTTTCAAACAGTCAACTGTTGCTGATTCCACAACAGAAGCCGAGTATGTTGCAGCCTCGGAAGCATCTAAGGAGGCAGTGTGGATTCGTAAGTTCGTGAGAGAACTTGGTGTCGTTCCTTCGAGTGCAGATCCTTTGGTTATCTTCTGTGATAACACTGGAGCCATCGCACAAGCAAAGGAACCGCGGTCGCACCAGAAGTCCAAGCACATACAGAGACGGTTTCACTTGATCCGGGAGATCATTGATCGAGGCGAGATCAAAATATGCAAGGTTCATACAGATGACAATCTGGCAGACCCACTTACCAAGCCTCTGGCGCAGCAGAAGCATGTGAAGCACTGTAATAATATGGGTTTGAGATTTCTCAACCATTAGATTAAGTGCAAGTGGGAGATTGTTGGGGTATGCCCTTAAGGCTAATGTTTGAGGCCTTGGGATTGTATTAGTATCATGTAATAAACTCTTAAGTTTATAAAGGCATGGTTATTATTCAGGTTGTTACCTTGTCTGCTGTAATAAGTGTACTTCTGAATACTGTCTCAAAGCTGTTCAGCTAGGCTGACAGGCTATATGTCCTTAGTCGAGATATCTTGGTGAACATGAGACAGCCTTGATATGATTGAGACTAATATGAGTGCTAATCTTATAGGATGCTTCGAGCATGGAATAAGACGTAGACTCATGGGTACATTGGATGTACTGGACAGACCCTACTGGGATATTCCATTGCTTGTCACAATGTGAATGATCCTTGTAAGCAGCAAGTGGCACATGTCCTCTGACTTGAGATCACTTGTGTTTCTGAATGATGATTGTCATTGTCTTGAGGTAGTTCAATATCATTTGAAACATAATGATTATAGACTATCTTGGATGGTGAGCTTGAATCAGGTTAGGGCACTAGTGATAGACATAGGATTGCCGTCTCCTTGTTTAAGGAGTGTAGTGTTCTAAGGGCCCCCCTATATGAGATGATTGAGATAGTGTATGGCCATACCCAGATGACTATGTGCATCTGATCTAATCATGCTCATCGTATTGGAGTTACAAGCTTGACCCGCTTGTCCAATAAGAACATCCAGTGGCAAAGGACACATGTATGCCTTGTGAATTGAGTCACACTTGTGCTATGGTTTGGGAGTAGTCTTGGAAGACTCTTTCCTTTATATCGGGAGACAGTGATGTGTTGCTAGATACCCCTCACTGATCGTGATAACGTAAGTTATCGTTACCGACATTTAAAGGAAACCCTCAGGGTCGCACAATTTGGTGATATGGCTTCCTTAAGTCCGATCGTGTGGACTGAATTGTTTTGGTTCAGTTTAAAGAGATTTAATCTCTGATTGTAAGTGAGATCTGGTCTGATCATGTTTGATTGATTAGAGCTTTAGATCGGTAAGCTTCGATCGAGAGAGATGATGCTAGATCGATGCGATCAGAAGCGTCAGATGATGAATGGTCAGATCTAGGACCTTGGGGTCTAATTTGATCTAGACTTAATTTATGGGCTGATTTGGTTTCGCTATTGAACCAAGGATATTGAACCGGCTCATGGGTTGAGCGCTTGGTTCAAGAGGGAGAAGAGGTTGCGTTTGGTTCATGGAAACGTGAACGCCAACTCTTAATCGTTGCCAATTTTGGAAAGTTCCAAAAGCATAACGCATATGCGTTCATGGCTTGATGTCTCTCTAATGTTTTTCGGTTTTGCTTCTTGGACGTGTTTTTGGGAACGGCTTGCTCGTGTGGAAGGCATCGTTCTTGCGCCAAGGAAGAAGAGCTCTCGAAAAGAAGGAAGCCCTTTTCATCTAATCTCCTACACACGGTTGGAAAAGCTTGGCAATCTTGCTAGCACAAGAGTTGCGCAAGGAGGAAGCTTTCATCCCTTGTGTGTGATTTCTTTGGAGAAGATCCCTTCGATCTTTCTTCTTCCAAGCCGCACCTTCCCATGGCCATGGTAACGAATCTCTCACTTGTTATTCAAGTTGATTATATGAAAGTATAGAATGCGATCTTATGTGGAAACCCTAATTCCGCTGCTATGAGAAAGAAACATATGACTTGCGCCCCCCTCATGAAAGGGGTTCTTCTCACAATAGGTTTTGCGCTCCCCTCCTGAAAGGGTTCCATCATATATTGTGATATGTGAGGGGGTTGATGTTCAGCCTGCCTGATGTGATTCTTGTGATGAAAATGACTATCCTAGAGTCTGGTCTACGCTTAGGAGTCCACTTTTATGAAATAAGATATAAGATGTGTCTAGTGGTTGTCCAGTTAAGGAACCCTTTGGGAGAACGAGTGTGATGCAAAGTGCCATGTCTTGGTCGGACAGGGGCCACCTCTTGATATCATCACTCTTAGACGCTTAGATTTTTGTGTTATGGGGTGGTGTAGATCAAGGTATCACATCTTGACCGGGTGGGGATTACCTCTTGAGTCTACACACTATCCATGTTTGTGTTGCATGTGATTTGCAGGCTTCTCCCAGTGCTTAGGCCAAAGCCGGGTTGGACCATAATGGTCACTATTGATTATGCTGGACAACTAGGTCAATTAAGTGGTTGGTGTGTTTAGTTGGTTTAGAGTATGGCTCTAGAACCTTGGTTACTCTGTGGTGACAAGTGTGTGATGTCTGTACATCTAATTATTTTTTTGAGTTCTGTTCTTTGTTTTTGTTATATGTTAACATGATGTTCTGCTAAATGTTTTTAAAATAATCTGCATGTATCTTTGATTGTATGCTATGGATGGTCGATTGAGACTATCCACTCACTGGGCTGTGTAGCTCACCCCTCAATATTTTTAGGTGTAGAGCAGGGGCGCAGTACCAGTTAGCATTTTATATGGATGTTGTGATAAGACTTTTGTGCTTAATTATCTGGGGCCGGTTGTGGCCGAACTATGCGAACTATGTGAACTATGTGAACTTGTGTTGCCGGTTGTGGCAGTTTTAAGATTTTGATTTTTGTGTCACCGCGGGCTTTGGCCTGGTTTCGGTGTTTGGTATCATTGATGTTAGTTATGAACTTATAAAATCGATAATGTGACTTTGGTTCTCATTTTGAGTCGATTGGTATTTTTGCAATCGGATTTGATATAAATGTGAACTTGCATATGTCTAGTGCAAGTATTGCCTGGTGGCAGGTACCTTTATGTGATTTATGGATTTTACGGATTTTATGTGGTTTTGATATAACTGTTGACTTGCATATGTCTAGTGCAAGTATTGCCTGGTGGCAGGTACCTTTATGTGATTTATGGATTTTACGGATTTTATGTGGTTTTGATATAACTGTTGACTTGCATATGTCTAGTGCAAGTATTGTGTGGTGGCAGGTACATTTGTGAAATTATGATTCGTGGAGATTTTTGTATGGATTTCTCAAAAATTTTCAGATCGTGTTTTCTTGAACTTGGTTTTACCTAGCATGTGAATCGATCTTGTATGATAACATCCTGTTTCTCTATGACTTGTGTTGCTTGTTTGGGGTTAAGATAACGGGATGTGACAGAATGGTATCAGAGGAGTTGGCTAGCTAAAACTTAGTTCGGGGGAAAACATGATTGTGTATTGCTAGACATCTGATAGGTTTATGTTTGCTTTCCTTACTATGGTGTGTGTGTGTAGGAATTTAAGATGGTGCGATCCAGAGGAAATGCTAGCGGCGAGAATGAGCAGACCTCAGATCTCACGAGAACCATTGAGGCTCTGACAGGCATGGTACGGCAACAGGGTACCATGATAGAGAGGCAAGCTCAGATGCTGCAGCAGCAACAGACTCAGCATCAAGAAGCGCAATAGCAGCTCTTGCAGCACTTGACTCAGGAGAGATCCCAGACTACTACTCGAGGGGTGGGGACTGACTCTCAGGAGGACGCTCACAGGCGCTATGCCTCGCTTGTGAGTGAATTCCAGAAACTGGGTCCTAGCTCTTTTTATGGGGGCTCAGAATCAAGTACGGCAGAGAACTGGCAGTTGGTTTTGGACAAGATTTTTCAAGTCATGCGTTGCTCAGATGAGGACAAGCTGTGTCTGGCCACCTATATGATGCGTGGTGACGCAGATGAGTGGTGGAAGGGCGTGGTGAGGCTTGCTGAAGAAAGACATGAAACAGTAAATTGGCCCTACTTCTTGTCTCAATTTAACGAGAAGTATTTCCCTGATAGCTTGGTAGAGGACCGAGAGGTGGAATTTATTCACCTGGAGCAGGGTGATCTGACTGTGGACCAGTATGAGTTGCAGTTCACTAAGTTGGGAAAGTATGCCCCTCACTTGATAAACACTGAAAAGAGGAGGGCTACCAAGTTTCACAGAGGTCTCAGATGGGATATTCGAGAGCAAGTGGGTGCTCAGCACTTGGAGACTTATGTTGAGACTGTTGGGCGAGCACGCACCATCGAGAGATACATATCTGAGAGGAATTCTAGTGCTGCTATGACCGTGGTTCCTGCAGTTGAGGCGGCGGCTCCTCAGCATGGTGATGGCGGCAAGGGTAAGAGGTACCCTAAGCATAAGGACTACAAGAAGAGCAGGTATAAGCCTTACTCTCACAAGGCACCGCAGCAGTCCAGGGATGCCAGGGATGTAAAGAACAGTATCACAGAGGATCGGAATTGTCATTATTGTGGGCTCAAGGGACATCTAATGAAAGACTGTTATAAGAAGAATGGTGTTTGCTTCAGGTGTAAGAAACCTGGGCACATGGTCAAGGACTGCAAGGAGCCTGAGATGCAGCATAGAGGCACAGATAAGCCTACAGTCCAGACCCGAGTTTATGCCGTGGCTGAAAAGGACACACGAGCTTCCCGATCTGTCGTGGAAGGTACCTTATTTGTATTTGATCAGTTAGCTCGCATCTTATTTGACCCTGGTGCAAATTTATCTTTTGTATCTGTTAGATTTGCTGCATGTTTACCTGTATTGCCTAAGGTGATGGATTATGTTGTGTCTGTGAGTACTCCCTTAGGAAAATCATTATCTACAGACACTGTTTGTGCTGATTGTGTAGTGCATGTAGAGGGTTATGAGTTTCTTGTAGATCTAATCCTCTTAGACATGCAAGACTATGATGTCATCTTAGGTATGGATTGGTTATCCTCACATCATGCCACTGTGGATTGCTTTGAGAAAGTAATCACCTTGAATCTGCTAGATGGGAATCGGCTTTTTGTGAGAGGTCTAGTGTCAAACCAAGGACCGCATGTGATATCTTTCCTGCAGGCCAGGAAGTTACTTGCTAGTGGGTGCAAGGGTTATCTTGCGCATGTTAAGGTGCAGGATGATTCTACTCCTGACTTGACTCAGATGGCGGTGGTGAAAGAGTTTCCTGATGTGTTCTCTGAGGAATTTTCAGGCTTGCCACCAATACGAGAGGTAGAGTTTGGCATTGAGTTGGTGCCAGGTACTGCACCTATCTCCAGAGCTCCTTACCGCATGGCTACATCAGAGTTGGCCGAACTTAAGAATCAACTGGAGGAATTGCTGGAAAAAGGTTACATCCGGCCTAGTGCTTCTCCCTGGGGAGCGCCAGTGCTGTTCGTAAAGAAGAAGGATGGAACCCTGAGGATGTGTATAGACTACAGGCAACTGAACCAAGTGACTATCAAGAATAAGTATCCTCTCCCCAGAATTGATGATCTATTTGATCAATTACAGGGAGCTACAGTGTTCTCTAAGATTGATCTGAGATCAGGGTATTACCAGCTTAGGGTTAAGGATGAGGATATATTTAAGACTGCTTTCAGGACCAGGTATGGGCATTTTGAATTTCTAGTTATGCCTTTTGGACTGACGAATGCACCTGCTGTCTTCATGGATTTAATGAACAGGGTATTTCATGAATTACTTGATTCATGTGTGGTGGTTTTCATAGATGATATCTTGGTGTACTCTCGGACTACTTCGGATCATGTCAGTGACTTGCGCAGAGTGCTGGAGATTCTGAGGAAAAACCGATTATATGCCAAGGCTAGTAAGTGTGAGTTCTGGCTAGAAAAGATCAGTTTCCTTGGGCATGTGATTTCTGGTCAGGGGGTGTCTGTGGATCCGGTTAAAGTGCAAGCCATCCTCAATTGGGGAAGACCGACAAGTGCTACTGAGATCAGAAGTTTCCTGGGTTTAGCAGGTTACTATCGGAGGTTTGTTGAGGGATTCTCCAAGCTGGTGGGTCCTTTAACTAAATTGACCAGAAAGGAGGCCAAGTTTAATTGGGATGACAAGTGTGAAGAGAGCTTTCAGGAACTGAAGAGGAGGTTGACTAGTACACCGATCCTCGTTATTCCCAGTGATGGGGAAAGGTTTACTGTCTATACGGATGCTTCGGGCAAAGGGTTGGGTTGTGTCTTGATGCAGAAGGGTTCTGTGGTAGCCTATGCTTCGAGACAACTGAAGGAGTATGAGTTGAACTACCCTACTCATGACTTAGAGTTGGCGGCCGTAGTCTTTGCTCTGAAGATATGGCGTCACTATTTGTTGGGTCAAGAGTTTGATCTGTTCACTGACCACCAGAGTCTCAAGTACATCTTCACTCAGAAGGAGTTGAACATGAGACAGAGAAGATGGATGGAGTTGATCAAAGACTATGACTTCGCTATTCAGTATCAGGCTGGAAAGGCTAATGTAGTGGCTGATGCACTGAGCAGGCATCCAGTTACTTCAGTAGCAGCACTGCGGGTCAGTGAGTGGCAGTTATTGCAGGAGTTCAGAGATCTCAGGATCAGTGTTTCTCCTAGAGTTCAGTCGGGTTATGTGGCTTTCCTCAGAGTACAGTCTACTTTGTTGCAGAAAATCAGAGATCAGCAGTCAGTGGATCCGAAATTAGTTCAGATCAGGGATAGTTTGGATGCGGGTACAGTTCAGGATTTTAGCTTGTCTGATGATGGTGTTCTTCGGTTTCGTGGAAGGGTGTGTGTCCCTGAGGAACCAAGCTTGAGGAAAGAAATATTGGAGGATAGCCATAATTCCAAATATTCGCTACATCCTGGCGTGACTAAGATGTATCAGGACCTCAAGAAAAGCTTTTGGTGGCCGGGTATGAAGAAAGAGGTAATTGATTTTGTCTCTAGGTGTTTAACCTGTCAGACGGTAAAGGCTGAACACCAGAAACCTGGTGGTTTGTTGCAGCCCCTTCCTATTCCTGAGTGGAAGTGGGAATGCATCAGTATGGACTTTGTGTGTGGTCTGCCCAGAACCAGATTGGGTCATGATGCCATTTAGGTGATTGTTGATAGACTCACTAAATCAGCCCATTTTCTTCCGATCAAGATGACTTATCCTTTAGAGAGACTGGCTAGATTGTACATTGATAGTGAGTTAATCTTGCGCGAAAGCGAGGATTGGTCTCTACATCGTTATCTGCACGAAAGTGAGTTAATCTCTTTATAAAGTAAATTATGCCTTTATCATAATAGAATTTGATTGATGAATATCCTTATATATCTAGTCATGAAAATTAAAGTGAATGAAACCCTAGTCCCAGTTTCTCTCTTATAGTATTTTCCTATATGTTTTCGAACTTTACTTTTATTCATTTGCCTAGATAGGAAGAAATCAATTATTTGGTACTTGACAACATAGGTCTTTGTGGGTTCGATGTCTTTCTTTATTAGTTCGAGTATTTGTACACTTCCGGAGATAACAACAAGTATGGTAACTCAACAAGTTTTTGGAGCCATATCAGGGGGTGACAAGTCCCTGTGTGCCATACAATAAGTTTTGGCTGCAACTTCAGAAATAAGTTTTGTCTACCTAATTGTTAGGATACAACAGAAGGCACGCCTAGGTTAAAACTGGACTGGGGAAACCATTGCCACCATGCACTTTCTAAAGATAAGTGGGTGTTTCCCACGAGGGTGGTAAATAGTTCACAACTCCACTGATCGATAGCTTAGTGTGGGCTACGCGTTAGAAGGCTACTAGACTTGATATTTTTGAATGAGGGTTTTTAAGGTCTCATTAGTTTTATCTTATGTCTAACAATACAGACATGCAATCCTATAGTGATAACATAACGATAAAACATCACAGGCATGCTTTTGCAGATAATGAAAGCAGTAATAGGATGATGTGATCATAGCCCATTCAAGACATTGAACCAACCCATGCAAAAAAGGAGGTTCAACTCTTGACCTAGGTCTCAAGCCCCTAAAACTAGGCCTAGCCTAGCTGACCTCTAGCTTGATCTTCAAGGTTGGCTCCAAGGTCCTCCTTTCCATGGTTTAGCTCACAAACCCTAGAGGTACCCCTCAAAGGTTCGGCCAATGCCATGGATCCTCCCCTAAGGAAGGTGCGCCATCTTGCAAGCCACAAGTGGGATAGCACACAAGCACAAGGATCGGCCATACCCATACTTGCGCCACCATGCAAGGATGCGCCGCCTTTGATGAAGCATGTTACGCCACCATGCAAGGTGTGCAAGCTTCATGCATGCGCCTAGCTCCAAGTACATGCGCCACCCTATTCTTCTTCTTAGTTAAAAGCAAAAAGAAAAGCGGCACGCATGCCTCACAAGGATACATCACAAGCATGCTAAGGGGCTTGACTCGTGACCACAAACATCATGTACAAACAAAGTATTTATTCATGCAATTCTACATGCTCATGAAAAACTCAAAATCTGAAATTTTAGTTTCTCATAAAACAAGTTTCTTTTCCTCATCTTCTTATCACAAATCTTTTTGTTATTTGTGATTAACTTTTCATGGTGATTTCATAGATCCTTTCGGCTGGCAATTTTGTCAGATCAAGAGACCTGGCCAGTCCGAAGACACAATGCTCGTCCTACTTGACAAAACTACGTGCGCCTTTGATCTTTAAATCAACCAAGAAAAATAACCCAAAAATCCAAAAGAGATTGACAAGATGATAGGAACAAGAAACTATAATTTTTCCTACTTAGAAAAATCATGCGCCATGTGATCATGCAATTTGCGGAAAATTGAAACATGACATGTGAGCATAGAAAAGCATGAAAGTACATCATTCGAGTGATGCAGGAGCAAACGGGCCTGCCCATGAACACACTTGAGGGCGGCCCAATCCCTCCAAAAGACACTTGGGGAGACTCCCAGGACCCCAGGAATTTTCCCTAGAATTTTCACCTCAGTCAGAGTTCCCCAGACCCCGACACGGCCAGGCCGTGCGCCCCGTCACGGTCATGACATGGTTGCCCGAATATGCGAACGCCGAACACGGGCGTACTCCTGGTCATGGGCAAGCCGTGCCCGGTTCTGTGGATTTCGGCCACTCCGAACACGGGCATGCTTCTGCTCACAGGCAAGCCGTGCCCGGCTCTGTGGATTTCAGCAACTCCCATCACTGCCGTGCTCCTGATCACGGGCAAGCCGTGCCCGGCTATGTGGATTTCGGCCACACCGAGCACGGATGTGCTCCTGATCACGAGCAAGCCGTGCCCGGCTCTGTGGATTTCGGCCATACCGAACACGGGCGTGCTCCTGGTCATGGGCAAGCCATTCCCAATTCTGTGGACTTCGCCCACTCTGAACACGACCGTGCTCACCATCACGGCCAGGCCATGTCCGCCCCTTGATATGCGTTGCAGCCCCGACGACCCAACTCCGATGTGCACCGCCCTCCGTAACATGTTGCTCCACCCCATGACGACCCAAAGGAGCCCAACAAGGTGGAAATCTGGCGATCCCAACGCCAATGTAAGCCCCCAGACCATTTCTTGGGCGTCATTAGCCCTCTTTCCATACATACCAAAGTGGCGCAGCCCAAGGGCACTACGAGCCAACCCCCTGAAGATCCAACTGCAAGTGGGCCGTGTAATCTGATTAGCAACACTGCCCAAGACCGAGCCGCGATGGTGGTAACCCAGCCCACAACATCGAAGTTCTGCTATTTTGTCGCCGTGTGCTCGGAGAGCGTCTAAACCGCCCCCGTACGAAGATACAGGATCGTGCTACCAGCTTCGAAGAATATTAGGTACTAGTTTGTTAATTTTCATCTTGTAGTTGCAGCTTGACCACTTTTGTGGCCTGCAAGAGTTGGTAGGTGGTTAAAGTAGAGTGTCTCTTGTGTATTTTGTTTGTTCCCTCCCCTCTTATTCTAAAAAAGAGGAGGTATGGCTAAGTGTTGAGTAGTTCTCTTAGTGATAGGGATCTCCTAGTGAGCTAGAGTGAACTTCTAGCTTGTGTGGAAGGTGAAGTTGCTTCGCCTTCGGAGTTGTAAGAGTCGGCGACCGGTGTTTTGACTCAGCTTGGTTTCCAGCTTTACAAGAAGTAAATCCCACCCTCCAGTGTGTCAGGTTCGCCTATTTTCCTATTTGCTTGCTTTGATACCGAGTTAGCTTTCTCCTTTCTTCTTCACCCACGGCTGCCCGTTCATTGGAGGCATGGTATCTCTTGTCCTTGGTTTGTTTCAGCTGCGTAGATGCGCGAGCTAAACCCTGCAAAGCTGCAGTCCCCCCCCCAATGCAAGCTAAGCTTAAAACGCACTAAGAGAGCAGCATGAATTCACTAAATTTGCTACGAGGTTAGTGCGCTGTATTATTTTGTTGGGTGCCGTTCGCTTCATTCGCATTCGTGCTGCCCTAACCGAACTCGTTGTTTTTTCGTCGTGCTTTCTACCGGATTACCTGGACTTTTCCGATGCGTTTTCTCTTCCCTCGTCTCATGACCCTCTCCCGTTTTATCAAGCATTATGTAAAACCCTAGAGTATGGCTTAAGGACCCCCTCACCTAATAGTTGCTACATCCATTCTGGAATCAGAGGACGTTGCGCGTTCGATTCTTATTGTTCGCACGATCCCTCAACATCGCATTACATATTTCTGCATCCGTTCGGTGTTTTCAGCATTTTACTCTAGTCGTCTCCCCCTTGTTTGTGCATGGTGACTACGCGGTCACAAATTATGTCGTCCCAATACCCGGAAACCATCCCCGAAACCCAAGAGTCGATTCAGCCTTTGGAAGGTGTTAACACCCGGTTAGAGTCTATGGTTGCGCTTGAGGCGCGGATCGATGCGAAGCTTGATGCGTTGTCCGCACGAGTGGACGCTCAACAAGCAAGCACGCATGCCATGGTCCAGCAGATTTTAGCTGGGATCCAACACGTTATTGGTCAACCCGGGTCCTCGGAGCATGGTCGCCCGAACTCGGTTAACCCTTCGGTGTACGCAAACCTAGCCCCCACTGGAGAGTTGCCCCCGATGGCCACGCTCACATAGCGGCGTGTCCACAAGGATGAATGGGGTCACTAGCGACCTCATGAGGTCCCTAGGAACCCGAGTTACGGTGATGATCCCCTCGATGAGGATGATGTTTGGGTTGCACAAGGACCCCAGCCCGGTGGTCGTTTTGGCCACGCTTGGGCCGCACCTTGATGACTCTAAATTTCATAGTATTTTTTACACTTATTGCTAGTCTTTTGAGTTATAATTTTGCTCTTTTGCTTTATTTTTGTACCTTATTTGCCAAATATTTCAGAATCTACACCATTCTTTGTTTTTGATCACTTTCAGGCAAAAAGGTATCATTATTACCACTTTTCAAGCATTTTTTCATTCATGAATGAGTTCTAATCATCAAGGAGAGCTTACACATCAAATTTGAAGTCAAAACAATCCTTCCAGCAAAAATACGGCACTGCCGTAATTCTGGACCCATCTACCATAGTACCGTAATTCCAGCGATCTTTTCCGGAAGTTTTGGTAGAATTACGGCAGTACCATGAGGGTTTTCATGGTACCGTAATTTCCGACAATTACACACAGAGACTTTCGATAGAATTACGGCAGTACCATGAGGTTTTTTACGGTGCCGTATTTTCTAGCAATTATGACCAGAAGGATTTGGCGGAAATATGACACTACTGTATTTTGGAGAAAAACTCTCATGGCACCGTATGTTTTATTCGGAACTCACAGAATGAAATACGGCACTGCTGTATGAATCATCACGGTGCCGTAATTGGGAACTCAGAATTCTGATTTTTCCACCCGATTATTGCAAAGACCATATCTTTTGATCCAGACCTCCAAATTGAGATCGGAAAAAGGTGGCGGACTCATCTTTAAGAAAGGAAGAAACACGAAGGGGAAGTAACAATTTTTATCACAGATTCACGGTGAATTTTAGAGAAAGGCGGAATCGCTAGGGCTCATTGGTTCTCAGCCCAGAAACCACCTCCGCCACAATTTTTGATAGAGAGCTTCGTCTAGTGAAGGGGAAAACGCACCTCAAGTTCTAGAGCGTTCGAAGTTGAATCGAAGGAGAAATTGACACAACAGTGGTGATAGTGTCTTTCAAGGCAAATTACGGGCTGTAATTTTATTACAGCCCTGTTTAGTAATCTTTCTTCCCTCTTTTCTATTCCTTATCACTCTGAGAACATGTTTTATTGTAATCCTTTCATCATGGTAGCTTAATATTTTTATGGGACATGGGGGTGTAATCTCTTTATTTCTTAATGGCTAGAAAACCCTAATTTTGTCAAACTGATCTTATTATGATAATTTTACTCTTGTGATTGATTGTTCTTTAATTCTCCTTTGTGTCTTAAATATCAGCATGTTTTAGAATTTTGCGAAATAGATCGAGAGGTTGATTGTTTAAAATTCGGAACCCTAGGAATTATTGAGTTTGGAACTACCGTAAGTGATTAGGTTGTTCATCGAATTCTGATTTTTAGATAACTGTAATGCCTTATTGATTTTATGATTCTTTACATTGAGTTAATATGTATACTTGATTTGATATTGCAAGAGATTGAGTATCGAGTTGTTGGAAACCCTTGAGTAAAACTAGTGTTGAGACTCAGATGCACGAGAGTGATCTTTGAGTTTCCACTTGAGGTGATCAACCCAGAATTTAGATGCACGAGAGTGATACTTGAGTTCTTGGTTGATAGTTTACTTATTCTTAGCATTGAATAGATCTTGCACGAGAGTGGGGATCGGTTCTTTGTAAGGTTGTCTGCGCGAGAGCGAGACAATTTATTTATGAAGTTAATTATACCTTTATCAAGATAGAATTAGATTGACAAACACTTATCTTAATCCAGTCATTAGAACTTTAAAGTAGCCCCTAGTCCCACTTTCTTCTCTGATATTCTCTTCGTGTTCTTTTTGATAGCTTGATTCACTATTTTCTGATTGCCTAGCTAGCGAGAAATCGATTATTCAGTACTTGGCAACAAGGTCTCTGTGGTTCGATATTTTTATATTACTTTGAGTATCTGTGCACTTGTGGACACAACAAGTTTTTGGCGCCGTTGCCTGGGACCTTGTTTTTGTTGATATTGAAGATATTGAGAGTATTTCTAGACTAGGTTTTTATTTACTAATTTTTATTTACTTAATGTTTATTTTCTATTTTCTTGAAATCACTTGATCTACCTACTTTGCATGCACAGGAGTCTTAGGTCAGGACCGCTTGTTCCATTGGATCCTGAAATTAACAAAACCCATAGAGTGCGCAGGAAGTTAAGATTGGAAGAGGATTTACAAGAAACATCACAGAAGATACAAGAAGAAATTTTGGATATGGCGAATAACGAGAGAAGATCTTTGCGCGACTATGCTGCCCCTAATTCATAGGGAATTCACTCTAGTGTCACTAGGCCGGCCATTGATGCGAATAATTTTGAGATCAAACCAGCGTTCTTGTCTATGATCCAACAAAACTAGTTTGGAGGAGCACCTCTTGAAGATCCTAACATCCATCTATCTCTTTTTCTTGAATTATGTGATACAATCAAAATTAATGGTGTTTTTGATGATGCACTAAAATTGAGATTGTTTCCTTTTTCCCTTAGGAACTGAGCACGCGATTGGCTTCATTCACAACCGTCAGGGACGTTCACTACTTGGGATCAACTTTCTAATGCATTTCTGATGAAATACTTCCCACCTAGCAAGACCATCCAACTGAGGAATCAAATTACAAATTTTGCACAAAAGGATGGAGAGTCTTTGAGTGAAGCATGGGAGCGATTTAACGACCTGCAACGGAAGTGTCCTCACCATGGCTTAGGGAAATGGGTTTTGATTCAGACTTTTTATTATAGTCTTCTTTATAACACCCGACTTACTGTTGATGCTGCTGTAGGTGGAGCCCTGATGAACAAGACCATGGAAGAGGCCCATGCATTGAAAGAAGAGATGGCACTAAATCATAACTAGTGGACTACAAAGAGAGAGGAGTTCTTTACCGCCCTCCACATGGTAAGACTGATAGTGATACCTGGCGCACATTAGTTGAGAAGGTAGACTCTTTATGTAAGATCCAAGGATCTTAGGTTCTGGTAAGCATTATTTGGATTTAAATAAAATTATTGATTGTGATATTTTTATGTATTGGTTGATAGTTAATTAATTAGAGATTATTTGTTTGATTATTGACTGTTAATTTATGATAAATTATCATTGGTTGTTTGTGATAAATTAATTAGGATTTTGGGTTGTAAATTTTAAGTTAATTAATTAGACCTTATTGGTTAATTAATTATACTCTATTGGTTAATTAAATCCTTATTGGATGTTAGTTAAATCCTTAATGGATTTTCGTTAAATGATTGGTTAATGGTTAAATTAATTAAATAATTGGTTAATTATGAGATATTGGGTTATTGGGTTTAAAATTCGAAATTATTTAGTTAATGGGTTAAACCTATTGGATTTAATTGGTTAGTGGGTTAAAATTAAGCAAAACCGAAATTTTACGTGGTAAGTTCGGCTAGGGTAGATTTTTTGGGCGATTTTTGGCTTGGGAAAAATTTAAGTGGTGGCTAGAGAAGAAGTGGCGAATATTGAAGAGTTCTTGGGCGATTTCTTCTTCCTCTTCCCTTTGGCCGACGTTCCTTAGTGTTGGGTGGAGTTTCTTCTTCTATTGGTGGCGACATCAAGGCTTTAGACAAGTTTTTGGGAAGTTTTTAACCTAAGTTTCAAGGTGAGTGGATTTTCTCTTCCACTTAATCCATGTATGCTTGAGATTATTGCTTAGAAACATGGCATGAACCCTTAATTTCAATTTTTGTACATGTTTCTATGTTTTCCCTAAAATTTCGAAAACCCTAGATTGTATGAGAATTAGGGCTTTTCATTTTTAAGGCTTCTAATCATCAATTAGACCTTGTTTAAGCATGTATGTAGCTTTAGTTTTTCAATTGTATGAAGTTTAGGGCTTGAATGAGAATTTCGACCCTTCTTCATGAAGTTACGCCCAAATGCATGGGTAAAATTTGGGGAAAACTTGATATTCATGAAATTAGGTATATGAGGACTCTACTGTAATTTTTTGAGAATTTTTAGAAATAAAAGTTTCTGTTGACTGACATTGACCTAGGGGTAATTCGGTAAATTTTCTAGTTAAAATTGGGGAAAACTTGAAATTTCGAATCTAGGGATCATGAGGGATGTAATGAATATTTTTACGAAATTTTTGGATAACTTTTCCTGCATGACTTAAACTTTGAACTAGGGGTATTTCTGTCTTTTGTTATCAGAACTAGTAGAAAACTATGAAGTTGTGATATTCTACATTTATGTTAATTGTGAACGAAATTTGGTGAATTTTCTGTATTATTATGTATTTTTAATTGAGTGGTGTATGTAGAAAGTAATGACATGAAATATTGATAGAGAACATTGGTTGATAACTTAGCAAAATTACACTGAACTGACCAGCCTGAAATTTAAGGACTACACTATGTTATGTGATTTTTTAAATATTGTGATTTGTGATTTTTGGCATGTTAAGTGATCTTTGAATATGTGAATATTATGTGGTTATGTGAAATTCGAAAATTATGTGGTTATGAGGTTCGAATATTATGTGTTGTGATTATGTGATGGTTAGGACTAAGGCTAGGTGTAACTATGAACTCAAGGGGATAGCCCTGTTGTGTGATATGTTAAGGGTTTGAATTTCAGCCCTGTATTGTGATATGTGTGGGGGTTGATGTTCAGCCTGCCTATTATGATTATTGTGATGGGGGTTGAAGTTCAGCCTGCCCGATGTGATTTTTGTGATGGCTATCCTAGAGTCAAGTTGACACTTAGGAGTCCACCTTTGTGAAATATGTCCACCTATGTGAAATTATGAAATAAGATATGTGTGTTGTCCAGTAGTAACCTTTTGGGAGAACGGGTTTTGACCCAAAGTGCCATGTCTTGGTCAGACAGGGGCCACCTCTTGATGTCATTACTCTTTTATGTGTTGGGAATGATATAAGACCCAAAGTGCCATGTCTTGGTCAGACAGGGGCCACCTCTTGATGTCATCATTCTCGTTTTATGTTATGGCGGGATAGACCAGCGTGCCACGTCGTGACCTGACGGGGGCCACCTCCTGATTCTATTCTCGTTTTATGTTATGGCGTGATAGACCAGCGTGCCACGTCGTGACCTGACGGGGGCCACCTCCTGATTCTATTCACTGTCCATGTTTATGTGTTGCACGAGATTTTGCAGCTCCCAGTGCTTTGGCCAAGCCGGGTTAGACCATATTGGTCACTTATGATATGCTGGACAACTAGGTTAAATATGTGTTGGTGTGTTTAGTTGGTTTAGAAGATGTGTTCGGTTGGTTTAGAGTATAACTCTAGAACCTGAGTTTGTTTAGAACCTGAGTTGATTATATGTTGGTGTGTACATCTGACTGTTATGTGACTTTGTATTAAATCTTTTTATTTAATCTGGTGATATGTTGACACTATGTTCCTGTTAAAGATTTTTAAAACAATCTGCCTATATTTTTGAGTGTATGTTATGGATGGTCAATTAGACTATCCACTCACTGGGCTGTGTAGCTCACCCCTCACTATTTTCAGGTAAAGAGCAGGGGCGCAGTTAGCTTGATACTGATGTTATGATTTATGCTTATGGTGCCGGTTGTGGCCCTATGTTTTTGCTTAATTAAATTGAGGCCGGCTATGGCCGAATATGAATTATATGATCTATGTGAACTCTGTGATGTGAACCATGTGAACTATGTGACATTGTGTTGCCAGATTGTGGCAGTTAATTGAGTTTGACTTTTGTGTCACCGCGGGCTTCGGCCTGGTTTCGGTGTTTGGTATTAGTTTATAAAAATCGATTTTGTGGGTTTGTTTTGAAATTGAAATTGATGTGTATTTTTGCAATCGGTTTTGATATAACTGTAACGTGCATATGTCTAGTGCACGTATTGCGTGGTGGCAGGTACCTTTATGTGATATAAGATTTGTGATTCGAAGATTTTATGTGTTTGGAGTTTTGAAAATTTTCAGATCGTGTTTTCCTTGAACTCGGTTTTACCTAGCATTTGATCGATCTTATATGAAACATCCTATTGCTTTTGCGATTGTGTTATTTGTTTGGGGTTAAGTATGTGGGATGTTACACTTTATGCAGTTGTTTTGATACCTTCCAAATGCAAACTGCTGTTGTTTCTTCTGTTACATGTCAAATTTGTGGAAATCATGGTCACTGTGCTGAAGAGTGTAGGATTGTTGTTGATAGGGGTGAGGAACAAGTGAATGCAGTAGGGGATTACAATCAGAGTAGATCTAATGACCCCTACTCTAATACCTATAATCCTGGATGGAGGAACCACCCTATCCTTTCGTGGAGGAGCAATAATCATGATAATAGGTAGAATGAAAATAAGGGATTCCAACAAAGATCTCAAACCCAGGATCAACCCCATAAACCCACTCTAGAAGAGATGTTTACACAATTTATGGGTTTTCAGAAAAAATAGAATGATGATGCCAACGAAAATTAGACAGATTAATGCTATACTAGATGGTATAGTTGCCCACAGTAAGATGTTAGAGACACAAATTACCCAGCAAGCTAGCACTTCATCTAGACCCCTAGGAAAATTACCTGCCAAACCTTAACCCAACCCTAGGGAATATTGCAATGCTGTCATAACTAGAAGTGGAAAACAATTGGATGATCCTAGGAAGTCTCTTGATGATGATGAGGTAGAGCCCAGACTTGAACTTAGGAGTGAACCAGTTTTGGAATAACAACCTGCACATAAGCAGTCCCAAACTAGTTTGTCACCTCACAAGGGTGATGAACCTAGAGGTGATTTGCCTTGTAAGGTTGATGATTCTAAAACTAGTTCACCACCACCCTATATGCCACCTATTCCTTTTCCCTAAAGGATTATTCAAACAAAGTTAGATAAACAGTTTGGCAAATTTTTAGATGTTCTTAGAAAACTTTATATCAATGTTCCATTTACTGAAGTTTTGACTCAAATGCCAACTTATGCAAAGTTTTTAAAAGAGATGCTATCTAACAAGAGAAAGATTGATGATTTTGGTACTGTGGCACTTACTGAGGAGTGTAGTGCTATCATACAGAATAAGTTGCCACCTAAGCTAAAGGATCCAGGTAGTTTTTCTGTTCCTGTTTCTATTGGAGATATGGCTTTTAACCGAGCCTTATGTGACCTCGGTGCAAGTGTTAGTTTAATACCTTATTCTCTTACAGAAAATTGGATATTTGTAAGATCCAAGGATCTTAAGTCCTGGTAAGTACTATTTTTGATTTAAATAAAATCATTGGCTGTGATATTTTATTCTGATTTAAATAAAATTATTGGTTGTTAATTTTAAGTTAATTAATTAGAGCTTATTGGTTGTTAATTTTAAGTTAATTAATTAGAGCTTATTGGTTGTTAATTTTAAGTTAATTAATTAGAGCTTATTGGTTAATTAATTAGACCTTATTGGATATTAATTAAATCCTTATTGGATTTTCGTTTAAGTGAATGGTTAATTGTTAGTTAATGGTTAAATTAATTAGTTAACTATGGGTTTTGGGTTTAAAATTCGAATTAATTAGTTAGTGGGTTAAACCCTATTTGGATTAATTGGTTAGCGGGTTTAAAAGTTAAAAATCGAAAATCTAAGAGGTGGACGGCTAGGGCAAAGAAGTTGGCGATTTTCTTGAAGGCTTGGGCGAAATTTCCTTTCTTTCTTCTCCCTTGGCCGGCGTTCTTGGGTGATTGGTGGCGTTTCTTCTTCCATTGGTGGCGTCTTTCAAGGCCTTAGACGAGTTTGTAAGAGAGATTTTTCATCTTGGTGTTCACGGTTGAGGTGAGTGGGGTGTCTTATTCGAATTCTATCAATGTGGTTGTGCTAAGTAATAAATTTGATTGCTTGAAAAATTACCATGTTTAAAACCGAAATTTTGCAAGGTGTACTTATCATGAAAACCGAATTTAAGATGTTTATAACCGAATTCAAGATGTTTATTCATGGAAACCGAAATTAAGATAATTCTTCATGAAAACCGAATTTAAGATATTTTTATAGGGAATTTAGGAAGCTTTAAATCAGTGATTTTGAGCATGATATTCTTGTTAAATAGGGTTTTAAATTTTAAGTAGACAATATGCTAGATACCGTGGGCTACATGTGATGTTTTGTGAAGTAGATTGTAAGAATATGAATTTTGATTTTTATGTCGATTTTATGGATGCTTGATAAATGCTAATAATGTTATAGAATCCATGATTGTTTCTCTATGTTGGTAGCATGTTCTATAATTATGGCTATGTATCTTTGGTTGAGAAACTTGGGTGATAACTTAGCATGATTATACTGAACTGATCAGCATGAAACCTAAGGACTCTATAAAATATTATGTGGTTATATGTGTTTCGAATGTTATGTGTTATGGGATGGATAGGACTAAGGCTAAGTGTAACCGTGTACTCAAGGGGATAGTCTATATGTGATATGTTAAGGGTTTGAGATTTCAGCCCTGTATATTGTGATATGTGAGGGGGTTGATGTTCAGCCTGCCTGATGTGATTCTTGTGATGAAAATGACTATCCTAGAGTCTGGTCTACGCTTAGGAGTCCACTTTTATGAAATAAGATATAAGATGTGTCTAGTGGTTGTCCAGTTAAGGAACCCTTTGGGAGAACGAGTGTGATGCAAAGTGCCATGTCTTGGTCGGACAGGGGCCACCTCTTGATATCATCACTCTTAGACGCTTAGATTTTTGTGTTATGGGGTGGTGTAGATCAAGGTATCACATCTTGACCGGGTGGGGATTACCTCTTGAGTCTACACACTGTCCATGTTTGTGTTGCATGTGATTTGCAGGCTTCTCCCAGTGCTTAGGCCAAAGCCGGGTTGGACCATAATGGTCACTATTGATTATGCTGGACAACTAGGTCAATTAAGTGGTTGGTGTGTTTAGTTGGTTTAGAGTATGACTCTAGAACCTTGGTTACTCTGTGGTGACAAGTGTGTGATGTCTGTACATCTAATTATTTTTTTGAGTTCTGTTCTTTGTTTTTGTTATATGTTAACATGATGTTCTGCTAAATGTTTTTAAAATAATCTGCATGTATCTTTGATTGTATGCTATGGATGGTCAATTGAGACTATCCACTCACTGGGCTGTGTAGCTCACCCCTCAATATTTTCAGGTGTAGAGCAGGGGCGCAGTACCAGTTAGCATTTTATATGGATGTTGTGATAAGACTTTTGTGCTTAATTATCTGGGGCCGGTTGTGGCCGAACTATGCGAACTATGTGAACTATGTGAACTTGTGTTGCCGGTTGTGGCAGTTTTAAGATTTTGATTTTTGTGTCACCGCGGGCTTTGGCCTGGTTTCGGTGTTTGGTATCATTGATGTTAGTTATGAACTTATAAAATCGATAATGTGACTTTGGTTCTCATTTTGAGTCGATTGGTATTTTTGCAATCGGATTTGATATAAATGTGAACTTGCATATGTCTAGTGCAAGTATTGCCTGGTGGCAGGTACCTTTATGTGATTTATGGATTTTACGGATTTTATGTGGTTTTGATATAACTGTTGACTTGCATATGTCTAGTGCAAGTATTGCCTGGTGGCAGGTACCTTTATGTGATTTATGGATTTTACGAATTTTATGTGGTTTTGATATAACTGTTGACTTGCATATGTCTAGTGCAAGTATTGCGTGGTGGCAGGTACATTTGTGAAATTATGATTCGTGGAGATTTTTGTATGGATTTCTCGAAAATTTTCAGATCGTGTTTTCTTGAACTTGGTTTTACCTAGCATGTGAATCGATCTTGTATGATAACATCCTGTTTCTCTATGACTTGTGTTGCTTGTTTGGGGTTAAGATAACGGGATGTGACAATATTGGAGAACTCAAACCAACCTCAATGACTTTGCAACTTGCTGACTCATCAATAAAGCATCCGGTTGGTATATTAGAAAATGTTCCTGTACAGATTGGTAAGTTTTTCATACCTGCTGATTTTATAGTTTTAGAGATGGAAGAAAATTTGAAAAACCCTATTATACTTGGTAGACCTTTCTTGGCTACATCTGGAGCACTCATTGATGTAAAAAAGGGAAAATTGACTTTTGAAGTTTGTGGTGATATAATCGAATTTGATTTGACTGATTCTTTAAAACGAGCATCACACTCAGGAACATGTTGTAGCATAGACATATTTGATGATGAGGTTGTTTGTGACATGCATAATTTGTTTGATGAACCTTTTGACTTTGAAACTGACAAATCTTCTGAGTGTGCTAATAAAGAATTTCAGGAAAGGGCAGTGAAGAAGAAAATAAAGAGATGAAAGAGGAGGGGAAAATCAAAGTTGCTTGAAAGAGGAAAAAGGCTCATAATCATAAGTAAATTTGGACACTGTTTCAAGATTGAGCCTTATGTTCTTAAGAGCCCTGAACGAGACTTAGAGAAATCAGAATGGCTACCAAAGATGCAACCGCGATCAAATCTGAGTGTTGAACGGTCAAGCTAATGACCATTAAACTAGCGCTTCTTGGGAGGCAACCCAAGCCCTTTTTTTTCTTATGTTCTTGGATTGTTTTTGTCTTAATTTGTTTTGTTTAGGGTTAATTTTTATTTCTCTCAAATTTGTTTTTAATTTTTTTACGATTTTTAGTGTTTTTGAAAAAATTACGGTACTGCCGTAATTGTCGGCAAACTTTTGACGGTACCATAATTCTGATTAACTCTTCACAGAAAGAATTTTGCAATTTACGGCAGTACCGTGGGTATTTTTATGGTACTGTATTTTCGGCCGATTTTAACCAGAAAGTTTTCAAATTTTTACACAAATTACGGCAGTGCCGTGATTATGTTTACGGTGCCGTAATTTAAAGATTTTTCATACAGAAACTTTTTGGATATTTTCTGAACAAATACGGCACTGCCATATTTGTGCCCGACCCCACACTTTTACGCTGCCATATTTAGCGTTTCTCAACGACCAATTTTGGGTTTTTCGTGATTTCTCGCTCTATTCACCGCCATTCCTTGTGATTCCACTTCCCAAACCACCGTGCGAACCTTCCTGTTTGATTTCTCAAGTTTTCGAGTCAATTCGTGACCCAGATCTTGCGATTTTTGAGTTCGAGCGAGCTCTGCTGCTGTTCATCCGCCGACTGCTCGCCTTTCACGATTTCTTCTCATTTAAGCCTCGATTTGCCTCGCTTCTGCTTCCCATATCGTCTCTAGGAGTAAAGGAACCTTTTTCAAAGAAATTTAAAGCTCATAACCCGCTCAGATTTCCAGATCAAGTAAGATTTTTCAGCCCTGTTCTTCCCTTCGACTCGACTGCACTGTTCACAGTGCTTAGTAACAATTTCTTTCAGCTTTTGATCTTTCAATTCGAGTTCTTGCATACACATATTTGCTTGCATTCTGTCATGGCTCAAAGAATCAAAAGGATGGCTACTAAGAGGACTAGTAAGAGGCCAGCCGAGTCCTCTGCTCCACCGCCACCACCGAACCCCTACGGCATTATTTTTAGAAATGAGGCAAAGGAAGAACGATACAATCAGCTTGTCACTAGACGCATTGTGAAGACAAAATACGCTGATATGAGAGCATTGGAACAACTGGGACTCAAGGATGATGTGCTGTGGATGTTTGAGCAGATATCCACCCAGAGATTCTTCACCATGGATCCACAGACATACCTCCCACTTGTTCTTGAGGTGTTAAGCAGCTTTGAATTTGACTATGATGAGTACAACCACGGGCCAGCCCATGGGGAAATCAAGTTTAGGATGGTCAATCAAGAGAGGAAACTCACTTTGAGGGAAGTCAGACACATATTCCACTTGCCAGGTGATGGGAGCACTCAGGCTCCTATTGGTTTTATTGAGAATGTATTCTGGAGCCAGATTTCATCCAAGACGAGGTTTTCACCATCTTCTGCCAGAGCGTCCAGCATTTTGAACCCCTGCATCCGATATGTACATCAAGTTCTAGCCCATATTGTTTTTGGGAGAGGAGACAGTGACGGTATGGTACGTCACTCTGAGCTATTTTTACTTTGGAGCATGTTACTTGGCTACTTCGTAGATATTGCATATTTCTTTATGAAGCATTTGGAGAAAGTAGCTAAGGCAATGAAGGGTGCAATAGTAATCGGGGGATTTCTCACTCCTCTTGCTCTTTTCCTGGGCATTGAGCCATATGGTATTGAGGTTGCTAGAGGCAACACCCGATTCGATATTGAGTCATGCATTGCTATGAGGATGATTGTCAGAGATGCTGATACCTATTGTTTAGTGGTTCAACCCGGCCTTCCCACTTTGCCATTGCCAGATCCGGGAAGAACCTCAGTTGAGAACCCAGAGAATTGGAAGATCTCACCCGCCGCAGCTCCTTATGCCCCTCATGCACCAGAGACTTCTGTTCCACCACCACCCGCTGCTTGGGGCAGTGGTGATCCTCATGATTTAGGTGAGGAGTCTTCGCCCCCTAGAGCTACAGAGCAGTCACACCACCGCACCCCAAGATCCTCTTCTTGACGAGCTGCCCCTGCTCAGGGCGGATGGCAGAGTCACCTTGATCCAGGATTTCAGTCCCTTCAGGCTGATGTTCATCGGATTACTTCTACTTTGGGGCGAGTTTTTGATTACGTGGTCCATATGGACGATGACATAGAGGAAATCAAGGACTAGCTTCATATTCCGCGACGTGGTGACACAGGAGGGAGCAGCAGATGTGATGATCCCATGGATACCACCGCGCCAGCAGAGGACGATGATGAGGCTACAGATTCTGATCATTAATAGGCTTTGTAAGTATCTCATTTCCCACCTTTCTTTATTTGTGCTTTATTTGATATATGATAGTCCTATTCTCTTATAGGGAAGGATGACGTTGTCATGCTTCTTGTGCCCGCACACCACGGATCCTCACTTTTGATATTTCGATTTGGTTGTATTAACATATTATGATGCTGATGTTTGGAATTTATTTTTGATGTGATTGTATTTGAAAATGTGACACTAATATTGTAAGGCTTTATGAATTGTTGCAAGTGTTAATTTATTTGATGCATTTTGATGATGATATACATGATATGATGATAATGTGTAGTAGAATTTTTCTGAAAATACAGCAATCACCATGCCAAAAATTTTATGAATTTTCATGCATATCAATTTCTGAAGAAGGGAGATAGATTTAATATATTGAATTTATTTCTCTGATATAATCTATTTGTTGGAAATTTTTCATTAATTGAGGCATGAAATTCTAAGTAAATGCATTGTTTAGTGAATGCAATCTTGAAGTGAAATAATTCTTTTGAATAAAATAAGCACATTGCACATGTTATTGAGTTGATGTCAAATGATTAATCTAGTTGACCTGTATAATCTTTTGTGTTATTTGTTGGGAAAAAAGAGATCCAAATCCAAAGAAAAAGAATAACTCCTCTTCTTGGCATTGTGTTTACAATGGTACCTAAGACGAGAGTTGAAGTTTCAATGTAAAAGTATGTATCTATGTGGATATAGGCCAAGAGAGAGGTCCTTTGACATTGACTCCTCTATCTCAAGAAAATTCTTTCTACTTATGAGATATGAGTTCCGTTATGTGTGGTTATATGACCAACATACTCTAAATTCGTCACTGGAAAAAGGGTGGTAATCGATGTAGAGAATGTCAATGACAAAAAAAAAAGAGTTGAGTGGAAAAAGATTTGGAGATCCTATTCCTGTAAACAAAAACATAATAGATGAAAATCTTAAAAACATGATTAATTCATGAGATTGAAATTCTATTGCTAATGCATATTGCAAAATTTTATTTAATCGAGTTTTTGAGTCTTAGAGATTAATTTCAGAAGATGATGTATTTACTTGGAAATTTTGTGTGAGATTGATGAAATTTCTATATGGATGATTATATTTTAGAAATTTATTCATCATATGAAAATTTATGTTCCAACACTCGGTATTGATTTCTTTATTTGCTTGAGGACAAGCAAAGTTTGAGCCTTATATGTTTGATGACTCTAAATTTCATAGTATTTTTTACACTCATTGCTAGTCTTGTGAGTTATAATTTTGCTCTTTTGCTTTATTTTTGTACCTTATTTGCCAAATGCTTTGGAATCTACACCATTCTTTGTTTTTGATCACTTTCAGGCAAAAAGGTATCATTATCACCACTTTTCAAGCATTTTTTTAAGGCATGAACGAGTTCTAATCATCAAGGAGAGCTTACACATCAAATTTGAAGTCAAAACAATCCTTCCAGCAAAAATACGGCATTGCCATAATTTTGGAGCCATCTACCACAGTACCGTAATTCCAGCGATCTTTTCCAGAAGTTTTGGCAGAATTACGGCAGTATCGTGAGGGTTTTTGTTAGTCCCCTAGAACAAGGGGGGGCGAAACCCTAATAGGAGGCACAACAAAACCTCTAGCGGAATCTAGGGTTTCTAACAGGATCGCATAGCATGTAACATGTTCAACTTTCAATGAAAAGGGATTCTTACCATTGCCATCGCTTAGATGGTGTCTTGGAAGGAAAGGCGCAAATGCTCCTTCTCCTAAGGTGACGCACACAATTGATGTCGCCTACTCTTCTCTTGGTGCTCCTTGTGCTAGCAAGGTTCCAAGAAGTCGTTGTCGAATGGAAGGGGAGAGAATCCTTTGCTTGGCGATTACTTCCTTCTCCTTGCGTCAACCTCTTCACCACACGAGAGTGCAAGCACCGAATACTCAAGTTGGCGACGAGAGATGAGAAGAGACGAGCGTGAACGTGAGGCGTTCCCACGTTTAGAAGTCATGGCTTCTAAATTTAGTAAACCCCAAACGTTCATGCGACCATGGGTTCACCCCATGCGCAAACTCCTCTTAGATTGAACCATGCGCTCAACCAATGAGCTGGTTCAAATCGATTTGGTTTAATAACCAAATAAACCAAGCAATCAGTCCAGACCACAATAAACCCTAAGGCTCTTGATCTGACCGTCGATCTCTTGATGCTGCTGATCTCACTGATCTAGCATCCATTCTCTCGATCGAAGCTTACCGATCTCAAGCCCTAATCAATCAAACATGATCAGACCAGATCTCACTTACAATCAGAGATTAAATCCCTTTAAACTGAACCTGAACAATTCAGTCCACACGATCTGACTTAAGTAAGCCATATCATCAAATTGTGCGACCCTGAGGGTTTCCTTTAAATGTCGGTAACGATAACTCACGTTATCACGATCAGTGAGGGGTATCTAGCAACACATCACTGTCTCCCGATATAAAGAAAAGAGTCTTCCAAGACTACACCCAAACCACAGCACAAGTGTGAATCCAACTCACAAGGCATGCATGTTTCCTTTGCCACTGGATGTTCTTATTGGACAAGCGTGTCAAGCTTGTAACTCCAATATGATGAGCATGATTAGATCAGATGAACATAGTCACCTGGGTATGGCCATACACTATTCTCACTCATCTCATCCAGGGGGCCCTTTAGAACATCACACTCCTTAAACAAGGAGACGGCAATCCTTTGTCTATCACTAGTGCCCTAACCTGACTCAAGCTCACCATCCAAGATAGTCTATAATCATTATGTTTCAAATGATATTGAACTACCTCAAAACAATGACAATCATCATTTAGAAACACAAGTGATCTCAAGTCAGAGGACATGTGCCACTTGTTGCAATCAAGGATTATTCACATTGTGACAAGCAATTGAATAACCTAGTAGGGTCCGTCCAGTACATCCAATGTACCCATGAGTCTACATCTTATTCCATGCTCGAAGCATCCTATAAGATTAGAACACATATTAGTCTCAATCATATCAAGGCTGTCTCATGTTCACCAAGATATCTCGACTAAGGACTTTATAGCATGTCAGCCCAGCCGAACATCTTTGAGACATTATTCAGAAGTACACTTATTGCAGCAGACAATGTAACAAACTGAATAATAACCATGCCTTTATAAACATAAGAGTTTATACATGATACTGATACAATCCCAAGGCCTCAAACATTAGCCTTAAGGGCATACCCCAACAATCTCCCACTTGCACTTAATCTAATGGTTGAGAAATCTCAAACCCATATTATTACAGTGCTTCTCATGCTTCTGCTGCGCCAGAGGCTTGGTAAGCGGGTCTGCCAGATTGTCATCTGTATGAACCTTGCAGACTTTGATCTCGCCACGATCTATGATCTCCCTGATCAAATGAAACCGTCTCTGTATGTGCTTGGACTTCTGGTGCGACCGTGGTTCCTTTGCTTGTGCGATTGCTCCAGTGTTATCACAGAAGATAACCAAAGGATCTGCACTCGAAGGAACAACACCAAGTTCTTTCACGAACTTACGAATCCACACTGCCTCCTTGGATGCTTCCGAGGCTGCAACATACTCGGCTTCTGTTGTGGAATCAGCAACAGTTGACTGTTTGAAACTCTTCCACACCACCGCTCCTCCATTCAAGCTAAAAACATAGCCTGATTGCGATCATAAATCATCCTGGTCAGACTGGAACGAAGCGTCAGTATATCCTTCAATACTGAGTTCTTCCTGACCACCATATATCAAGAACATATCTTTGGTCCTCCGCAGATATTTTAAAAAGTTCTTGACTGCAATCCAGTGTGCCTGACCTGGATTACTTTGGAACCGACTGGTCACGCTTAACCCGTAAGCGACGTCTGGGCGAGTACACAACATCGCATACATAATGGACCCAATAGCCGAAGCATAAGGCGTATTGTCCATTTCATCTTTCTCAGTCTGTGTTTGTGGACACTGACTCTTCGAAAGATTCAGACCATGTCTGACTGGAAGATATCCTCTTTTAGAATTCTCTAAATGAAATCTCTCCAGGACTTTATCGATGTAAGTACTCTGGCACAGCCCAAGAAGTCTCTTAGATCTATCCCTGTAGATCTTCACACCTAATACATAGGCTGCTTCTCCTAGATCTTTCATCTGGAAACACTTCCTTAACCATGCCTTAACCGCATGCATTTCAGGAATATCGTTTCCAATGATCAAGATATCATCGACGTAGATGACTAAGAAAGTAATCACGCTCCCACTAAACCTCTTATATACACACGGGTCATCCTTGTTCTTGATGAAACCAAACTCACTGATTGATTCATCAAAACGAATATTCCAGCTTCTAGATGCTTGTTTAAGTCCATAAATGGACTTCTTTAACTTGCATATCTTATGACGATCTGATGGATTAGTGAAACCTTCTGGTTGTGTCATATACACATCTTCATCTAGATTTCCATTCAGGAAAGCTGTTTTCACATCCATTTGCCAGATCTCATAATCATAATATGCAGCTATCGCGAAAAGAATCCGAATAGACTTAAACATAGCTACAGGTGAGAAAGTTTCATCATAATCTATCCCGTAGATTTGTTTGAAACCTTTCGCAACTAGCCTGCCTTTATAGGTAACCACGTTACCATCCATGTCAATCTTCTTCTTGAAGATCCATTTATAGCCTATAGGGATAACTCCCGGAGGCGGATCAACCAAATCCCAGACTTGGTTATCTGACATGGAGTCCATCTCGGCGCGCTTCAAGCCATCTCGCTGACTCCGGTCCACTGACCGCATCGCATAAGTGAGGGGTTCATCATTATCAATGATGTAGACTCCGTCATAGCGCTCAGGCTGTCGACGGATCCTTCCCGATCTTCGCGGTTCCCGTGATATCTGAGCCTCAGGTTGTTCAATAACCTGATCCACCGGCTCAGGCTCATCCAACTGTGCTTGACTACTTTGTCCTTCCTCTGGATTCTCATCCAGCTTTATTTCTCTCCCACTGGCCTCTTGCAGAAGAAACTCCTTCTCAAGAAATATGGCCGTCCGAGCAACAAATACTTTGTTCTCTTTGGGATCGTAGAAATAATAACCCTTAGTTTCCTTAGGGTAACCGACAAAGATACATTTTTCAGATCTGCTCTCTAGTTTCCCAGAGGCGAGCTTTTTGACATAAGCCTCGCAGCCCCAGATCCTGATAAATGTCAAGCTCGGCTGTTTCCCATACCATAACTCATATGGCGTCTTAGAAACAGCCTTGGATGGCACTCGGTTTAGTACCTTTGTAGCTGTCTCCAGTGCAAATCCCCAAAAGGAATATGGAAGAGTAGCCTGACTCATCATAGAACGAACCATATCAAGTAACGTTCTATTTCTCCTCTCGGACACACCATTCCATTGCGGTGTTCCTGGCGGAGTGAGCTGTGAGATAATCCCACACTCCTTCAGATAGTCAGTAAACGCATGACTTAGGTATTCTCCACCTCGATCAGAATGAAGTGCCTTGATATTTCGGCCTAGCTGATTCTGTACTTCATTCTTGAACTCTTTGAACTTGTCAAAAGATTCACTTTTATGTCTCATTAAATAGACATACCCATATCTACTGAAATCATCAGTAAAGGTAATGAAGTACTGATAGCCACCTCTGGCATGTTTACTAAATGGCCCACACACATCACTGTGTATAAGGTCAAGTAAACCTGAAGCCCTTTGACCTTTGTGAGGAAAAGGTGACTTCGTCATTTTACCCATTAAACAAGCCTTGCATGTATCAATCATCTCATAGGAGAATGATCCCAGCAGTCCATGATCATGCAACCGCTTAATGCGTTTCTTGTTAATATGGCCTAAACGACTATGCCATAGCAAGGTGCTGTCATCAGCATACTTGGCTTTCTTAATATCAATATTTTGTATAGAACATTCCATGTCCAACATGAACAACCCATTGTTAATTGAACCAGTTGCATAAACAATATTATCAAAAGATAAAACACACTTTGAAATATTGCATTCAAAGGAAAATCCCTTCCTGACAAGAGCAGGAATGGAGATAATATTTTTAGTAATGCTGGGAACAAAGTAACAACTGTTTAGTTCTAATACAAGCCCAGATGGCAAAGAGATGAAATAGTCTCCTACAGCAACAGCAGCAACCCGTGCCCCGTTTCCAACTCGTAGGTCCACCTCATGCTGTCCCACCTGTCTTCTTCTCTTGAGTTCCTGTACATTTGAACAAATGTGAACTCCACATGCAGTGTCCAACACCCATGATATAGAAGAAGATGAAACCATGACTTCCGTCACGTATATACCTGAGCCAGAAGCGATGCTTCCCCTCTTATCTCCTTGGAGCGCTTTACAGTCCTTTTTCCAGTGACCCAGCTGGCCACAGTGGAAACATCTGTATTCCTTTGACCGCTTGACTTTTTGCTTCAGAGCCTTGCTGTAACTCTTGACAGGGGCCTTGCCCTTCTTCCCCTTCTTCTTGTTGTTCCTTGAAGGAACCATTAAGACAGAGGTTGAAGGCTTTCCCTTCAGAGTTTCCTCAGTAGTCAAGAGCATATTCAGCAGCTCTGCCGGAGTACAATCGATTTTGTTCATATTAAAATTAATGATGAACGCATCGAAAGAGGGCGGGAGAGACTGCAGAATAATGTCTACAGCAAGCTCCTGGTTGATGGTATGCCCCAGTTTCTCTAGAGCCTCCTTGTGCCCAATCATCTTGAGCACGTGAGCTCCCACTGGGCTCCCTTCAGCCAGTTTGCTCTGAAAGAACAGCTTTGTCAGATTATAGCGTTCTGTCCTCGCCTGTGCAGCATACAACATCTTGAGGTTTGCTATCATGTCTTTAGCAGACATATCCTCATGCTGACGCTGCAGCGGTGGTGTCATAGACGCTAGCATCAGGCAAGCGACATCAATGCTATCATTGACGTGCTTTTCATAAGCTTCCCGAACCGCCCTTGCGGCGTTCGGAGCGGGCTGAGGCGGTATAGCCGTCTCAAGGACATACAGTTTCCTCTCTGCCTTAAGAACAATCTTAAGGTGTCCGAACCAGTTTGAGAAGTTTGGCCCAGCAAACTTCTCCCTTTCCAGTAGGGATCGCACATTGAAGCTCATGGTGTTCGTTGCTGCAGGTATCTACAACAATGCAAGAACAGCAAGGTCAGTATCAATGTAAAGAATCAATTCAGGACTTAAGAATGATTCTTTTTCTCACTATTTTATCTGGCTGAAAAATCCAGCAAAACAGCCCGAAAGAGTAGAACTCTTTTAGTGAGATGGGATCCAGATTTCATACTTGGTCTCCGCGTCCCGCTCAGGCGAGATAAGATGCACAGAGAGTACAAGCACTAATTTCTGGTAGGCTGTCCCAGCCAATCGCCAACCCGTGCGATTCCCCTTCATCTGGGCAATCTAGCAGACTGTGCCAACTGAGTTGGTACAACACAATCTCTGACCCCACAGATGGCTGCCTCCATGCGCTACCATATGCGCCACATATGTAGCCTACATGGTCAAGCTGACCCGACCTACTCCCTGGACCACCACGTGCTATGCTGAGCAACGAGAAGCGATAAATCCCTTCTCTGTAACACGCAGGTGTAATCCCGCACCGTCTGAAGATAGATGGACGTGCCCACTGAGTGGGTACAACACGGCTCCAACGATAATCAGAACAGTGAGGTTTCGCGTCAGAAGGCATACGAGCTTGATATTTTAGCGTTGGATTTTAACGGTCTTTTATCTTCTTCACTATCATGCAATTCCTATGGTGATAGCAGAAGATAAATAAATCATGCTGTTCTACTTATTTAAACAATAAAAGAAAGCATGGATCTTATGTGGTAAAAGCCCATAGCCTAAGTAAGACCTTAATTAACTTAAGTCTTCACTTGCTTTTCTTCATGGGTCTTTTGCTGCTCATCTGGCCCAACCCAGGGCCCAAGCGCCATCTGCAGCTCAGGTGCGCCTACCAGGGAAAATGCGCCTGGTCCCAGAGTCGAACCCTGGACCTCCCACCTGGTCAAGCCTCTGCTGCAAGCGCCTCTGCCAAGTGTGCTCTGTGCTCTTGTCTGATTAATTTACAAATTAATCTATCTAGACACGATTGACACGCAGGTCAATTACACTTTATAAATTAAATACAATGTGATACGCAGATCACAATAATTAATTTACAACTTTAAATTCCAGGCACGCAGGCCCCAGCACAGCACACAATTAACATGGGCAGCCCACATAAGAATAAATAAACAAACATAGGCATCAATCAACATGTGATCCAATCATGAAAATTAAATTTTGAAAACCCCATAGGCATCAATTTTAATTTCCTTATTTGCCCTACAACCTTACAACGGTCCATTACTAGGGATCCACTCATCCAACCTAGTCAGATCCACTGCCCTTGCATGCACCAAGTCCTAACTGACTTGAGTCGACCAAAAGGTCAACCATGCATGCGCCAGGGCCGAACAACCCTCATGAGATCTGGCAAGCGGGCGTGACCCCGGGCCTAACTCATGTGTGTTCTGTAGTCGTCTCAATCAGACATCGCTACACGCCTGTCTGCAGTCGACCTATAGCCACCAGGTGCTATCGCACAGGTGCTATCTGGTCAACCCATCAAGGCTGTCAGATGATCTGATCAGACTGTCTGGATCTAACCTAGGGGATGACTTCAACCCTAATAACCCGTCTAAGGGTTTAAAGCAGGGCCTTAGATCTATAATGAGTCGCGCATGTATCATAAGTTTTTGAGAAAACATAATATGCGCCAACAAGAAAACATGCGCCTAGGAGAAACAAAAAAAAAACATCTCTAACAAGCATGTAAAATTCGCCTATTACAACTAGCGCATGTAACATATAGATCATTGCATAGGATCACAAAGAAAGCAAACATATTAGCATGCAATAACAGGCTCTGATACCATTTGAAAGTCCCCTAGAACAAGGGGGGGCGAAACCCTAATAGGAGGCACAACAAAACCTCTAGCGGAATCTAGGGTTTCTAACAGGATCGCATAGCATGTAACATGTTCAACTTTCAATGAAAAGGGATTCTTACCATTGCCATCGCTTAGATGGTGTCTTGGAAGGAAAGGCGCAAATGCTCCTTCTCCTAAGGTGACGCACACAATTGATGTCGCCTACTCTTCTCTTGGTGCTCCTTGTGCTAGCAAGGTTCCAAGAAGTCGTTGTCGAATGGAAGGGGAGAGAATCCTTTGCTTGGCGATTACTTCCTTCTCCTTGCGTCAACCTCTTCACCACACGAGAGTGCAAGCACCGAATACTCAAGTTGGCGACGAGAGATGAGAAGAGACGAGCGTGAACGTGAGGCGTTCCCACGTTTAGAAGTCATGGCTTCTAAATTTAGTAAACCCCAAACGTTCATGTGACCATGGGTTCACCCCATGCGCAAACTCCTCTTAGATTGAACCATGCGCTCAACCAATGAGCTGGTTCAAATCGATTTGGTTTAATAACCAAATAAACCAAGCAATCAGTCCAGACCACAATAAACCCTAAGGCTCTTGATCTGACTGTCGATCTCTTGATGCTGCTGATCTCACTGATCTAGCATCCATTCTCTCGATCGAAGCTTACCGATCTCAAGCCCTAATCAATCAAACATGATCAGACCAGATCTCACTTACAATCAGAGATTAAATCCCTTTAAACTGAACCTGAACAATTCAGTCCACACGATCTGACTTAAGTAAGCCATATCATCAAATTGTGCGACCCTGAGGGTTTCCTTTAAATGTCGGTAACGATAACTCACGTTATCACGAACAGTGAGGGGTATCTAGCAACACATCACTGTCTCCCGATATAAAGAAAAGAGTCTTCCAAGACTACACCCAAACCACAGCACAAGTGTGAATCCAACTCACAAGGCATGCATGTTTCCTTTGCCACTGGATGTTCTTATTGGACAAGCGTGTCAAGCTTGTAACTCCAATATGATGAGCATGATTAGATCAGATGAACGTAGTCACCTAGGTATGGCCATACACTATTCTCAATCATCTCATCCAGGGGGCCCTTTAGAACATCACACTCCTTAAACAAGGAGACGGCAATCCTTTGTCTATCACTAGTGCCCTAACCTGACTCAAGCTCACCATCCAAGATAGTCTATAATCATTATGTTTCAAATGATATTGAACTACCTCAAAACAATGACAATCATCATTTAGAAACACAAGTGATCTCAAGTCAGAGGACATGTGCCACTTGTTGCAATCAAGGATTATTCACATTGTGACAAGCAATTGAATAACCTAGTAGGGTCCGTCCAGTACATCCAATGTACCCATGAGTCTACATCTTATTCCATGCTCGAAGCATCCTATAAGATTAGAACACATATTAGTCTCAATCATATCAAGGCTGTCTCATGTTCACCAAGATATCTCGACTAAGGACTTTATAGCATGTCAGCCCAGCTGAACAGCTTTGAGACATTATTCAGAAGTACACTTATTGCAGCAGACAATGTAACAAACTGAATAATAACCATGCCTTTATAAACATAAGAGTTTATACATGATACTGATACAATCCCAAGGCCTCAAACATTAGCCTTAAGGGCATACCCCAACAGTTTTCACGGTACCATAATTTCCGACAATTACACACAGAGACTTTCGACAGAATTATGGCAGTACCGTGAGGTTTTTCATGGTGCCGTATTTTCTAGCAATTCTGACCAGAAGGATTTGGCGGAAATACGGCACTACCGTATTTTGGAGAAAAACTCTCATGGCACCGTAAGTTTTGTCCGGAACTCACAGAATGAAATACGGCACTGCCGTATGAATCGTCACGGTGCCGTAATTGGGAACTCAGAATTCTGATTTTTTCGCCCGATTATTGCAAATACCATATCTTTTGATCCAGACCTCCAAATTGAGATCGGAAAGAGGTGGCGGACTCGTCTTTATGAAAGGAAGACACACGAAGGGGAAGTAACAATTTTTATCATAGATTCATGGCGAATTTTGGAGAAAGGCAGAATCGCAGGGGCTCGTCGGTTCTCAGCCCAGAAACCACCTCCGGCCACAATTTTTGATAGAGAGCTTCATCTGGTGAAGGGGAAAATGCACCTCAAGTTCTAGAGCGTTCGGAGTTGAATCGAAGGAGAAATTGACACAACAGTGGTGACAGCGTCTTTCAAGGCAAATTACGGGCTGTAATTTTATTACAGCCCTGTTTTGTAATCTTCCTCCCCTCTTTTCTAATTCTTATCACTCTGAGAACATGTTTTATTGTAATCCTTTCATCATGGTAGCTTAATCTTTTTATGGGACATGGGGGTGTAATCTCTTTGTTTCTTAATGGCTAGAAAACCCTAATTTTGTCAAACTGATTTTATTATGATAATTTTACTCTTGTGATTGATTGTACTTTAATTCTCCTTTGTGTCTTAAATATCAGCATGTTTTAGAATTTTGCGAAATAGATCGAGAGGTTGATTGTTTGAAATTCGGAACCCTAGGAATTATTGAGTTTGGAACTACCTTAAGAGATTAGGTTGTTCTTCGAATTCTGATTTTTAGAGAACTGTAATGCCTTGTTGATTTTATGATTCTTTACATTGAGTTAATGTGTATACTTGATTTGATATTGCAAGAGATTGAGTATCGAGTTGTTGGAAACCCTTGAGTAAAACTAGTGTTGAGACTCAGATGCACGAGAGTGATCTTTGAGTTTCCACTTGAGGTGATCAACCCAGAATTCAGATGCACGAGAGTGATACTTGAGTTCTTGGTTGATGGTTTACTTATTCTCAGCATTGAATAGATCTTGCATGAGAGTGGGGATCGGTTCTTTGTAAGGTTGTCTGCGCGAGAGTGAGACAATTTATTTATGAAGTAAATTATACCTTTATCATGATAGAATTAGATTGATAAATACTTATCTTAATCCAGTCATTAGAAATTTAAAGTAGATGAACCCCTAGTCCCAGTTTCTTCTCTGATATTCTCTCTGTGTTCTTTTTGATAGCTTGATTCACTATTTTCTGATTGCCTAGCTAGCGAGAAATTGATTATTTGGTACTTGGCAACAAGGTCTCTGTGGTTTGATATTTTTATATTACTTCTAGTATTCGTGCACTTGCGCACACAACACACCTCGAACCCTAACCCATACACGCATGAGCGCCCTCGGGTGGATGATGATTTCCGTCGTTTCATTCGTAACACCCCTACACCATTCATAGGTGATCTTGATCCCACACAGTTCTTAGATTGGGTCATGTGCATTGACGTGTATTTTGACCTTAGCGATTGGCCTCCACACTCACGGGTTCGGTATGCGCGCACCTTACTTGAGGGGCCTGCACGTTTACATTGGGAAAACGTGGAGTGCCAAAACGCGCAGCAGGCTCTTCCCCCAATCACTGAGTGGGCGGAGATGCGGTATCGCCTCCGCGAGCATTATGTATCCCCTTTGTATAGGCAGCGGCTTCTTGATCAGTATAGTAGCCTACACCAAGAGTCAGGTACTATCGAGGAGTACTGTCTCACCTTCGAGACGTTGCAACTCCGTTGCAATTTGCAGGAGGACCCCGAGTTAGTTTTGTCAAAATTCAAGAATGGGCTCCGTGCGGATATCCGCCGAGCCTTACCCGCATATGGATCGGAGACCCTTGACCAAACTTTTCAGCGCGCTCGAGACATTGAGCAAGACCTTCATGTTGCTGCAAGGCGCAGTGACCTTGGCCCCAGATAGGCGTCCTCATGCCGGCGGTCCCCCGCAACCCCACCCGCGACTTGAGTGTCCGGAGCCTCATCCGGACCCACGACCCGCACCCCTGGCCCATCAGCCCCTTAGACGCCCACCCCCTGAGGCTTTGCCTTCTCAGCCCACTTGGGAGGAGAAGGGCAAGGCCCTAGCAGTCGGAGCCTTTTGCCGTATTACTTGCTACAACTATTTGCAGCCGGGTAACATTTCGCGTGAATGTCCCAAGAAACCCGCTCGAGCCGACACGGGTCCGGCTCGCGTCGCCACCATAACCCCTGCTGAGCACGATGTTGAGGCGGAGTGTTACACTAGTGGCAAGGAGTCGGGTCCGTCCACACTTGTCGTCCGTTGCAACCTTGTGCTGCCCGCGCCTATCGAGGATTGGAGGCGCTTGGGCATTTTCACGAATTACATTAAGTGCAATGGGCACTCGTGTAAGATCGTCATTGACGGTGGTAGTAGCCTAAACGTGGTCTCTCGAACCGCGGTCACGCGTTTCGGCCTTCCCCTGGAACTCCACCCGAGACCTTACTCTATCGCCTAGGTCAATACCACGAGCCTTCCGGTCACCCACCAATGTCAGGTTCCCATCGCGTTTGGGAACTATCGTGAGAGGGTATTGTGCGACGTTGCGACTGTGGACGTCGCCCACGTCCTCCTTGGCCACCCGGGGTTGTACGATAGAGACGTAGTCCACTATGGCTAGTCGAACACTTATGTGATCGACCACGATGAGCAGAAGATTCGCCTGATCCTAGCTCCACCTAAGGAGCTTCGTGCATCCACCTCCAAGGGTCTAATTACACCCTCGGCACCTGGCCCTCCGCCTTCCCCCATGGTCTCCCTCATGTGCACCCCCGCATTGGTTTTGCGAGGCTCATGCTTCCAAGACCGTCTATGCGCTCATCGTGCGCGAAGTGCAGGACCCTATCCCTTGCCCTGATCCGGCACCCCCTATTGAGGTGTCCGCCCTCCTTGCCAAGTTTAGTGATATCAGCCCTGAGGATTTGCCTCATGGCCTTCCCCCGGAAAGGAAAATTCAGCATGCGATTGACCTCCTCCCGGGAGCACCCCTCCCTAACTTGCCCCATCATCGCCTTAACCCTGCGGAACACATTGAGTTACAACGTTAGGTGGATTATCTCCTCACTAAGTGGTACATTCATAAGATTCTCAGCCCTAGCGCCGTTCCCATGCTCCTCATGCCCAAAAAGGACGGGTCGTGGCGCATGTGTGTCGATAGCTGCGCTATCAATCGGATCACTGTCAAGTATCAGTTTCCCATTCCTCAGCTTGACGACATGCTAGATTTGATATCCGGTGCGTCGTGGTTTTCCAACCTCGACCTCCGGAGTGGATATCACCAAGTCCGCATTCGCGAGGGCGATGAGTGGAAGACGGCATTCAAGACCAAGGATGGTCTTTACGAATGGCTTGTCATGCCATTCGGGTTGTCCAATGCCCCATCTACATTTATGCGCTTGATGAGTTAGGTCCTCAGGCCATACATGGGCAAGTTTTTGGTCGTCTACTTCGACGACATTCTGATCTTTAGTTGGACCCACGATGAACACTTGGAGCATCTTCGCTCCACTTTTGACCTCCTACGCAAGGAGCGCCTCTTCCTTAACACGAAGAAGCACACCTTCCAGACCAACACCGTGTATTTCCTTGGATACATTGTGTCCGACCAAGGTCTGTCCGTTGACCCTGCGAAGGTTGAGGCCATCCGGCATTTGCCCGAGCCTCGCACCGTGACTGAGGTCCGTAGTTTCTTGGGTCTTGCGGGGTTTTACCGTAGGTTCATCCGTGGGTTTAGCACCATTGCCACCCCCTTAACCCAGCGCCTCTCTAAGGATGACATTGAGTGGACCCCTACCACTCAACGGGCTTTTAATGCGCTTAAGGACGCCCTAACCACTACTCCTGTCTTGCGCCTCCCTGATTTCTCGAAAGTTTTCGCGGTAGCGTGCGATGCCTCCGGGTCTGGCATCGGAGGATCCCTTAGTCAAGAAGGCCATCCCGTGGCTTTCTTTAGAGAAAAACTGAACGCAGTTCGACAGCGTTACTCCACGTACGACAAGGAGTTCTACGCGATTGTTCAGTCCTTCCGGCAGTGGAGGCATTACCTCCTCCACCGCGAGTTCATGTTGTATAGCGACCATTAGGCCCTCTCCTTCCTTAATGCCCAAAAGAAGTTGGTCGCCCGCCATGCTAAGTCGGTCGAGTACCTACAACAGTATTCCTTCGTAATCAATCACAAGGCGGGTAAGGAGAACATCATCGCGGATGCCTTGAGTCGCGTCCGGACCCTCTTATGCGTGATGCGCACTCCCGTCAATACCTTTGACCATGTCAAAGAAGAGTATGCCACTTGCTCTGATTTTGGCACCATCTACACAGCTTTGACCGAGTCCACCAACCCCGACTCCCCCTACCAATTGTGTGAGGGTTACCTCTTCTTGGGGAATCAGTTGTGCATTACCCACCTCTTCATGCGGGTGGCGTCGCCGGCCATCATGGCCGCGACAAGACGCTTGAGATGGCGGAGGAACGCCTCTTTTGGCCTTCCCTCCATAAGGACGTTGAGCGCACTGTGCGCCATTGCGGTATGTGTCAGTTGTCCAAGCCCCGCTCTTCGAACACGGGTCTCTACACCCCTTTGCCAGTGGCCAGCGGCCCGTGGTGCGACCTGAGCATGGACTTTGTCCTTGGGTTGCCTTGGACCACCTGATGTGGGGTGAAGACACGTGATTTATTCTACTAATTAAAAAGTTTAATTATTTATTTTTTTGGGATTTTCATAAAAGAACATAACTCAGAAAACAACTAGAAAATTCAGTAAACAGCTAGAATTCAGTGCTACAGAAAAGTATCATTTAAGAAATGTAGCAATGCTTTGTAGGAGAATCCATTCAATGATTATTGAAACCGATTAAACCAAATTGGAGATCAAAACTTGTTCTTTTAAATCGTATAAGAATTGCAGATTGAAGATATGTCAGGTAATAAGGACATCAGTGATAAAATAACTAGTCAGATTAAAGAATAAAACTGGTGCAGAAAATATATCATTCATCAAAAGTTGCACCATCTCCCAGGTTTATCTGTTCAATTTTAAAATGTCCCAGCTGATCCGAATCGTAGAAGATGATCTGGTCTTTCTATTGTCTCCAAGGATCAGTGCTAGAGGCTTGTCCGTGTATGTTAAAAACCTGCAAAAATAAGCTTAATCAGAATTGATTATGAGCAAACAGGAAACAAACAGTAGGAAACAGAGTCAGGAAATAGGGGATGTCGCACTGGAGAAGAATTTGTCGCCAGCCGGCCGGTGGTGGACCAAATCCAAAACTGCTACTACTGGAGATTTCTATGGATGAGGTGAGGACGTGGCCGGAGTTTCTGGGCGGACGGTGGCTGGTCGGAGTCGAACGGCGCTGAAAGGCGGGAGCAAAATGAAGTTTTGATTCCGGTGATCGAAGCGACAGATGGGCGGATGCTGGCAGCTGATGGTTCTTTGGCAAAAGGCGAAGCGGTCGCTGAAGTTTTGTTGTGATCCGACGGCTGGATCGTCACCGGTGAACTCACAAATCTCAAAAAATTTGGGGTTGCTGTTGAACTGTGCGGGTTTGCAGCGAAACACAGGAGGATTGAGGGAGTAGGGGAGATTAGAGAAGAGAGGAAGAGGGAGGGGCTCGGCCCTAGAAGGAGGAGAGGGGAAAACTAGGTGACACAAGCACCTCAGAGGAGAAAGGAGACATCCAATTCCATCGGAAGAATACCATTTCCAAAATTCATTTAACTTCACTGTCTATTACAAGGTGCACGCGTGATACATATAGGGATACGCCTGGAGAAATGTTGCTGCCGAACGTTGCCATTTCCATCTACAGCAGTAGAGAGATGTTGATGCTTCCACATGAGGAGTTGATGTAGACGTTGAAGCTTCCAACTTTGGTTGAAGATGAACGTTGGCTGTAAGGAGACGTTTGGAGAGCTTCCATCTTTGCAGCGCTGAAGATGAGCGTTGGCTGCAAATGTGGGTTGCAAGGTGCTGCGTTGAAAATGGGCTTTGACTTGGGCCTTCAAGAGTTCCTCATTTGAAGTGGTTGAAGTAGTTCTTCCCATTATTTTGAGCTAACTTTATTGATTGAGCTTGCTAGCTTATTTGTGAAACTCCGAGTCTTTGTCTATGGCACTTGTAGACTCCATTTGTATTTTCGTGGCTTGTGGTTTCTACCCCCATCACCACCTCCCGTTTCGATTCGATCTACATCATTGTTGATCGATTTTTGAAGATGGCCCATTTTATCCCTTTTTCGCGCACAGAGGACGCTTCTCACGTCGCACATCTTTTTGTCCGAGAGATCGTGCTTCTCCATGGCCTTCCCTCCACCATCGTGTCCGACCGCGACATGTATTTTATGAGCGACTTCTGGCGCTCACTGTGGGCCCTCTTGGGCACCACTCTGAAATTCTCCACAGCCTATCATCCTCAAACTGATGGGCAAACCGAGATTGTTAACCGCAGTTTGGGCAATCTTCTTCATTGTCTCATCGGGGACCATCCGGGGTCTTGGGATTCCATCCTACCCATGGTCGAGTTCGCGTACAATAGTGTTTCTAATAGGTCTACGGGTCTTAGTCCCTTCTAGATCGTTTCGGGCCATCAACCGCATAAACCTATAAACCTCGATTACCTTCCCATGGAGTCTCATCTCTCCCCGCATGCATATTCCTTTGCCCAGCATATTGCTAGTCTGCATGATGAGGTCCGGTGTCGTATCTTTACGAGCAACATTCATAATGCAATGAAGGCCAACGAGCATCGTAGGCCACGTCATTTCTCTGTAGGTGAGCTGGTGAGGGTGCGTATCCACCCTGAGCGTTTATCCAACAGGGCGCATTTTAAGCTTCAACCGCATTACATAGGACCTTATGCGGTGATGCGGCGGATCGGCTCCAACGCCTATGTTTTGGACTTGCCCGAGGATATGGGGATCCACCCCATCTTCAACATAGCAGATCTCCTCCCCTTCCACGGCCCTTTGGAGGACCCAGATGACCCACTGCCCCCTAGTTCTCCGGAGGAGAACTCATCAGATCACGCAGCGGAAGCTGATGCTGGAGCAAACGGGCCCATGAACACACTTGAGAGCGTCCCAATCCCTCCAAAAGACACTTGGGGAGACTCCCAGGACCCCAGGAATTTTCCCCAGAATTTTTACCTCAGTCAGAGTTCTCCAGACCCCGACACGGCCAGGCCGTGCGCCCCGTCACAGGCATGACACGGTCGCCCGAAGACGCGAACGCCGAACACGGGCGTGCTCCTGGTCATGGGTAAGCCATGCCCGGTTCTGTGGATTTCAGCCACACCGAACACGGGCGTGCTTCTGGTCACGGGCAAGCCATGCCCGGCTCTGTGGATTTCAGCAACTCCCATCACGGCCATGCTCCTAATCACGGGCAAGCCGTATCCGACTCTGTGGATTTCGGCCACACCGAGCACGGGTGTGCTCCTGATCACGAGCAAGCTGTGCTCGGTTCTATGGATTTCGATCACACTGAACATGGGCGTGCTCTTGGTCACGGGCAAGTCGTGCCCAATTCTGTGGGCTTTGCCCTCTCCGAACACAGCCGTGCTCACCATCACGGCCAGGCTGTGTCCGCCCCTGGAGATGCGTTGCAGCCTCGACGACCCCACTTCGATGTGCACAGCCCTCCCTACCATGTTGCTCCACCCCATGATGACACAAAGGAGCCCAACAAGGTGGAAATCCAGCGATCCCAACGCCAAAGTAAGCCCCCGGATAGTTTCTTGGGCGTCATTAGCCCTCTTTCCATCCATACCGAAGTGGCGTAGCCCAAGGGCACTACGAGCCAACCCCCTGAAGATCCAGCTCCAAGTGGGCCACGTAATCTGATTAGCAACACGGCCCAAGACCTAGCCGCGATGCTGGCAACCCAGCCCACAACATCGAAGTTCTGCTATTTTGTCGTCGTGTGTTCAGAGCGGGTCTAAACCGCCCCCATACGAAGATATAGGATCGTGCTACCAGCTTCGAAGAATATTAGGTACTAGTTTGTTAATTTTCATCTTGTAGTTGCAGCTTGACCACTTTTGTGGCCTACAAGAGTTGGTAGGTGGTTAAAATAGAGTGTCTCTTGTGTATTTTGTTTGTTCCCTGCCCTCTTATTCTATAAAAGAGGAGGTAGGGCTAAGTGTTGAGTAGTTCTCTTAATGATAGGGATCTCCTGGTGAGCTAGAATGAGCTTCTAGTTTGTGTGGAAGGTGAAGTTGCTTCGCCTTCGGAGTTGTAAGAGTCGGCGACCGGTGTTTCGACTCAGCTTGGTTTCCAGCTTTATAAGAAGTAAATCCCACCCTCCGGTGGGTCAGGTTCACCTGTTTTCCTATTTGCTTGCTTTGATACCGAGTTGGCTTTCTCCTTTCTTCTTCACCCATGGCTGCCCGTTCATCGGAGGCGTGGTATCTCTTTTCCTTGGTTTGTTTCAGCTGCGTAGACACGCGAGCTGAACCCCGCAAAGCCGTAGTCCCCCCCCCCCCCCCCCAACGCAAGCTAAGCTTATAACGCGCTAAGAGAGCTGCAGGAATTCACTAAATTTGCTACAAGGTTAGTGCGATGTATTATTTAGTTGGGTGTCGTTCGCTTCATTCGCATTCGTGTTGCCCTAATCGAACTCGTCGCTGTTTTGTCGTGCTTTCTACTGGATTACCTGCACTTTTCCGATGTGTTTTCTCTTCCCTCATCTCACGACCCTCTCCCGTTTTATCAAGCATTGTGTAAAACCCTAGAGTACGACTTAAGGACCCCCTCACCTATCAGTTGCTACATGATCGAGTCTCGCAAGTCGTTCTGATAGCATTGTTGGCAAACCTCGGGGATATTTTATAATTTTTCAGAGTCATTACAACACAAATACATTGCACAGCAGAATAATATCTCCGAAACAGGCCAGTACCAAAAACCCAGTGAAGATCGTCAAGCGAGAGACTCGACACGATGAGATAGAAAATACCTAGAGCAAGGCGATGCCGATGTCGAGGAAGGCGCCCAAGTGTTCGTCCTCTGCAGTCTCCCACACACGGATTCCTTGAGCTTTCTTCTTCCTCACCCGGTGCTAGCCTCAGGAAGAAGATCCATGCCTTAGGAGAGTCTTCCAATCAACTTGCGCCACCTCCAAGAAGGGATGCGCCAAGAAGAGGGAAGAGGAAGATGCCGCAAACTTCTTTCTTGTTCCTTTGCGCCAAGGAAAGGAAGAAGGAAGGAGAAGAAGAATGCTTGCGCCCTTGATGGAAGAAGAAGAGCTTCTATGTTCTCCAAGTCGTCGCCCTCTAGTGCTTCACGCCTCCAAGGAATAAGTCACTCAAGAGGGGGCGGCAAAGTGGTTCTTTTATAGGACTTAGAGGCAGTTAGTGGTCCTTTGGTAAGTGTTGACTATTTGGCATGAGTTAAGGAGTTTATTTAAACAATTAAATTGATCAAATCCTCAATTCAATATGCGCCAAGGCATTGCCTTAATCAGCCAATGAAACATGTGCCCAACACATTCCAAAAGAGGCACACTTCTCATCCATGCGCAAACATCAAGTCAATGCATGATAGAAGTTTTTCCTAATGGGGTATGGGCGCAAATCCTAATCCAATTAGGATTCTAATTATGTAAATAATCAGCCCCACTTGCGCCCAATTAAATCCCAATCAATATCTCAACTGATTAGATCAAATCCTAATCAAATTTGATCACTTTAATATGCCATATGTGTGATATGCGGAAATCCTAGTCCAACTTGGATTCTTCATGCGCCCTTAAGATATTTCTCTCCCCATTATACCCTTTAAGCCTCTAATCTCTTCATGACAACTTATTAGTGAGCCCAATTAAGCAATGGGCCTAGCCCAAAGTCCATTATGCATGTTAACCAAGCCATTGGATCCAATCCAATGTAACCCAAGGTCAAATGAGGCTAACCATAGTTGATTTGGTCAATATGCCAAAAATGGAAGTTGGCCCCAATAAGTTTCTTCCATCTCATTAGGCTCATTGGCACTGATAAAATCTCCCAATTAGATCCGAGTTATCCAATAACTCAATCTAAAGGCTACCCGATCAATATGAAAACTCGAGTATCAAGGTGTGCGACCTTGTAAGTTCTTCTGACGTTGGCAGTCCTTGAAAGGTCCCCTATAACTAAGGGGGGCGAAACCCTATAGGCGCATATGGAGGTTAAGATGCAGCGGAAAGGGGTTTCTACGATCTTTGCATGCGTTATGATCAACTTATAAAACTCTGCATGAATGAAAACGATTCATACCATAGCCATTTCTAGATGGCGTCTTGGAAGCAAAAGATGCAAGCGCCTCTTCTCCAAAGTCTCGCACACAAGATGAAGATGCGCTCCTTCCTTGGTGCTCCTTGTGCTAGCAAGGATCGTCCAAGGTGTCTTGATCGCTTGAAGGGAAGAGAGAGTTCTTTCTTGCTTGGCGTCTTTTCTCCTTGTCGTCCACCAGTTTTCTTTCACACACGAAAATGTGTTCTCTCGTCAAAAACTAGAGTGAGCGACGAACCAAGAGGAGAGGCGTGAATAGAGGCTATCGTGAGGCATGGCCACGATTAGAAGAAGTGCTATCTAAAAATAGCAAGTCACTTCTCAAGTTGCGATCATGGGTTTACCCAATCGCAAATCCAATTCACCCTTGAACCATGCGCTCATCCATTGAGCCGGTTCACTTGACTTTGGTTCAATAACCAAATAAACCAAGCAATCAGTCCAGATCATAATAAACCCCTAAGGCTTAAGATCTGACCGTTAATCTCTTGATGCTCCTGATCTCACCGATCTAGCATCCATTCTCTCAATCGAAGCTTACCGATCTCAAGCCCTAATCAATCAAACATGATCAGACCAGATCTCACTTACAATCAGAGATTAAAATCCCTTTAAACTGAACCCAAACAATTCAGTCCACACGATCTGACTTAAGTAAGCCATATCATCAAATTGTGCGACCCTGAGGGTTTCCTTTAAATGTCGGTAACGATAACTCACGTCATCACGATCAGTGAGGGGTATCTAGCAACACATCACTGTCTCCCGATAGAAAGGAAAGAGTCTTCCAAGACTACACCCAAAATACAGCACAAGTGTGAATCCAATTCACCAGGCATGCATAATTCCTTTGCCACTGGATGTTCTTATTGGACAAGCATGTCAAGCCTGTAACTCCAATATGATGAGCATGATTAGATCAGATGAACATAGTCATCTGGGTATGGCCATACACTTTCTCAATCATCTCATCCAGGGGGGCCCCTTAGAACATCACTCTCCAATTAAGGAGACGGCAATCCTATATCTATCACTAGTGCCCTAACATGACTCATGATCATTATCCAAGATAGTCTATAATCATTATGTTTCAAATGATATTGAACTAACTCAAAATAATGACAATCATCATTTAGAAACACAAGTGATCTCAAGTCAGAGGAAATGTGCCACTTGTTGTAATCAAGGATTATTCACATTGTGACAAGCAATTGAATATCCTAGTAGGGTCTGTCCAGTACATCCAATGTACCCATGAGTCTACATCTTATTCCATGCTCGAAGCATCCTATAAGATTAGAACACATATTAGTCTCAATCATATCAAGGCTGTCTCATGTTCACCAAGATATCTTGACTAAGGACATAACTGCATGTCAGCCTAGCTGAACAGCTTTGAGACATTATTCAGAAGTACACTTATTGCAGCAGACAATGTAACAAACTGAATAACAACCATGCCTTTATAAACATAAAAGTTTATTACATGATACTGATACAATCCCAAGGCCTCAAACATTAGCCTTAAGGGCATACCCCAACAGTCCTGACCTAAGGTCACCACTAGCAGTGAGTGGCACCTAGCTATGCATCGCTGCTACCCAAGTCATTGGAATGGATATCGACATCGACATCCCCATCATCGCGACTAGGTACAGATGCATTACAGTCTCTTTTCCGAATTGATATGCGATTGGACAAGTGTGTCACCACTTGTTTTCACGCAATCACATGGTTATGACTAAATCAAGTTCTCACCTGGGTATGGCCATACACTTTCAGTCATAGAACCATAGAGGAGCTCCATGGATATCAAGGTTCCCTCAAGAAGGGGCAAATCCTCTCTCTATTCATTAACCTTCTCTTATGGCTCATGACATGCTCAATGACAACCGTTGTTACCTCCCAACTACGGCGAGGTGTTAGGTTGTATCAAAGCATATCCCTAACCATATAGAATGGTCAATGACCTCAAGTCAGGGGATCAATGCATCTCCTGTCACTTGTGAGGATAACTCATGACACTAAGTCATTGCCTCACAGCAGGTCTATCTAGTATATTCACCACTAACATACCCATATGCCTGCGTTAGCACCTTATGCCTAACCAGCCCATATACTTGTCTCACGAGTACTAGAGCTATCCCATATCCACTCAGGTACATCGACTGGGGACAATCATTTCTGAGCACAGATCCAATATGTCTCCAGGGACATTATCATGTGAGTACATAATCGCAGATGCAAACAAACATAGATAATGACAATGCCAGAAAGATATATAAATATCAGAGTTAAGTAGTACAAAGATGGACCAAAACTAGGTCCTAGGGCATATACACCAACAGCTATATGCCTATGGTGTCTCCTACTTCAGCCCTCATTGGACTCTGGGCCCAATGTGCTTGTTCTAGAGCTTTCTCAAACTCTTTTCCTCCAATACAAGTCTCATAGGTGCCCTAATTGTTGGGAAACCCTGGGAATATTTTATAATTTTCACATAGAATATATTACAAATGTAGTGGAATAATATCCCTGAAACAGGCCGATCCCAAAAACCCAGTGAAGATCGTCTTGCGAGGGGGTCAACACGATGAGATAGTAAATACCTTAGGAGCAAGATGAGGCCGATGTCAAGGTAGGCGCCCAAGCGTATGCACTCTGCAGTCTCACACACATGGATGCCTCAAGCACTCTTTTTCGACGCCCGCGTGCTAGCCTCGGGAAGAAGATCCAAGCTTTAGGGAGATCTCCAATTCACTTGCACCAACCTTGAAGGAAGGATGCACCAAGAGGTTGGAGGAGGAGATGAAGCCGCTAAGGTCTTCTTCAACTTGCGCTAAGAAGAAGAAGGGAAGGAAGACTTGCGGCTAGAGGAAGGAAGAAGATTTGCGCCACTCTCTTCTTATTCTTGCCCCTTGGAGTGCTCACGCCAATTTGATATTTGTGTGTCATGAGCCTCTCGCATATCCCATGATATATAGAGGCAAGGGGCGGCAATAGAAGGGCTAGGCGCAACTCATGAATAAGGGGGCGGCTAGGGTATGTGTGGGGTGGCAATTAGGGTTTAGGGTTTAGGAAATTCTCCAAGAGATTTCCATAAACCCTTTCCTATTAACCATATGCACCAAAGACCTTCCTTAGAAGTTCTTCTAGCCATATCAGCCCCAAGACTTGCCTTAGAGGCAAGACTTCTGATGACACCAAAATATGTAGTATATTTTGTATCATTTTAGATACTTTTTCATGCTAAATTGAGGATCTTTTTACTTGTTTTTATGCTGAATCCATTAAATATTGCAAAGTCTACTTCTATTTTGGTTTTTCATATTTTTTAGGCAAAAAGGCACTATTTTAGGTGTTTTCAAGCAAAAATCAAATACATGGAAGAGTTCTCATCATCAAGAAGAAGTCACCCAAGAATTTTCATGCAAATCGAGGCAAAGAACCCAAAATACGGTAGTGCCGTAAAGGATTTTACGGTACCGTATTTTACACGGCTACCGTATTATCGAGATCACGGCCGTATTTTGGTGATTTACCGAACAGAAGGCTTTCGTGAAATTACGGCACGACCGCAAGAATTTACACGGCCGTATTTTGGGGCGCTTTCGGAACAGAGACCTTCGCTGAAATTACGGCACTGCCGTAAACCAGTTTACGGGCTGTATTTTCTAGACATCTTCAGAACAGAAAGTTGCCCTGAAATTACGGCACTGCCGTAAACCAGTTTACGGGCCGTATTTTCCAGACGAATTCGACTAGAGAGTTCAGCCGATTTTACGGCACTGCCGTAAACCAAATTACGCTGCCGTATTATTCTAGCAATTTCAGAACAGAATAATCGATGGATTTTACGGCAGTGTCGTAAGATATTACACTGCCGTATTCCGGTGTTTGAACGTGATTCCCAGGTCAATGTCCACGCCCGATCCTTGCGGAGATGATTGCGGACGATCCAAAAGTTTATATTCGATGCTGTAAGAAGCAAAAGGAGAGCTTTTCACGAGAGGATTACAGAAAGACAAAAGGCCCAAATTTTGATTGACCGTGGAGGGAGAAATCACGATCCACGCCGCCGTGGAGGGTTTCGCCGCCGCGCTCTATTCAGACGACCTCCGGCCGCGATTTTTCTACCGAAGCATTGCCTAGTGAAGGAGACAACGTACCAGAAGTTTCAAATCGAAAAGTGACAAATTGGAGGAGAAATCAAGGGAACAAGGATCGCCACCATTGTTCACGCCTTCTTTTGTAAAATACGACTATGAAATACTTCACAGCCGTGCCGTATTTTCTAAAAACTCTTTCTTTTGTTGATTTCTGATTTTCTGAAATTATGGAATATTGTATTTCCTTCGCCACGCTAGCTTAAACTACTCTTGGGACATGGGGGAGTAGTTCACTTGACTTTTAATGATTAGATAACTTCTTTTTCAATATTTCATTGAGTTTGATTTTAGCATGATGATTTTGCTCCTGTGATAATTGTGTTTAGACTCTCTTTAAGTTCATATTATTAATTATGTTCTTAGAATTTTCGCTTGAGACTGAAAGGTAATTGCTTGAGAATTTGGAACCCTAGAATTGCATGTTAGGATCCCTTCCTTAGGTTAGATCCATCTTGATCTTTTCTTGTAAAATAATTGTCATGATTATAACATGAATCCATAGATCGAGTCTATTTGTCAAACGTGGAGATCTTGTGCGAAAGCAAAGATCGGAACGTTGGAGGTCCTTGAGCAAAACTAGTTGCAAGACTCGGATGCACAAAAGTGATCCTTGAGACTCCACTAGAGATTCTAGAGCTCGGATGCATTAAAGTGATCCTTGAGTTCATCCTTTGATAATATATTCTTCATGATGAAATTGAATCAATAAAATCCTTATTCATGTCTAGTCATAAAAGTTTAAGTGAACGAAACCCAAGTCCCAGCATTTCTATCTGATAATCCCGCTTTTAGTTATCGATTGCTATTCTCACGATCTCGTTTTGCCTAGTTAATAAGAAATCAACTATTTAATATTCGACAACGTAGGTTCCTGTGGATTCGATACTTTTTTATTACTTCATATACCCGTGCACTTGCGGTTTAACAACAAGTTTTTGGTGCCGTTACCAAGGATTAGTCCAAGGTACACGCTTGCCGGATTTGTTGTGTTCCCTTTCGGGCTATCAAGTTTTTGGCGCCGTTGCCGGGGACCTTAGTTTTGTCGATATTAAAGATGTTGAGATTATTGTTAGATTAGGTTTTTATTTACTATTTTTTTTTCTATTTACTTTGCATGCGCAGGAGCCTTAGGTCAGGACCACTTGTACCATTGGATCCTGAAATCAACAAGACATTAAGAGCGCGCAGAAAGTTGAGGTTAGAAGAATCATCACAAGAAGAACTGCAAGAACAATCCCAACCAGAGTTACAAGAAGAGATTTTAGAGATGGGAGACAATCAGAACCATCAGAGAACACTTAGGGACTATGCAGTCCCTAATCATCATGAAATTCGTTCTAGTATTGCTAGGCCAGCAATTGAGGCCAACAATTTCTAGATTAAACCTCAACTCATTGCAATGTTTCAACAAGATCAGTTTGGAGGATCTCCACTGGAGGATCCCAACCAACACTTGGCCTTATTTCTCGACTTATGCGATACTATTAAGAAGAATGGTCTTTCTAACGATGCATTTAGACTAAGACTTTTTCCTTTTTCTCTTAGGGACCGGGCAAAGACATGGCTTAATTCACACCCAGCCGGTACCTTCACCACTTGGAACCAACTGTCAAATTCCTTCTTGAACAAATACTTTCCCCCAAGGAAGACACTTGAATTGAGGAACCAAATAACAAACTTCCAACAAAGAAGTGGGGGGTCACTCAGTGAAGCCTGGGAGATATTCAATGAACTGCAGCGGAAGTGTCCTCACCATGGAATAGAACTTCAAACTTTAATGCAAACTTTTTATATTACATTATCTGATCAGACTAAAATGATTGTGGATGCCGCTGCAGGAGGAGCTCTTATGAGCAAAACACTAGATGAAGCCTTCAGACTGCTAGAGGAGATGGCAGTAAACCATAATCAATGGACTACCGAAAGGGGAGTACTGTACAAGCCTTCTCAAGGTAAGAGTGGAAGTGACGAAATACGCTCCTTAGAAGAGAAGGTAAAATTTTTGTGTAGTCAGTTAAATTCCATGCAAACTGCTTCTATTTCTGCTATCACTTGTGAAAACTGTGGTAATGATGGTCATACTGCTGAATATTGTAGAATTGTCGATCAGGGTAATGAGCATGTGAACGCCATAGGGAATTACAACCAAAGTAGACCTAATGATCCCTATTCTAATACATACAACCCTGGATGGAGAAATCACCCCAACCTTTTATGGAAAAACAATAACAATGTAGGGGGGAACAATGAAAACAACGGATTCCAAAAGCAAAATCTGAACCAAAACATAAATCAAAATTCTAATGAGGGATCCATACTTGAAAAACTTTTGGCCAACCAAAATCAGTTCATGTCTGATATAAAAGAATACATGTCAAATAAAAACAAGCAAAATGAGGAATTTAAGGAAAATGTTCATCAAATCAACTATAGACTGGATAGAGTAGAAGCCCACAACAAAATTCTTGAAAACCAAATTGCACAGCATGCTAGTGTTCCTTACAGACCCCCTGGGAAATTGCCTGCAAAACCTGAGATAAACCCTAGGGAGCACTGTAATGCCATCATGACTAGAAGTGGGAAACAACTGGGAGAACCTAAAGGGAGGTTTGAAAACACTGAAGCAAAGATTAATGATAATAAAAGGGAATTGGAGATAAGAGAATCTTCTTCACATGAGAAACCCCAAATTTGTTTATCACCTCAAAAGGGTGATGAACCAAAAGGGGAGGAATCATGTGAGAAAGATAATCCTAAATCTGATTTACCTAATCCTTACCAAACACCTATACCTTTTCCTCAAAGGTTACTTCAAAATAAACTAGACAAAAAGTTTGGCAAGTTTCTTGAAGTTTTTAAAAAGCTTTATATTAATGTTCCAATTCTTGAAGCTATTATTGAAATGCCATCTTATGCCAAGTTTTTTAAAAGAGATATTGTCTAGTAAAAGAAAATTGGATGATTATGGTACTTGCATGGTTACACTAACAGAAGATTGTAGTGCAGTCATATAGAATAAATTGCCACCTAAATTGAAGGATCCAGGTAGCTTTTCTGTACCTTGTTCAATTGGCACCCTATCTTTTGACTGAGCCTTATGTGACTTAGGTGCGAGTGTAAGTTTAATGCCTCTTTCTACTTACAGGAAACTGAATTTGGGAGAGCTAAAGCCTACATCAATATCTTTGCAGCTCGCAGACTCATTAGTGAAGTATCCTGTAGGTATGTTAGAGAATATTCCAATAAAGATAGGTGAGTTTCTCATACCTGCAGATTTTGTAATATTGGACATGGAGGAAAATTGTAGAAATCCTATCATTCTAGGTAGACCACTATTGGCCACCGCTAAAGCAAAAATTGATGTGGAATCAGGAAAAATTACCTTTGATATATGTGATAACAAGATCGAATTTAGTCTTAATGATTCAACAAACAAACTTTGATACTCAGGATCTTGTTGTAGTATTGAAATATTTAATGATGAAATTTATGATGTTTCAAGTTTGTTTGATGAAACCCCAAATAATGAATCTAACAATCTTTTTGTGGGTATTGATGAGAAATTGCAGAAGAAGAAAAAGCCAAAGAGGAAGAGAAGAAGAGAAGGCTCTAGGATGATTGAGAAAATAGAAAGAATTATGAGCAGATTTGGATACTGTTTCAAGATCGAGCCTTATGTTGTAAAATCAGAGTTAAGATCCATAAATCCTCGATCGAACCTGAGTGTTAAAGGGTCAAGCTAATGACCTTTAAATTAGTGCTTCTTGGGAGGCAACCCAAGCTTTCTAACCCTTATTTTAGTTTTATTTACCTTGATTTTTTCTTAGGATGAATTTTTATTTTATTATTTGTAGGTTTTTCGTGATTTGGAGCAAACTACGGCAGTACCGTAAAGGATTTTACGGTACCGTATTTCTGATCCAAAATCAACCCGAGAGTTATTTCGTTTTTACGGTACTACCATAAGGTAGTTTACGGGCCGTATTTTCTAAAATTTTGTTTTTCGGTTTTCCTTAAAAAAAAAAATCGCTGCTTGAATTTAACGGCGGTACCGTAAACTGTTTTACGGTACCGTATTTGGGAATCACTTTGAACAGAACGCTTTTGAAATTTTACGACAGTACCGTAATGAAAATTACGGTACCGTATTTCCTTTTCTGTTTCAACCCGAGAGTTGTAACGATTTTACGATAGTGTCGTAATATTTTACATTGTCGTATTTTGCTTCCTGTACGCAAACCATGTGCCGTATTTAGGGTTATGGCCGAACCGTTTATAGGGTTTTTACCCTCGATCTCGCTCGTTCTTACACCGATTTTGGATCTCCGACCATCAGTAGACGCCGGCGATCCTTCCTGACCAGATTTCACCGTCGATTAGGTACCCATTTTTTCGATTTCATCGTTTTAGCGAGTATTGACGAACTTTCTCCCCTTTCGCTCATTCTCGCTCGATTCTTAACAGTTTCAAGTGATTTTTGTTTCTATACACTCGTTAGAGGATAAGCTATCGATCCTGTGCTATTTGAGAAGAATTTGAAACAATTTATGTAACTATCTGAGCTAAAACGCAACGTGCATGATTCTAAGTTACTGTTCACCGATGCCTTGAGTTAGAGCATGAAAGTTAAATGGAATTTTTGTTTCCAACTTACTTGATAGATGTTTCTGATGATTTCGGAGTGTAGTATTTACTTGCCATAACATGTTTAAATTGAGATTACATGCATGATTTTACTCTGTTTTTTCACCCTGTTTTTGGTTGATGACACATACGATGCCATTTACACTGCTATATCATTATTTGTATGCTTTGAATGATAAGTTTGCAGCTTGAGTCCATGGCACCAAGAACAAAATCGATTGCACCAAGGGGGAAGGGGAAAGCCCCTGCTGAACCATCACAACCCTAGAACTCTCACGGGATCCTTTTCAGAAATGAGATGCAAGAGGCTAGGTACAACAAAATTTTGGAAAGAAAGATCATCAACACAAAATATGCTGACAGAAGAACCCTAGAGGCTTTGGGATTTCATGAAGATTTGCTATGGATGTTTGATAGAATTAAGGCCAAGGAGTTCTTCCAGATGACTCCTCATACCTACTTACCACTTGCCTTGGAGTTTTTGAGCAGTCTAGTCATAGAGCTGAAAGAGTATTCCCATGGCCCTGCTGATGGAAAAATTACTTTTAGATTGGCGAATGAAGAGAGAGAGCTTACACTGCAGGAAATCAGGGACATCTTTGGATTGAGCACTGGGGGTTACACTGACATACCCCTTGGATTTATGGAGAATATATTTTGGAACAAAATCACTAATGAGAGCCACTTTTATGCTATGTCTGCCAGAGCCTCAAAGATAGTAAACCCATGCATCAGATATGCACATAGGGTTCTAGCACACACAGTATTTGGGAGAGGAGATAGTGACGGCATGGTCCGTCACACGAGCTTTATTTTCTATGGGGCATGCTCAATGGATTTGCAGTGGTTGTGGCTTACTTTATGATCAAGCATATGGATAAGGTGGCTAGAACTAGCAGAGGATTGGTAGTGATAGGAGGTTTGGTTACTCCTATAGCCAAATACTTTGGGATGGAGCCCTATGGAGCTGACACGGCAAGAGGGAAGGCAAGACTCGACATTGAGTCTTGCATAGCGATGAAGATGATAGTTAAAGAGGGAGACAATTTCTGTTTGGTCCTTGGACCAAACATCTCTCCTCTACCCTTGCCCTACATTGAGAAGACCACAGTTAGAGAAAGGGCCAATTGGAAGCTATGTCTTAATGAAACTGAGGGAGCCTTTATTCCATCACCTGATACAGTTCCACCACCACCCACTGGGGGTAGGAGTGATCCTTATGGGATGGAGTCACCCCCTCAGGACTTTTCACTGCCAGCTGGTACCTCCTCACACACACCAAGGGACAGATATGCTAGCCACCATGATCCTGGCTTCCAGGCACTCACAGCACAGATGTTCAGTCAGGAACGCTGCTTGGATAAAATGGATGAGACTTTGGGATACATCCACAAAGATATGGAGAGGCTATGCAACCATATGGAAGACATGGGTAACTTCCTCTATGACCGTTTTGGTTATGCTGATCACAAAGACTATGGCTATCATGGTGATCAGGGAGGAACCCCATACTTTGATCCTGAGGAGACTACTGCGAGAGACTCGGAGGCTACACGATCTGACGATGATGAGTAGAGGCTTTGTGAGTATTATCTTCCCTTACCTTGTTGCTGTACTATGATTTTCTTTATCTCACTATTGTTTTATATGATGAAGGGAAGGATGGTGCTTCCATGACTACCGCCACTACATTCTGTTTAACATGCCTATTATTCTTATTTCGATATGGTTGTATGATGATGATGATATTGATCTTTACTGATTCGATGGGGTTGTATGATATTTTGATATTCTGATGTTTGATATGATATACATGATGATATATTTTTGTTGATATGATATTGTGATAATTGATGGTGATGATGAGTTCACTCTTAATTTATACTGTTGATGACTTGAATGATTGATGATCTCAAATTCATGATTGAAAACATAACTCCATCATGTCAAATTTATTTCTTCAATACATATTTGTCTATTGAGATATGACATTGATTGATGCATAAAATTTTGGGGAGATATATTATTTAAAGAATGAAATTTAAAAGTGAAACTTCTCTTTTGAATAAAATGAGTATATTAGTATGATTTGTGAATTTAGATCAATTGAAAAACCTAGTTGAGGTTTAGTCTATTTTTGTTATTTGTTGGGAAATAAGAATCCGAGATCCATAAAAAAAAAATAGTGAGAGACTCCCCTACTTGGCACTATGTAAAATTGATAGAGGTACCTAAGACATGGGTTGAAGTCTATGCATGAAAAATAATGAGTGGTGAAAAGAATAAGACTCCTCTACTTGGCACTGTGTAAAATTGACAGTGGTACCGAAGAAAGAGTTGAAGTCAAAAATAAAAAGTATGTGTCTATGTGGATATATGCCATCTATGCAAAGACAATGAAAAAAGAAACATAAAAAAAATTATGTGTGGAAAAAGATCTTGGAGACCTAATTCATGTAAACAAAAGCATGATAGATTTAAATTGATACTGGGTGAAATCATGAGATTGAAAATTCTATCTATTGTACAAGTTGCAAAGTTTTATTTGATTGAGTTGTGAATCTAGAAAATTGAGTTCTGAGGCTAAAATGTCTACTTGAAATTTTGTAAATCAATTAATAGAATTTTTCATTGACAAGTTGTATTTTAGAAATTTATTGAGCATGAAAAGGTTATTCGTTTAATCAAATTTTGATTTTTGCTTGAGGACAAGCAAGGTTTGAGCCTTATGTGTTTGATGACACCAAAATATGTAGTATATTTTGTATCATTTTAGATACCTTTTCATGCTAAATTGAGGATCTTTTTACTTGTTTTTATGCTGAATCCATTAAATATTGCAAAGTCTACTTCTATTTTGGTTTTTCATGTTTTTCAGGCAAAAGGCACTATTTTAGGCGTTTTCAAGCAAAAATCAAATACATGGAAGAGTTCCCATCATCAAGAAGAAGTCACCCAAGAATTTTCACGCAAATTGAGGCAAAGAACCCAAAATACGGTAGTGCCGTAAAGGATTTTACGGTACCGTATTTTACACGGCTACCATATTATCGAGATCACGGCCGTATTTTGGTGATTTACTGAACAGAAGGCTTTCGTGAAATTACGGCACCACCGTAAGAATTTACACGGCCGTATTTTGGGGCGCTTTCAGAACAGAGACCTTCGCTGAAATTACGGCACTGCCGTAAACCAGTTTACGGGCCGTATTTTCCAGACGTCTTCAGAACAGAAAGTTGCCCTGAAATTACGGCATTGCCGTAAACCAGTTTACGGGCCGTATTTTCCAGACAAATTTGACCAGAGAGTTCAGCCAATTTTACGGCATTGCCGTAAACCAAATTACGCTGTCGTATTGTTCCAGCAATTTTAGAACAGAATAATCGATGGATTTTACGGCAGTGTTGTAAGATATTACACTGTCGTATTCCGGTGTTTGAACGCGATTCCCAGGTCAATGTCCACGCCCGATCCTTGCGGAGATGATTGCGGACGATCCAGAAGTTTATATTCGATGACGTAAGAAGCAAAAGGAGAGCTTTTCAAGAGAGGATTACAAAGAAACAAAAGGCCCCAATTTTGATTGACCGTGGAGGGAGAAATCGCGATCCACGCCGCCGTGGAGGGTTTCGCCGCCGTGCTCGATTCAGACAACCTCCGGCCGTGATATTTCTACCGAAGCATCACCTGGTGATGGAGACAACGTACCAGAAGTTTTAGATCGAAAAGAGACAAATTGGAGGAGAAATCAAGGGAAGAAGGATCGCCACCACTGTTCACGCCTTCTTTTGTAAAATACGGCTGTGAAATACTTCACAGCCGTGCCGTATTTTCTAAAAACTCTTCCTTTTGTTGATTTTTGATTTTTTGAAATTATGGAATATTTTATTTCCTTCGCCATGCTAGCTTAAACTACTCTTGGGACATGGGGGAGTAGTTCACTTGACTTTTAATGATTAGATAACTTCTTTTTCAATATTTCGTTGAGTTTGATTTTAGCATGATGATTTTGCTCATGTGATAATTGTGCTTAGACTCTCTTTAAGTTCATATTATTAATTATGTTCTTAGAATTTTCTCTTGAGACTGAAAGGTAATTGCTTGAGAATTTGGAACCCTATAATTGCATGTTAGGATCCCTTCCTTAGGTTAGATCCATCTTGATCTTTTCTAGTAAAATAATTGCCATGATTATAACATGAATCCATAGATCGAGTCTATTTGTCAAACGTGGAGATCTTGTACGAAAGCAAAGATCAGAACTTTGGAGGTCCTTTAGCAAAACTAGTTGCGAGACTCGGATGCACGAAAGTGATCCTTGAGTTCATCCTTTGATAATATCTTCTTCATGATGAAATTGAATCAATGAAATCCTTATTCATGTCTAGTCATAAAATTTTAAGTGAATGAAACCCTAGTCCCAGCTTTTCTCTCTAATAATCCCGCTTTTAGTTACCAAGCTTTTGGTGCCATTACCAAGTATTAGTCCAAGGTACACGTGTGCCAGATTTGTTGTGTTCCCTTTCGGGCTATCAACTTCCATCCAAGGAATATGGGGGGAGGTGCCAATCGCTTCCTTATGAAGCAAATTGTGCAACTTATCCCCATTGAGCCCCTAGGCGCCAATGGGATAAGATTTATCCCCATTATACCCTTTTAGCCTATTCTCTGTTCATGACAACTTGCTATTGGGCCTCATTGGGTAATGAGCTAGCCCAAACTTCAGTGCATGGGTTGATTAAGCAATTGGATCCAATCCAATGCAACCCTAATCTAAATGTGACTAATCTTGGTCAATTTCAGGTCAACCTGCAAAAATGAAGTTTGGCTCCAATAACTCTCTTTCATCTCATCAGGCCCATTGGCGCTGACGAAATCTCCCAAATAGATCCAAGTTATCAAATAACTCGATCATAAGGCTTCCCGATCAATACGAGAACTCGAGTATCAAGGTGTGCGACCCTGTAGGTTCCTCTGACGTTGGCAGTGCTGACCTTAGGCCACCACAAGCAGTGACTGGCACATAGCAGTGCATTGCTGCTACCCAAGTCATCGGAATGGATATCGACATCGGCATCCCCATCATCGCAACTAGGTACAAATATATTATAGTCTCTATGCCAAACTAATAACCGGTTGGACAAGTGCATCATCACTTGTTTTCACCCAATCACATTGTCATGATTAAATCAGGTTGTCACCTGGGTATGGCCATACACTTTCAGCCATAGAACCATAGAGGAGCTCCATGGATATCGAGCTTCCATCAGAAAGGGGCAAATCCTCTGTCTGTCCATTGACCATCTCATATGGGTCGTGACATGCTCAATGACAACCGTTATTACCTCCCATTTACGGCAAAGTGTTAGGTTGTATCAAAGCATGTCCCTAACCATATAGAATAGTCAATGACCCTAAGTCAAGGGATCAATGAATCTTTTGTCACTTGTGAGGATAACTCATGACACCAAGTCATAATCTCACAACGGGTCGGGCTAGTATATCCACCACTGATATACCCATATGTCTGCGGTTGCACCTTGTGCCTAACCAGCCCATATATCAGTCTCACAAATACTAGAGCTCTATCATATCCACTCAGGTACATCGACTAGGGACAACCATTTGAGTACAGATCCAATCTGTCTCTGGGAACATTATCATGTAAGTACATAATCGCAGATGTAGACAAATAATGATAACGACAATGCTATAATGATATAAATATCAGAATCAAGTAATACAAAGATTGACCAAAACTAGGTCTCAAGACATATACACTAACAATCTCCCACTTTCACATAAACCTAGAGGTTGAGGAACCTCAACCCCATATCCCTGGCATGACCATCATACTTCTGCTGCGCCAAAGCCTTGGTCAGTGGGTCTGCTAGATTGTTCTCTATGTCAACTCTACTAATGTTGACATCACCTCGGTCAATGGTCTCTCTGATCTGGTGAAATCTTCTGAGTATGTGTTTGGACCTTTGATGAGACCTTAGTTACTTGGCTTGTGCAATTGCCCCATTGTTGTCACAGTAGAGCTAAATGGGATCCACTACACCTGGAACCACGTAAAGTTCAGAAATGAACTTCCTCATCCAAACGGCTTCTTTGGCTGCCTCAGAAGTGGCCACATACTGAGCTTCGGTTGTAGAATCAGCTATGTGTTGGGGTATGCCCTTAAGGCTAATGTTTGAGGCCTTGGGATTGTATTAGTATCATGTAATAAACTCTTAAGTTTATAAAGGCATGGTTATTATTCAGGTTGTTACCTTGTCTGCTGTAATAAGTGTACTTCTGAATAATGTCTCAAAGCTGTTCAGCTAGGCTGACAGGCTATATGTCCTTAGTCGAGATATCTTGGTGAACATGAGACAGCCTTGATATGATTGAGACTAATATGAGTGCTAATCTTATAGGATGCTTCGAGCATGGAATAAGATGTAGACTCATGGGTACATTGGATGTACTGGACAGACCCTACTGGGATATTCCATTGCTTGTCACAATGTGAATAATCCTTGTAAGCAGCAAGTGGCACATGTCCTTTGACTTGAGATCACTTGTGTTTCTAAATGATGATTGTCATTGTCTTGAGGTAGTTCAATATCATTTGAAACATAATGATTATAGACTATCTTGGATGGTGAGCTTGAATCAGGTTAGGACACTAGTGATAGACATAGGATTGCCGTCTCCTTGTTTAAGGAGTGTGATGTTCTAAAGGGCCCCCTTATGAGATGATTGAGATAGTGTATGGCCATACCCAGATGACTATGTGCATCTGATCTAATCATGCTCATCGTATTGGAGTTACAGGCTTGACATGCTTGTCCAATAAGAACATCCAGTGGTAAAGGACATATGTATGCCTTGTGAATTGAGTCACACTTGTGCTATGGTTTGGGAGTAGTCTTGGAAGACTCTTTCCTTTATATCGGGAGACAGTGATGTGTTGCTAGATACCCCTCACTGATCGTGATAACGTAAGTTATCGTTACCGACATTTAGAGGAAACCCTCAGGGTCGCACAATTTGGTGATATGGCTTACTTAAGTCAGATCGTATGGACTGGATTCTTTGAGTTCAGATTAAAGGGATTTAATCTCTGATTGTAAGTGAGATCTGGTCTGATCATGTTTGATTGATTAGGGCTTGAGATCGGTAAGCTTCGATCGAGAGAGGTGATGCTAGATCGGAGAGATCAGGGGCATCAGGAGATGAACGGTTAGATCATAAGCCTTGGGGTTCGATTTGGTCTAGACCAAGTGGCTTGAGCTATTTCGGTTTGGTTTGATGAACCAAAGCCGATTTGACATTTTGGATTGAACCGGTTCACAAATATGAACGCTTGGTTCAATGCCAAAATGCGTTTTGGGTTGGCTTGAACGCATGGCTTGATTGACTTCCATTTATGGAAAGTCATCAAGGGCCGGTTTTGCTTCAATGCCAAAACGCTTATGCGTTGAGCTCCTCACTTCAACGCCTTGATTCTTTTCGAGGTGTGGTTGACGAAGGTGTGGAGTAGACATCCAAGAGAAGCTCTCGGCCGAACGGATTCATCTCATCAAACCCTTTCCATTCAACAAGATAAGGCTTGGGTGTCTTGCTAGCACAAGAGATCTCAAGGAAGTGAGCATCTTCATCTTGTGTGTGGACTTGTGGAGGAGACCTAATTTGATCTCTTCTTCCAAGCCGAATTCCAAGCCTATGGCGTTGGTATGATTTCTCATAACTTAAGTTGATCATATAGTTTCATATGCGATTTTGAAACCCTATTTTCCGCCATGCATGCTAGATGCGCATGATTAGGGTTTTCCCCCCCCCCCCCTTTATGTTAGGGGTTCCTTCAATTGGTATCAGAGCTAGGCTCTTGATATGATCTATATGATTGCTTTGAAGTGTTTGTGATCCATACATATTGCGCTTACTTGATGCATGCTTTGTTTACATGAAGTTTGCGCTTGTATCATGCTAACATGAAGTTTGCGCTTGTATCATGCTAACATGTAGTTTGCGCTTGTATCATGGCTTTGATGAAGTATGCGCTCCCCCAAGAAGGGGACCCCCTAAAGTTTGCGCTCCCCCTTGAAGGGGACCCCCTTAGATCTAAGGGTTATCAACATGCTAGAAGATATATCTTATGGATGTTCTAGATGTTTGCGCATGTCAAAATGTTTTCTAAAACTTACATCTTGCGCGCATGATTAGATCTAAGGTGCCACTACATTAAATCCTTAGATGGGTTGATGGGGTTGAAAGCATCTTCTAGGTTAGATCCAACTAGTCTGATCAGACCATCTGACAGCCTAGATGGGTTGACCAGATAGCACCTGTGCGCAAGCACGAGGTGGCTAAAGGTCGACTGCATCCAAGGCGTGTAGCGAGGTCTGGTTGAGACAACTACTGAACACACATGAGTTAGGCCCGGGGTCACACCCGCTTGCCAAAACTCATGAGGGTGGTTCAGCCCTTGGCGCATGCATGGTTGACCATCAGGTCAACTCGGGTCAGTTAGGACTCGGTGCATGCAGGGGCAAAGGATCTAACTAGATGGATGAGTGGATCCCTATCAATGGACCATTGTAAGGTTGTAGGGCACATAAGGAAATTAAAATTGATGCCATGGGGTTTTTCAAAAATTTAATTTCTTGATTGGATCACATGATGATTTGATGCCATGATGCTTGTCTATTTAGTCTTATGTGGGTTGCCCTATTGTGTGCTGTGCTGGGGCCTGCGTGCCTGGTAAATTATAAGTTAATTTTATTGTGATCTGCGAATCACTTTTTCATTAATTTATTGTATAATTGACCTGCGAGTCAACCTTGTCTAGATAGATCAAATGTACTTTGATTAGACAAGAGTACAAATGCACACATCCCAAAGGAGCATTCAGCTGGTGGCGCACCTGAGGTGCTCTTGGCGCTAGGGCCCTAGGTTGGACCAGATGAGATGCCAAGGAGCTCAAGTGAAGACTTAAGTAAAATTAAGGTCTTACTAGGGTTCATGGGCTTTTACCACATAAGATCATGCTTTCTACTTATTGCTAATAATTAGAATTGCATGTTTAAGTTTATCTTCTACTATAGCCATAGGATATGCCTGATAGTAAGAAGATAAAAGATCGTTAAAATCCAACGCTAATATATCAAGCTCGATAAAGCCTTCTGACGCGAAACCTCACCTTTCTGATTATCGTTGGAGCCGTGTTGAACACACTCAGTGGGCACGTCCATCTATCTTCAGACGGTGCTGGATTTCACCTGCGTGTTACAGAGTAGGGATTTATCACTGCTCGTTGCTCAGCATAACACGTGGTGGTCCAGGGAGTAGGTCGGGTCAGCTTGACCATGTAGGCTACATATGTGGCGCATATGGTAGCGCATGGAGGCAGCCATCTCTGGGATCAGAGACTATGTTGTACCAACTCAGTTGGCACAGTCTGCTGGATTGCCAAGATGAAGGGGAATCGCACGGGTTGGCGATTGGCTGGGACAGCCTACCAGAAATTAGTGCTTGTCATCTCTGTGCATCTTATCTCGCCTGAGCGGGACGCGGAGACCAAGTATGAAATTTGGATCCCATCTCACTAAAAGAGTGATACTCTTTCGGACTGTTTACTGGATTTTTCAGTCAGACAAAATAGTGAGAAAAGAATCTTTCTTAAGTCCTGGATTGATTCTAAACATTGATACTGACCTTGCTGTTCTTGCTTGTTGTAGATTCCTGCAGCAACGAACACCATGAGCTTCAATGTGCGATCCCTACTGGAAAGGGAGAAGTTTGCTGGGCCGAACTTCTCTGACTGGTTCGGACACCTTAAGATCGTTCTTAAGGCAGAGAGGAAACTGTATGTCCTCGAGACGGCGATACCGCCGCAGCCCGCTCCGAACGCCGCAAGGGCGGTTCGGGATGCCTATGAAAAGCACGTCAATGATAGCATTGATGTCGCTTGCCTGATGCTAGCGTCTATGACGCCACCGCTGCAGCGTCAGCATGAGGATATGTCGGCTATAGAAATTATAGCGAACCTCAAGATGTTGTATGCTGCACAGGCGAGGACAGAACGCTATAATCTGACGAAGCTCTTCTTTCAGAGCAAACTGGCTGAGGGGAGCCTAGTGGGAGCTCACGTGCTCAAGATGATTGGGCACAAGGAGGCTCTGGAGAAACTGGGGCATACCATCAACCAGGAGCTTGCTGTAGATATTATTCTGCAGTCTCTTCCGCCTTCTTTCGATGCGTTCATCATTAACTTTAATATGAACAAAATCGATTGTACGCCGGCAGAGCTGCTGAATATGCTCTTGACTACTGAGGAAACTCTGAAGGGTAAGCCTTCAACCTCTGTCTTGTTGGTTCCTTCTAGGAACAAGAAGAAGGGGAAGAAGGGCAAGGCCCCTGTCAAGAATTACAGCAAGGCCCTGAAACAGAAGGTGAAGCGGTCGAAGGATAACAGGTGTTTCCACTATGGCCAGCTGGGTCACTGGAAAAAGGACTGTAAAGCGCTCCAAGGAGATAAGAGGGGAAGCATTGCTTCTGGCTCAGGTATATACGTGACGGAAGTCATGGTTTCATCTTCTTCTATGTCATGGGTGTTGGACACTGCATGTGGAGTTCACATTTGTTCAAATGTGCAGGAACTCAAGAGAAGAAGGCAGGTGGGACAGCATGAGGTAGACCTACGCGTTGGAAACGGGGCACGGGTTGCTGCTGTTGCTGTAGGAGACTATTTCATCACTTTACCATCTGGCATTGTATTAGAATTGAACAATTGTTATTTTGTACCCAGTATTACCAAGAATATTATCTCTATTCCTGCTCTTGTCAGGAAAGGATTTGCCTTTGAATGCAAGATTTCAAAGTGTGTTTTAACTTATGATAATATTGTGTATGCAACTGGTTCAATTAACAATGGGTTATTCATGTTGGACATGGAATATTCTATACAAAACATTGATAATAAGAAAGCCAAGTATGCTGATGACAACACCTTGCTATGGCATAGTCGTTTAGGCCATATAAACGAGAAGCGCATTAAGCGGTTGCATGATTATGGACTGCTGGGATCTTTCTCCTATGAGGAGATTGATACATGCAAAGCTTGTTTAATGGGTAAAATGACGAAGTCTCCTTTTCCTCACAAAGGTCAAAGGACTTCAGGTTTACTTGACCTGATACACAGTGATGTGTGTGGGCCTTTCAGTAAACATGCCAGAGGTGGCTATCAGTACTTCATTACCTTCACTGATTATTTCAGTAGGTATGGATATGTCTATTTAATGAGACATAAAAGTGAATCTTTTGACAAGTTCAAAGAGTTCAAAAATGAAGTACAAAATCAGTTAGGCCGAAATATCAAGGCACTTCGTTCTGATCGAGGTGGAGAATACCTGAGTCATACGTTTACTGACTATCTGAAGGAGTGTGGGATTATCTCACAGCTCACTCCGCCAGGAACACCGCAGTGGAATGGTGTGTCCGAGAGGAGAAATAGAACGTTACTTGATATGGTTCGTTCTATGATGAGTCAGGTTACTCTTCCATATTCCTTTTGGGGTTTTGCACTGGAAACAGCTGCAAAGGTACTAAACCGAGTGCCATCCAAGGCAGTTTCAAAGACGCCATATGAGCTATGGTATGGGAAACAGCCTAGCTTGACATTTATCAGGATCTGGGGTTGCGAGGCTTATGTCAAAAAGCTCGCCTCTGGGAAACTGGAGAGCAGATCTGAGAAATGCATCTTTGTCGGTTACCCTAAGGAAACTAAGGGTTATTATTTCTACGATCCCAAAGAGAACAAGATATTTGTTGCTCGGACGGCCATATTTCTTGAGAAGGAGTTTCTTCTGCAAGAGGCCAGTGGGAGAGAAATAAAGCTGGATGAGATTCCAGAGGAAGGACAAAGTAGTCAGGCAGAGTTGGATGTGCCTGAGCCAGTAGATCAGGTTACTGAACAACCTGAGGCTCAGATATCACGGGAACCGCGAAGATCGGGTAGGATCCGTCGACAGCCTGAGCGCTATGTCGGAGTCTACATCATTGATAATGATGAACCCCTAACTTATGCGGATGCGGTCAGTGGACCGGAGTCAGCTAGATGGCTTGAAGCTATGCGAGCCGAGATGGACTCCATGTCAGATAACCAAGTCTGGGATTTGGTTGATCCGCCTCCGGGAGTAATCCCTATAGGCTGTAAATGGATCTTCAAGAAGAAGATTGACATGGATGGTAACGTGGTTACCTATAAAGGCAGGCTAGTTGCGAAAGGTTTCAAACAAATCTACGGGATAGATTATGATGAAACTTTCTCACCTGTAGCCATGTTTAAGTCTATTCGGATTCTTTTCGCGATAGCTGCATATTACGATTATGAGATCTGGCAGATGGATGTGAAGACAGCTTTCCTTAATGGAAATCTGGATGAGGATGTGTATATGACACAACCAGAAGGTTTCACTAATCCATCAGATCGTCATAAAATATGCAAGTTAAAGAAGTCCATTTATGGACTTAAACAAGCATCTAGGAGCTGGAATATTCGTTTTGATGAATCAATCTCTGAGTTTGGTTTCATCAAGAACGAGGATGACCCGTGTGTATATAAGAGGTTTAGTGGGAGCGTGATTACATTCCTAATCCTCTACGTCGATGATATCTTGATCATTGGAAATGATATTCCTGAACTGCATGCTGTTAAGGCATGGTTAGGAAAATGTTTCCAGATGAAAGATTTAGGAGAAGCAGCCTATGTATTAGGTGTGAAGATCTACAGGGATAGATCTAAGAGGCTTCTCGGGCTGTGCCAGAGTACTTACATCGATAAGGTCCTGGAGAGATTCCATTTAGAGAATTCTAAACGTGGATATCTTCCAGTCAGACATGGTCTGAATCTTTCGAAGAGTCAGTGTCCACAAACACAGACTGAGAAAGATGAAATGGACAATACGCCTTATGCTTCGGCTATTGGGTCCATTATGTATGCGATGTTGTGTACTCGCCCAGACGTCGCTTACGGGTTAAGCGTGACCAGTCGATTCCAAAGTAATCCAGGTTTGGCGCACTGGATTGCAGTCAAGAACATTTTAAAATATCTGCGGAGGACCAAAGATATGTTCTTGATATATGGTGGTCAGGAAGAACTCAGTATAGAGGGATATACTGACGCTTCGTTCCAGTCGGACCAGGATGATTTCCGATCGCAATCAGGCTATGTTTTTAGCTTGAATGGTGGAGCAGTGGTGTGGAAGAGTTTCAAACAGTCAACTGTTGCTGATTCCACAACAGAAGCCGAGTATGTTGCAGCCTCGGAAGCATCCAAGGAGGTAGTGTGGATTCGTAAGTTCGTGAGAGAACTTGGTGTCGTTCCTTCGAGTGCTGATCCTTTGGTTATCTTCTGTGATAACACTGGAGCCATCGCACAAGCAAAGGAACCGCGGTCGCACCAGAAGTCCAAGCACATACAGAGACGGTTTCACTTGATCCGGGAGATCATTGATCGAGGCGAGATCAAAATATGCAAGGTTCATACAGATGACAATCTGGCAGACCCACTTACCAAGCCTCTGGCGCAGTAGAAGCATGAGAAGCACTGTAATAATATGGGTTTGAGATTTCTCAACCATTAGATTAAGTGCAAGTGGGAGATTGTTGGGGTATGCCCTTAAGGCTAATGTTTGAGGCCTTGGGATTGTATTAGTATCATGTAATAAACTCTTAAGTTTATAAAGGCATGGTTATTATTCAGGTTGTTACCTTGTCTGCTGTAATAAGTGTACTTCTGAATAATGTCTCAAAGCTGTTCAGCTAGGCTGACAGGCTATATGTCCTTAGTCGAGATATCTTGGTGAACATGAGACAGCCTTGATATGATTGAGACTAATATGAGTGCTAATCTTATAGGATGCTTCGAGCATGGAATAAGATGTAGACTCATGGGTACATTGGATGTACTGGACAGACCCTACTGGGATATTCCATTGCTTGTCACAATGTGAATAATCCTTGTAAGCAGCAAGTGGCACATGTCCTTTGACTTGAGATCACTTGTGTTTCTAAATGATGATTGTCATTGTCTTGAGGTAGTTCAATATCATTTGAAACATAATGATTATAGACTATCTTGGATGGTGAGCTTGAATCAGGTTAGGACACTAGTGATAGACATAGGATTGCCGTCTCCTTGTTTAAGGAGTGTGATGTTCTAAAGGGCCCCCTTATGAGATGATTGAGATAGTGTATGGCCATACCCAGATGACTATGTGCATCTGATCTAATCATGCTCATCGTATTGGAGTTACAGGCTTGACATGCTTGTCCAATAAGAACATCCAGTGGTAAAGGACATATGTATGCCTTGTGAATTGAGTCACACTTGTGCTATGGTTTGGGAGTAGTCTTGGAAGACTCTTTCCTTTATATCGGGAGACAGTGATGTGTTGCTAGATACCCCTCACTGATCGTGATAACGTAAGTTATCGTTACCGACATTTAGAGGAAACCCTCAGGGTCGCACAATTTGGTGATATGGCTTACTTAAGTCAGATCGTATGGACTGGATTCTTTGAGTTCAGATTAAAGGGATTTAATCTCTGATTGTAAGTGAGATCTGGTCTGATCATGTTTGATTGATTAGGGCTTGAGATCGGTAAGCTTCGATCGAGAGAGGTGATGCTAGATCGGAGAGATCAGGGGCATCAGGAGATGAACGGTTAGATCATAAGCCTTGGGGTTCGATTTGGTCTAGACCAAGTGGCTTGAGCTATTTCGGTTTGGTTTGATGAACCAAAGCCGATTTGACATTTTGGATTGAACCGGTTCACAAATATGAACGCTTGGTTCAATGCCAAAATGCGTTTTGGGTTGGCTTGAACGCATGGCTTGATTGACTTCCATTTATGGAAAGTCATCAAGGGCCGGTTTTGCTTCAATGCCAAAACGCTTATGCGTTGAGCTCCTCACTTCAACGCCTTGATTCTTTTCGAGGTGTGGTTGACGAAGGTGTGGAGTAGACATCCAAGAGAAGCTCTCGGCCGAACGGATTCATCTCATCAAACCCTTTCCATTCGACAAGATAAGGCTTGGGTGTCTTGCTAGCACAAGAGATCTCAAGGAAGTGAGCATCTTCATCTTGTGTGTGGACTTGTGGAGGAGACCTAATTTGATCTCTTCTTCCAAGCCGAATTCCAAGCCTATGGCGTTGGTATGATTTCTCATAACTTAAGTTGATCATATAGTTTCATATGCGATTTTGAAACCCTATTTTCCGCCATGCATGCTAGATGCGCATGATTAGGGTTTTCCCCCCCCCCCCCCTTTATGTTAGGGGTTCCTTCACTATGGTGGATTGCTTGAAGCTCTTCCAGCATACAGCGCCTCTATTCATCATGAACACATAGCCGGCCAGCGATCTGAAGTTGTCAGGGTCAGACTGGAATGACGCATCAGTGTAGCCCTTAACACTGAGGTCTTCTTGTCTCCCGTAGGCTAAGAATAGATCCTTAGTTCTTCTCAGATACTTAAAGATGTTCTTTATAGCCACCCAGTGGTACAGACCTGGATTGGATTGATATTGGTTGGTTATGCTCACAGCATAAGCCACATCTGGTCTAGTACACAATATTGCATACATGATCGATCCCACTGCCGAAGCATAGGGCACTCGACTCATGTCATCCTTCTTAGCCTATGTGATGGGACACTAGCTTTTTGAGAGAGTAAGGCCACGTCTCACTGGAAGGTACTCCTTCTTGGATTACTCCAAGTTGAACCTCTTCAGGATCTTATCAATGTAGGTACTCTGACTAAGGGCCACGAGCTCTTGGATCTATCCCGGTAGATCCTCATGCCTAGGATATAGGCGGCCACCCCTAAGTCCTTCATCTCGAAACACTTCCCCAACCATGTCTTCACAGATTGAAGACTAGGGATGTCATTTCTGATGAGCAGTATGTCATCGACATGCAAGACCAGAAAAACTCACCAAGCTCGCACTGAATTTTCTGTATACAGAGGCGTCATCTTCGCTTTTGATAAAGCCATAATCTCTCACAGCTTCATCAAACCAAAGATTTCAACTTCGAGATGCTTGCTTTAATCCATAAATGGATTTCTTTAGCCTGTAGACTTTATTGGCATTTGCAAGATGGATGAAACCATCAGGTTCCGTTATATACACATCCTCTGTCAGCCTCCCATTAAGCAACGTTGTTTTAACATCCATCTACCATATCTCATAGTCCTGATATACAGCTATAGCAAGCAGAATCTGAATGGATTTGATCATGGCAACTGGCAAGAAGGTTTCATCATAGTCAACCCTGTGGACTTATTTCAATCCTTTAGCCATTAATCTACTCTTATAGGTAACTATGTTGCCATCCATGTCTGTCTTCCTTTTGAAGACCCATTTGCACCCTATGGGTTTTACCCTATCAGGCAACTCAACCAAATCCCAAAGTTGGTTAGCTAACATGGAATCCATCTCGGATCGCATGGCCTCGAGCCATCTCTTGGAGTCCGGTCCACTGACCGCCTCATCAAAAGTCTTGGGCTCATTCTCAAAGATGAAGATCCTGTTGTGTTGGGTCGGCAGCGACCCATACCTCTCAGGTGCACGACGAATCCTCCCAGAGTTATGTGGGACCTGTGTCTCAGCCTCAAGCTGCCTAGAAACCGGTGCAAGTGGCTCAGGTTCCATCTCTATGTCTTCTGGTTGCACTTGGACCTCGTCCAAGTCAAACTTCCTCCCACTGACTTCTTGATAGCGCCCACAGATATAGTAGGCGTTTCTCGCAAGTGCACGGGTCTATCGAAGTAATAAAATATTGATCCCACAGGGACTAATGGGCAAATTCCGGTAGATCTAGAAATGACTAGCTAGACGATGTTGAAATTGGTGAAGTTCAAGATAACAAAATAATTAAAAGTGCAAGAATGTAAACAGAGGAAATCACATGTGAGGATTCTAATGAGGAGATGCATCAGGATATGGGTTCACCACTTTGTCTCCTTACAGTTGAATAGTTAAACTCTATTGCCAAAGTCTTGTCTAGTTCAAAGGGGCACAGCTTCCTTGTCACGTAGGTAGCTCCCCTCCGAGAATCTCGTCCGCTCCCACAGACTAGATTGTCGGTCCAATTCGTAGGGTTCCGACGCGTGGTCGGACTAGAGTCTCTCCAACGCGTCTAAGCTCCTTATAATCCCCTTAAGTAAGCACAAATCCACAAGCGAGTAGAAACTCCTAGAGATACTGATTAACAAACCTCACTTAAGGTGATTAAAGGCACAAACACTTCCTTTCGGGAAGTATAGGCATAGCACACCAACGAAATGGATAAACTCTCAACCAAGTGGTTCCGACGCGCGGTCGGACAAGAGGCTCTCCGCAACGTCTAAGCTCCTTAAAATATCATGAGCGAGTACAGATCTGCGAGTGAGTTTTTCTCCCTAAGATCTAATTTACAAACCTCACCTTGGTGTTTGTTCCTAAGTAAGTACAGACCCGCAGGCAAGCTTTCTCCTCTAGATCTGATTAACAAACTATTCTTGAGGAAATCTTACGCAGAGATGTCTTCAACGAAGTTTGATGTGCAACCTCCCCTCTTTGGCGTAACAAATCTCCTCTCCTTTTCACCGTGTGAATCCCTCTGCCAAACTCTCTTAGACGATGCCTTTCCCCCTCCTTTTATTCCACTCTTCTCTGCCTCTTTTTCTCCTTCCCATACCCTGCAAAAAGGGCTGCAGCCACTGTCTCTGCTCAGCTGAAAGAAGACTCTGCTGCTTGCTCCCATGGCCTGCAACGCCGTAGCCAAATTCTTCTACGAAATCATCATCTCGTGAGCAAATCTACCGCCGAAAGCTACTCTTTGCCTCGTTTGTCAACGGGGAGGAAAGGTCTTAAGTGCCCTTCAGCCTTTCCTCAAGTTAGGTTGAAGAAATTTGGGCAAAAATCGTGATTCATAACAGGCGGGTCCGCGATCTCGGGCAAGAATTTGGTCGTGACCCGGTCGTGATTTATCGCTTGCAGCTTAAGTGCGGAGACAGGTCACGGGCATGATTCTGGTCGGGACCCCATCGTGATTTCTGACGAAGGCTTCAATGACTCTGAAATCTTCCAGTTAGGATCATCTTGAGTTAGGATGAGCTCCTTTACCATAAAAGTGTCAGAATCTACCCTCTATGTGGTCAATTTGACCTGAAAACATGAAAAATACCGAAACAGGTGTAGATTCCATAGATGTATCCAAATAAAGGCAATTGTAAGGCTTAAAGTTGTGAAATAGGCATGATTCCATAGGTAAATCGACATGTAAAATTCTATATAAATCTGTGTCAACAGAATACCTACGACTTAAACCTTTGCTTGTCCTCAAGCAAAAAGAAAGAAATAAAGTTCCATGAGGATTGTTCAATTAAAGTTATGTTCCCCAACTATCTATAAATGCGACATGATTACAACTAGTCATAGGATACACAGATCACCGTAGACTTTAAAGATGTCAAGATTTATAGCAGAGTATCTAGGTCAAATCTATGGGCAACAGTTGTATAATGATATTGGATAAAAGTAGTTCCTTACCGCATGAGACACTAATACACTCAAAGTACCAAAAGTGCATAGTAAAAGTCTTACTCATAACCTCAGTACCACCGCACCCTCTTTTTTTTTTCTCTTCTACAATGCCAAGCCATAGCTTCGGTACCATTGCCTTTCTTTTCTTTTTGTTTTCTTTTCTTTCTGTGGCAGTGCCAAGTCGCAACTTCGGTACCACTGCCCTTCTTTTCTTTTTGTTTCTTTTCTTTCTGTGGCAGTGCCAAGTTGCAACTTCGGTACCACTACCCTTCTTTTCTTTTTGTTTTTGATTTTATTGGGCAGTGCCAATTTGTAACTTTGGTACCACTGCCTCTTTTTTTTTTCTCTCTTTTCATTCTCTCTATTTCTTGTGCGGTGCCAAGTTAGAGGAGCTCGAACTAAAACCAACACCAAGAGTTACCAAGAGTGGTAAGTGTGTCAAGTGGTTTGATCTATAATCATCCAAACACATAATACTCATGTTGAGATGCAGATACTGCCTAGACTCAAAGCTTATCAAAGTTCAATCTTCAAGTTTCTAGTGTATAAGGAATCGAGTGGCTAGTTGCTCAATCATGAATGTGATCTAAGTGTAGTGTGGGGGTCTAAATTAATCATAAATTAGGTCCATGAACAAGGATCAATCTTAAATGAGGAAAATATCAATCAATGAAAATTTCAGCTAAGACCTACGACTTAGGCTTTTACGTGTCTAGGAAGTGGTCATCAGCAAAGTTTAAAGCTCATCAGTCAAATCTTGATGGGAGCATATGAAAGAGATGTGGACATGATATAAGTGCAATAATGGAGATGTCCTTGCAAAGTTGAAGCATCCAAGAAATGACATAGCATGAAAATAAGACATCATGAAAGCAGTGCATAAATTAAAATGTTCCTCATGTTCTACATATGTTCAGTAGTTGCAGCTTAAAGTCAAGGTAAAACAGGTGTAGTATCACATCAAGTAGTAACAGTTTAACAGTATACACAACATCATAAAGCTGAAATAAAATCCTATACAACCATCACATCATAAAAGCACGTGTAGTCAAAGCATTATGAAAGTGGAGCATATTATCGTTCAGTAGTGAAAGGGGGCTAATGGTTTTGGCAAGTTGGTACATCAGCACATCAGCAACATCACATAAAGCAGTACCAGTTCAACAGCACCAACAGCATAAAGCCAAAGTATCAGTACAACATCTCATCATAAAATTCATAAAAGTCATGACGACCTATCAAAATGTGTAAGTACCCTCACCCAAAACAAAAGATGCATCATCCCAGATGCATATAGTATAGGCATATATCAAAAGGGGTGAGGGAAGACTTACTAGAGTGCAGCCCTACTCACTGCACTCAGCCGGGTCGTCATCGTCATCGTTGTCAGCTGGCTCGGAGGAATCAGAGACATGGATGGTGTCGTCGGCATCCTCGTCTTCATCCTGCGGTGGTGGTGGAGCCATGTTGCTGTGGAGGAAAACTTCAATGCAGTTCACCATGTCCATCAGTGCTGCTAGCTGCTTCCCTTGGTGGATCTGATCCTACCGGAGCAGATGAAGCATATCTTCCGTAGAAGGGCGTGCGGCAGTCCGAGGCTATCCACCGATAGAGGAGTCGGGGTCCATGTCGAGAGGTGTAGGCTGGTCGTCCGGTGCAGCAGAGTCGGGATGAAGGCGCCAGTTGGCGCTATCTCTGATATCAGTCTATGCTGTATTTGGCAGAGCCATAGTAATAGTGGTATCTGCGAAGGTAAGATGGTAAATGTCCCCTCGCCTGATTGTTGGGGTATGCCCTTAAGGCTAATGTTTGAGGCCTTGGGTTGTTATCAGTATCATGTATAAACTCTATGTTTATAAAGGCAATGGTTGTTATTCAGGTTGTTACATCATCTGCTGCAATATGTATACTTCTGAATAATGTCTCAATGCTGTTAAGCTTGGCTGACATGCAGTTTTGTCCTTAGTCGAGATATCTTGGTGAACATGAGACAGCCTTGATATGATTGAGACTAATATGTGTTCTAATCTTATAGGATGCTTCGAGCATGGAATAAGATGTAGACTCATGGGTACATTGGATGTACTGGACAGACCCTACTTAGGATATTCAATTGCTTGTCACAATGTGAATAATCCTTATATGCAAACAAGTGGCATATTTCCTCTGACTTGAGATCACTTCTGTTTCTAAATGATGATTGGCATTGTTTTGAGGTAGTTCAATATCATTTGAACCATAATGGTTATAGACTATCTTGGATAATGAGCATGAGTCATGTTAGGGCACTAGTGATAGATATAGGATTGCCGTCTCCTTGTTTGGAGTGTGATGTTCTAAAGGGGCCCCCTGGATGAGATGGTTGAGAAAGTGTATGGCCATACCCAGATGACTATGTTCATCTGATCTAATCATTCTCATCATATTGGAATTACAGGCTTGACACGCTTGTCCAATAAGAACATCCAGTGGCAAAGGAAACACATATGTCAAGTGACTTGGGTTCACACTTGTGCTGTGGTTTGGGTGTAGTCTTGGAAGACTCTTTCCTTTATATCGGGAGACAGTGATGTGTTGCTAGATACCCCTCACTGATCGTGATAACGTAAGTTATCGTTACCGACATTTAAAGGAAACCCTTAGGGTCGCACAATTTGATGATATGGCTTACTTAAGTCAGATCGTGTGGACTGAATTGTTTTGGTTCAGTTTAAAGGAGTTTAAACTCTGATTGTAAGTGAGATCTGGTCTGATCATGTTTGATTGATTAGGGCTTGAGATCGGTAAGCTTCGATCGAGAGAATTGATGCTAGATCGATGAGATCAAGAGCATCAAGAGATGTATGGTTAGATCTTGAGCCTTATGGTTTAATTTGATCTAGACCAATGCTTGGTTTAATTTGGTCTTTGAACCAAATGTAATTGAACCGGCTCATCAAGTGAGCGCATGGTTCAAAGGGGAGAACATTGCGATTTGTTCACTAAGCGTGAACACTTGAACGTGTGAGGGTTTACTATTTTTGGAAGTCATGCTTTCCAAAATAGGTAGCACGCCTCACGTTCGAGGGATCGCCCCTATTCTCGCCCATCTTTCTCTCTTGCTCTCGGGTGGTGAGATTTCACGCAAAGGAGAAGAGAACAAAACCAAGAGACATCTCTCATCTCCTTCACGAAGGGAAACCTTGAAGCTTTGCTAGCACAAAGACGCCAAGGGAGTAGTCATCTTCACCTTGTGTGCGTCACCTTTGGAGGAGAGCCGCTCGCCCTCTTCTTCCAAGTCGCCATCCAAGCAATGGCAATGGTATGATCCTTGTGTTGATCTATACAATCTTTAAGTTGATTATATGACATGCAAACCAATTTTCGAAATCCTATGATTCCGCCCATGCAAATTTTAGAAGTGCATGCCTATTAGGGTTTCGCCCCCCCCCCCCCCCCCCTTGCTAGGGACTTTCAATTGGTATCAGAGCCTGGTTCCTTGTATGAATCATATGATTGCTTATTGTGATCCTTGTTTACAATGAGTAGATCTAAAGGTATAGGTCATCATGCGAAACTAGATGTATGTTTATTACTTGTTGGCGCATGTATGATGTTTGGCGCTTGTTGTAGTTTTTCCTCAAAACATTACTTGCGCGCCCCTCATTAGATCTAAGCGCCTGCTTCAAAATCTTAGACGGGTTATTAGGGTTGAAGTCATCGTCCAGTCAAGACCCAACAGTCTGATCAGACCATCTGACAGCCTAGATGGGTCGACCAGATGGCACCTATGCGCAAGCATGAGGTGGCTATTGGTTGACCGCAGAAAGGCGTGTAGCGATGTCTGATTGAGACAACTAGTGAACGCTCATGATTAAGGCCCGGGGTCACACCCGCTTGCCAGAACTCATGAGGGACGTTCAGCCCTTAACGCATGCATTGTTGACCATGAGGTCGACTCAAGTCGGTTATGACTTGGTGCATGCAAGGGCAGGGGGTCTGACTAGGTCTGATGAGTGGATCCCTATTAATGGACCGTTGTAAGGTAGTAGGGCACATAAGGAAATAAAATGAAGCCAATGGGTTTTTCGAAAAATTTTATTTTCTTGATTGGATCACATGATGTTTGTATAACATGATGAGTGTTTATTTCATCTTATGTGGGCTGCCTAAATTTAATGTGTGCTGTGCTGGGGCCTGCGTGCCTGGTGTAACATCCCGTTATCTTAACCCCAAACAAGCAACACAAATCACAGAAGAAACAGGATGTGTCATACAAGATCTGTAAGATCCAAGGATCTTGAGTCCTGGTAAGCATTATTTGGATTTAAATAAAATCATTAGCTGTGATATTGTTTTATGTATTGGTTGTTAATAGTTACTTAACTAGAAGTTTTTGGTTGTTAATTTATTGTAAATTAATTAGAGATTATTTGTTTGATTATTGGCTGTTAATTTTATGATAAATTATTGTTGGTTGTTCATGATAAATTAATTAGGATTTATGGGTTGTAAGTTGTAAGTTAATTAATTAGACCTTATTGGTTAATTAAACCCTTATTGGATGTTAATTAGACCTTATTGGATTTTCGTTAAGTTAATGGTTAAATTAATGGGTTTTTGGGTTGGCGCTAATTGGGTTTTTAAAATTCAAATTATTAGTTAAATGGATTAAACCCGATTTGAATTAATGGGTTAATGGGTTAAGAGTTAAAAACCGAAAATTCAAATTAATATTTCGGTTAGGGTAGAGTGTTGGCGATTTTTTGGCTTGAAAGAAACCTTGGGTGACGGCTTGAAGAACTTGGCGACTTCTTGAGGAACTTAGGCGATTCTTGAAGAGTTCTTGAGGCGATTTTGGTGATTTCTCCATCTCTTTCCCTTTGGCGAATTATTCCTTGGTGTTTGGTAGCATCTTTCAAAGCCTTAGACGAATTTTTGGAAGGGTTTTTCACCTTGTGTTCTCGGTTCAAGGTGAGTGGGTTGTCTAATTGATTTCTATCTATTTGTTTGTGTTAATTGATGAGTTAGATGATATATTCGCTTGTTGGAATCTTACCATGCTAAAACCGAAATTCAAGACTTCACTATGATGAAAACCGAATTTTGTAAAGTTGAATATATCATGAAAACCGAATTTTTCAAAGGTGATTATATGATGATTATTTAACCAAAAATTTGTATGAAATTTAAGGTATTTTTATAGGAATTTTGGTAGCATTAAATCATTGAATTTTGGGTATGAAATTCTTGTTAATTATAGTTAAACCGAAATCAATTTTGGTAACATTAAATCAATGATGTTTGTAGTTAACATGAAAACCGAAATCTTGATGTTCTTGATAATTGTTTATGAAAACCGAAATTGATGTTTGTAGTTAACATGAAAACCGAAACCTTGATGACCTTGATAATTGTCTATGAAAACCGAATTTTGGTGTTTGTAGTTAATATGTTACATGTGGTAATTTGTAAAGTAATTTATATGAATACTTGTTTTAAATTTTAAGTTGATTTTATGGATGCTTGATATGACTGTTTCTTGGTGTGTGTAATATGTTAAATAATTATGGTGTTATATTTATGGCTATGTATCTGTATTTGAGAAACTTGAGTGACAACATAGCAAGGTTTGATTAAACTAGTCAGCATGAAATTTAAGGACTACACTATATTCGGTGATATTCGAATATAAAATATTATGTGTTATGTTATATAATTTTGAACAATATGTGTGATCATGTGAATTTTGAACAATCTGTGTGATCATGTGAATTTTGAACAATCTGTGTGATCATGTGAATTTTGAACAATATGTGTGATCTTGTGAATTTTGAACAATATGTGTGATTATGTGAATTTGGAAAATTATGGGTTATGTGAATTTGGAAAATTATGTGATTATGTGATGGTTAGGACTAAGGCTAGGTGTAAATATGAACTCAAGGGGATAGTCCTTATGTGTTATGTTAAGGGTTTGAATTTCAGCCCTGTATTGTGATATGTGAGGAGGTTGATGTTCAGCCTGCCTATTATGATTATTGTGATGGGGGTTGATGTTCAGCCTGCCCGATATGATTTTTGTGATGACTATCCTAGAGTCTAGTTGACACTTAGGAGTCCACCTTTGTGAAATATGTTCACCTTTGTGAAATATGAAATAAGATATGTCTGTTGTCCAGTAGGAACCTTTTGGGAGAACGGGTTTTGACGCAAAGTGCCATGTCTTGGTCGGACAGGGGCCACCTCTTGATGTCATTACTCTTTTATGTGTTGGGGTGATATAAGACGCAAAGTGCCATGTCTTGATCAGACAGGGGCCACCTCTTGATGTCATCACTCGGTTTATGATGTTGGGTGTGTGGAGCAAAGTGCCACGTCATGACCTGACGGGGGCCACCTCTTGAATCTACACACAATCCATCGATGTGTTATGGGGTGAGAGAGCAAAGTGCCACGTCGTGACCTGGCGGGGGGCCACCTCTTAATTCTACTCACTATCCATGTTTATGTGTTGCACGAGATTTTGCAGCTCCCAGTGCTTTGGCCAAGCCGGGTTAGACCATATTGGTCACTACTGATTATGCTGGACAACTAGGTTAATTAAGTATGGTGTGTTTAGTTGGTTTGGAATATATGTGTTTAATTGGTTTAGAGTAAAACTCTAGAACCTGAGTTTGTTATATGCTAGTGTGTACATCTGACTGTCTATATGACTTCTGTTTCTTTATTTTGTTATATGTTGACATAATGTTCCTGTTAAAGATTTTTAAAATAATCTGCCTATATTTTTGAATGTATGTTATGGATGGTCGATTTAGACTATCCACTCACTGGGCTGTGTAGCTCACCCCTCACTATTTTCAGGCATAGAGCAGGGGCGCATTTCTTGAGTGCATTGGCGTGGATCATTATGCTGTTTGCTGTTTTAAGAATTTTTGTGCTTAATTCTTGGGGCTGGTTGTGGCCTTAACATGAATTATATGAACTATGTGAATCATGAGACTATGTGAACTATGTGAATTGTGTTGCCGGGCAGTCTTATGAGTTTGATTTTTGTGTCACCGCGGGCTTCAGCCTGGTTTCGGTGTTTGGTATGAGTTTATAAAATCGATTTTGTGAATTTGTTTTGAATTTCGGCTTGTTGTATATTCTGTGCAATCGGTTTTGATATACCCTGTAACTTGCATATGTCTAGTGCAAGTATTGCCTGGTGGCAGGTACCTTTCTGGATTTTATGGTTTTGATACGGATTTAATATAGCCGTGGATTTGATATAACTGTTGCCTTGCATATGTCTAGTGCAAGGATTGCGTGGTGGCAGGTACCCTTATGAGATTTATGAGATTTGTGTTTTGTGAATTTGTATGTATGGATTTATGGAAATTTTTCAGATCGTGTTTTCTTGAACTCGGTTTTACCTAGCATATGATCGATCTTATATGAAACATCCTGTATCATTTGTGAATTGTGCCATTTGTTTGGGGTTAAGAATGTGGGATGTTACAGAATGGTATCAGAGGAATTGGCTAGCTAAAACTTAGTTTGGGGGAAAACATGTTTGTGTATTGCTAGACACCTGTTAGGTTTATGATTGTTTCCCTGACTATGATATGTGTGTGTAGGCATTTAAGATGGTGCGAACCAGAGGAAATGCTAGTGATGAGGGCGAGCAGACCCCGAACCTCACGAGAACTATTGAGGCTCTGACTGGCATGGTTCAGCAACAAGGTGCTATGATAGAGAGGCAAGCTCAGATGCTGCAGCAGCAGCAGACTCAGCACCAAGAAGCACAACAGCAGCTCTTGCAGCAGCTGACTCGAGAGAGACCCCAGACTACTACTCAGGCAGTGGGGGATGACTCTCAGGAGGGCGCTCACAGGCGCTATGCTTCACTTGTGAGTGAATTCCAGAAACTGGGTCCTAGCTCATTTTATGGAGGCTCAGAATCCAGTAATGCCGAGAACTGGCAGTTATGCTTGGAAAAGATTTTCCAAGTTATGCGTTGCTCGGACGAAGATAAGTTATGTTTGACCACCTATATGATGCGTGCTGACGCAGATGAGTGGTGGAAAGGCGTGGTGAGACTTGCCGAAGAAAGACATGAGACTGTAGATTGGCCTTACTTCTTGTCTCGATTTAACGAGAAGTACTTCCCAGATAGTTTGGTGGAGGACCGAGAAGTGGCATTTATTCACCTGGAGCAGGGTGATATGACGGTGGACCAGTATGAAGTACAGTTCACGAAATTGGGAAAGTATGCTCCTCACCTAATAAACACTGAAAGGAGGAGAGCTACTAAGTTTCTCAGAGGTCTCAGATGGGACATTAGAGAGCAGGTTGGTGCTCAACATTTGGAGACCTATGTTGAGACTGTTGGGCGAGCACGCACCATTGAGAGATACATAGCTGAGAGGAGTTCTCATGTTGCCGTGGCAGTAGTTCCTGCAGCTGAGGCGGCGGTTCCTCAGTATGGTAGTGGCGGCAAGGGTAAGAAGTACCCTAAGCATAAGGACTACAAGAAGAGCAGGTATAAGCCTTACTCCTACAAGGCACCGCAGCAGACCAGGGATGCACCGCAGCAGTTCAGGGATGCCAGGGATGTAAGAAACGGTATCACTTGTAGTTATTGTGGGCTCAAGGGACATTTAGTGAAAGACTGTCATAGGAAGAATGGTATATGCTTCAGGTGTAAGAAACCAGGGCACATGGCTAAGGACTGCAAAGAACCTGAGATGCAACCTAGAGGCGCAGATAAGCCTACAGTCCAGACTAGAGTGTATGCTGTGGCTGAGAAGGATACACGAGCTTCCCGATCCGTCGTGGAAGGTACTTTATTAGTATTTGATCAGTTAGCCCGCATATTATTTGACCCTGGTGCAAATTTATCTTTTGTATCTGTTAAATTTGCTGCATGTTTACCTGTTGTACCTAAGATGCTAGATTATGTTGTGTCTGTGAGTACTCCCTTAGGAAAATCGTTATCTACAGATACTGTGTGTGCTGACTGTGTAGTACATGTAGAGGGTTATGAGTTTCTGGTAGATCTAATCCTCTTAGACATGCAAGATTATGATATCATCTTAGGAATGGATTGGTTGTCTTCCCATCATGCCTCTGTGGATTGCTTTGAGAAAGTAATCACTTTGAATTTGTTAGATGGGAATCGACTGTTTGTGAGAGGTCTAGTGTCAGACCAAGGACCGCATGTGATATCTTTCCTGCAGGCCAGGAAATTACTTGCTAATGGGTGCAAGGGTTATCTTGCGCATGTTAAGGTGCAGGATGATTCTACTTCTGATCTGACTCAGATGGAGGTGGTGAAAGAATTTCCTGATGTGTTCTCTGAGGAATTTTCAGGCTTGCCACCAATAAGAGAAGTAGAATTTGGCATTGAGTTGGCGCCAGGTACGGCACCTATCTCCAGAGCTCCTTATCGTATGGCTACTTCAGAGTTGGCCGAGCTTAAGAAACAACTGGAGGAATTGCTAGAGAAAGGGTATATTCGGCCTAGTGCTTCTCCCTGGGGAGCGCCAGTGTTGTTTGTAAAGAAGAAAGATGGAACCCTGAGGATGTGTATAGACTACAGGCAACTGAACCAAGTGACTATCAAGAATAAGTATCCTCTTCCCAGAATTGATGATCTATTTGATCAATTACAGGGAGCTACAGTGTTCTCTAAGATTGATCTGAGAGCAGGGTATTATCAGCTTAGGGTCAAGGATGAGGATATATTTAAGACTGCTTTCAGGACCAGGTATGGGCATTTCGAATTTTTAGTTATGCCTTTTGGACTGACGAATGCACCTGCTGTCTTCATGGATTTGATGAACAGGGTGTTTCACGACTTGCTTGACTCTTGTGTGGTAGTCTTTATAGACGATATTTTGGTATACTCACGGACTACTTCAGATCATGTCAGTGACTTGCGCAGAGTGCTGGAGGTTCTGAGGAAGAACCGGTTATATGCCAAGGCTAGCAAGTGTGAGTTCTGGCTAGAGAAGATCAGTTTTCTGGGTCATGTGATTTCTGGTCAGGGGGTGTCTGTGGATCCAGTTAAAGTGCAAGCCATCCTTAATTGGGGAAGATCGACTAGTGCTACTGAGATCAGGAGTTTTCTGGGTTTGGCAGGTTACTACCGGAGATTTGTTGAGGGATTCTCCAAGTTGGCGGGTCCTTTAACTAAATTAACCAGAAAGGAGGCCAAGTTTATTTGGGATGATAAGTGTGAAGAGAGCTTTCAAGAGCTGAAGAGAAGGTTGACTAGTACACCGATCCTCATTATACCTAGTGATGGGGAAAGGTTTACTGTTTATACAGATGCTTTTGGCAAAGGGTTGGGTTGTGTCTTGATGCAGAAGGGTTCTGTGGTAGCCTATGCTTCGAGACAACTGAAGGAGTATGAATTGAACTACCCTACTCATGATTTAGAGTTGGCGGCCGTAGTCTTTGCTTTGAAGATATGGCGTCACTATTTGTTGGGTCAAGAGTTTGATCTATTCACTGATCACCAGAGTCTCAAGTATATCTTCACTCAGAAGGAGTTGAACATGAGACAGAGAAGATGGATGGAGTTGATCAAAGACTATGACTTCTCCATTCAGTATCAGGCTGGAAAGGCCAATGTAGTGGCGGATGCGCTGAGCAGACATCCAGTTACTTCAGTAGCTGCTTTACGGGTTAGTGAGTGGCAGTTACTGCAGGAGTTCAGAGATCTCAAGATCAGTGTTTCTCCTAAAGTTCAGACTGGTTACGTGGCTTTTCTCAGAGTACAGTCTGCTTAGTTGCAGAAGATCAGAGATCAGCAGTCTGTGGATCCGAAATTAGTTCAGATCAGGGATAGTCTGGTTGATGGCGCAGTTCAGGATTTTAGCCTGTCTGATGATGGTATTCTTCGGTTTCGTGGAAGGGTATGTGTCCCTGAGGAACCGAGCTTGAGGAAAGAAATATTGGAGGACAGCCATAACTCCAAATATTCTCTACATCCTGGCGTGACTAAGATGTATCAGGACCTCAAGAAGAGTTTTTGGTAGCCGGGCATGAAGAAAGAGGTATATGATTTTGTCTCTAGGTGTTTAACCTGTCAGACTGTAAAGGCTGAACATCAGAAGCCTGGTGGTTTGTTGCAGCCCCTTCCTATTCCTGAGTGGAAGTGGGAATGCATCAGTATGGATTTTGTATGTGGTTTGCCCAGAACCAGATTGGGTCATGATGCTATTTGGGTGATTGTTGATAGACTCACTAAATCAGCCCATTTTCTTCCGATTAAGATGACTTATTCTTTAGAGAGGCTGGCCAGATTGTACATTGATGAGATAGTCCGACTGCATGGAGTGCCTGTTGATATTGTGTCTGATAGGGACTCTCGGTTTTTGTCCAGGTTTTGGAAGAGTTTACAGGAGGGTTTGGGTACTAAGTTGAGTTTTAGTACAGCATATCATCCTCAGTCTGATGGCCAGACGGAGCGTACTATACAAACTCTAGAAGATCTGTTGAGAGCCTATGTGGTTGATTGGAGTTCTGAGTGGAACCGGGATCTATCTTTGATAGAGTTCACTTATAATAATAGTTTCCACTCCAGTATTCAGATGGCTCCTTATGAGGCCTTGTATGGGAGAAGGTGTAGGACTCCATTGTGTTGGGAGGAAACTGGTGACAGAATGATTTTGAGATCTGATGCAGTTCAGGAGACTACTGATAAGGTCAGAGAGATTCAGGATAAACTGAAAATTGCTCGGGACAGACAGAAGAGTTATGCTGACGACCGTCGTCGTTCCTTGGAGTTTATGGTAGGGGACCATGTGTTCTTGAAGGTGTCGCCTACTAAGGGTGTTATGAGATTTGGCAAAAAGGGCAAGTTGAGCCCTAGGTTTGTAGGCCCTTTTGATATTATTGAGAGAGTTGGTCCAGTGGCTTACCGATTAGCTTTACCTCCTGCTATGGATCATGTGCATAATGTATTCCATGTCTCTGCTTTGAGGAAATATCATCCTGATCCATCTCATGTGTTGGAGTTAGAACCTCTTTAGATTCAGAGTGACTTGACATTTGAGGAAAGACCTCTTCGGATTGTGGATAGAAAGGATAAGGTTCTGAGGAACAAGACTATACCTTTGGTAAAGGTTATCTGGGGAAATCAGTCAGTTGAGGAGGCGACATGGGAGACTGAAGCTGATATGAGGAAATTTTATGCTTACCTCTTTGATGATATGGATGCTGAGCTTTAGAGGACTAAAGCTTTATAAGGAGGGAGGGATGTAAGATCCAAGGATCTTGAGTCCTGGTAAGCATTATTTGGATTTAAATAAAATCATTAGCTGTGATATTGTTTTATGTATTGGTTGTTAATAGTTACTTAACTAGAAGTTTTTGGTTGTTAATTTATTGTAAATTAATTAGAGATTATTTGTTTGATTATTGGCTGTTAATTTTATGATAAATTATTGTTGGTTGTTCATGATAAATTAATTAGGATTTATGGGTTGTAAGTTGTAAGTTAATTAATTAGACCTTATTGGTTAATTAAACCCTTATTGGATGTTAATTAGACCTTATTGGATTTTCGTTAAGTTAATGGTTAAATTAATGGGTTTTTGGGTTGGCGCTAATTGGGTTTTTAAAATTCAAATTATTAGTTAAATGGATTAAACCCGATTTGAATTAATGGGTTAATGGGTTAAGAGTTAAAAACCGAAAATTCAAATTAATATTTCGGTTAGGGTAGAGTGTTGGCGATTTTTTGGCTTGAAAGAAACCTTGGGTGACGGCTTGAAGAACTTGGCGACTTCTTGAGGAACTTAGGCGATTCTTGAAGAGTTCTTGAGGCGATTTTGGTGATTTCTCCATCTCTTTCCCTTTGGCGAATTATTCCTTGGTGTTTGGTAGCATCTTTCAAAGCCTTAGACGAATTTTTGGAAGGGTTTTTCACCTTGTGTTCTCGGTTCAAGGTGAGTGGGTTGTCTAATTGATTTCTATCTATTTGTTTGTGTTAATTGATGAGTTAGATGATATATTCGCTTGTTGGAATCTTACCATGCTAAAACCGAAATTCAAGACTTCACTATGATGAAAACCGAATTTTGTAAAGTTGAATATATCATGAAAACCGAATTTTTCAAAGGTGATTATATGATGATTATTTAACCGAAAATTTGTATGAAATTTAAGGTATTTTTATAGGAATTTTGGTAGCATTAAATCATTGAATTTTGGGTATGAAATTCTTGTTAATTATAGTTAAACCGAAATCAATTTTGGTAACATTAAATCAATGATGTTTGTAGTTAACATGAAAACCGAAATCTTGATGTTCTTGATAATTGTTTATGAAAACCGAAATTGATGTTTGTAGTTAACATGAAAACCGAAACCTTGATGACCTTGATAATTGTCTATGAAAACCGAATTTTGGTGTTTGTAGTTAATATGTTACATGTGGTAATTTGTAAAGTAATTTATATGAATACTTGTTTTAAATTTTAAGTTGATTTTATGGATGCTTGATATGACTGTTTCTTGGTGTGTGTAATATGTTAAATAATTATGGTGTTATATTTATGGCTATGTATCTGTATTTGAGAAACTTGAGTGACAACATAGCAAGGTTTGATTAAACTAGTCAGCATGAAATTTAAGGACTACACTATATTCGGTGATATTCGAATATAAAATATTATGTGTTATGTTATATAATTTTGAACAATATGTGTGATCATGTGAATTTTGAACAATCTGTGTGATCATGTGAATTTTGAACAATCTGTGTGATCATGTGAATTTTGAACAATATGTGTGATCTTGTGAATTTTGAACAATATGTGTGATTATGTGAATTTGGAAAATTATGGGTTATGTGAATTTGGAAAATTATGTGATTATGTGATGGTTAGGACTAAGGCT